>SRHC01002993.1:758189-776625 GCA_004794325.1 Pomacea maculata | reverse complement strand
CTAACTCACTCCGTCTTCTATCCGCTCTTTTAACCTCCTTCTTCTTCAAAAAAAAAAAATGTCCTCTCCCGTCCTTCTGCTTCCATATCCCTTCTCAACGATCCTCTCCCTTACCTCACTCTTTCTTTTGACGTCACTCTACGTCATTTTTCACGTTCCATTTAGACAACGTCCATCATTCGCACGCTTTCATCTACACACGCGCCCAGTCCTAGCACTCTGACTAGATCCATGACATTGGTCAAGGCCCAGACTTAAAGTGTTACACAATTTAATTCAAAGAAAACCTACAACAATCTCATCTTGTGATTATATTTATTTCTTATTCTATTTGTAAAACTTTGCGACACAGTTTCATTCATCTTTCAAACTCACTTTACATTCAAACTCGACGGTGTCATGTCAAGCGAACATCTTCCTGCGCTGGTCAGAACGAGAAGACTTGTCCCAGGAGGCTCAGCGGGGCAGAGGAAGGAATTCGATTGGCCAGCGGAAATGACGTGCGCCGTTATGACCGGTGCCGGCAGGTCCCAACATACGGGTCATCATATGCTGGAGACGGTTACGAGTAGCATTCTCCACCCTCTGCCCTTCCTGCGACTCTTGCAGACTCGGTTGTAACTTGTTTTATTTATTTTTATTTATTTTTTTATTATTTTTTTTCAGGTTCCTCCATCGCTGCAGATGTCATGTCGCGGTCGGTGTGCTTGGCGTGGTTGTCGTGCATCCGTCGCAGCAGTTGTCGTTGATGAATGTCAGTAGGTTTCATGCCTTCGATGTAAAAATAATAACAGAACGCTTGTCCGCTTATTAATTTCCTGAGAGATCACAATCTTGGAACAACTGTTATCACGCGATGGAACTCAGACGACCCGTGCTGCCGCCTGCCGGGGGCTGTGAGAGTGACTTCCCTTGAGTCACGTCAGCAGCTGAGTGTAGGATGCTCTCTATATTTTCTATTGACCATTCCTTGTTGTTAAGATCGATACAGACGTGCAGTTACAGAAATATTTTAATATAGTCACAGATATTATTGATCGTAATATAGTTATACCTAAAGTTGAAGAGAATTATGGGATATTATTTGTCATTGAGTTATTGCCATCAGTGTCACTGCTGCATTCTCTCGGCCATTATTAATAATCTTTGTCCCGACTAAACCAAGAAGGACTGTATGTGGAGGTCCTTGAACTTTGCCCAACCTCATCCTTCTCATTTGCGGGGCATCAAGGGGCAGCAACTTTTCAGCGATATTTTTTCTTGATCCAGGCGTGAGGAGATTATTCTGGAAGGGGGATGTCTGTAAAGCACCCTGGGTCACGCCGCACGTGGGCCAAGCTCTGGCAGAGCCTCCCTCCCTGACGCCCTTTCTCCTCGGACCCCAAAGCCAGATTCATCTTGTCCCCCTCGGCACGGGGAGGGGCACCATTGATACCCCAGTAAGAACAGGGTTAGTGCAAGGGTTTACAGAGTGTCTGGGCACGCAGCGACACTGGGCACAAGCCGGTTATCAATCTCCGCAGCCTGTGGACTGGAGGGGTGGGCTTTACATCCGGGTCACGAGTGGATTGTCTACCTCGGATATTCTCCGCGTATAATGCGTGTTCTACCACAATGTATTCGGTAATTTGCTTCCTCGTCCGCTGCCAGGGGATATTCCATGCCCCATAGTAGGCAGAAAATCGCGCAGGCACGTACACAAACACTCATGCACACAAACGAACACACAAACACACACATCTAAGAAAATATGACAAGAAAGTGATCGTTACATTCTGATGTATATCGTTAGTTATTTAGTTAATTGCATTTTATTATATCGTAGAATATCATAGACTGATTCTGAACTCCAGACAATCTCGGGTAGTTTTATTTGAACCATCCCCTGTCTTTAAGATCCATTACCAGAATTCATTCTTCATTAAGTGTTCTTGATGTTTATACAAAATAATCTCTAAAAGACTTGAAATTAAATGTTTCTTGTTTACCAATCTTTCGTGGGCACCCTGGGTGAATTCGTCACATTGGTGCGATGACAATGTCTTTGAGCTCATTGTCAGTAAAACCAAAGAGACTGTTTAATTTCCTTCGGACCTCCACTCGATCCTGAGATCACAACTTCATACTTCTTTTTTCTTTGCCATCCTTTTAAAACAAGGGTTCCAGGGGGAAAACAACATCTGTGAGTCTTGAACACCTGGGGAAAAGAGTTATCCACGCATAATAAGTACGGTCCTTCGTATGTGTGTGTTGGGGGCGGGGTATGAGACTTTAATCATGATTTCGGAAACAAGTAGTCAGGAGGCAAGAGTCAGTCGCTGACCTGAGGGAATATGGGGAAAGTCAGGGCTAAGCTATTTTGCACTATGATGAGAGCAACAGGGAGTGAACCAGAATACCCGGATAACAGCCTGGACAGCAGAGTGTCTCTAACTGGTATCGGAACTCTGAGCTTCTTCTGGCGGTGGTGATGAGCGAGTGTCGAACCATCGCACTACTGAGCATCTCTGAGCTGACGACTGTGTTGTACATTATTAATTTGATGGTGGTTGGTACTTTGTGTGCTTCATGAAACGGCGACCCGTTATTTGATGATGCTGAGTGCCTGTATGTTCCTGTAAACCACTGACCCCTCACTTTGACAACATTAATACTTCATGGCACACTGGCCAAACTTCCTTCTCACTCTGATGTTTAATGTATTTTTTGTGGAGAGACATTGAACCAGAAGTTTACTGTGTCTTCAGGGAACATAATTGTATATTTTTGTGTTCAGTCTGCCTCCATTTTGGGGGTAAAATTCTCGATAATTTGCTGTATCCTCTGTGTACATGGTGTCCCCCTCTGTGTGTTTACCAGTTGGGACATCTTTGTCCAGAAGCAGCCATGACAGTCTCCTGGTCCGAGGTACAAAGAATCCTGGTGGCAGCAGTTGCAGAAGGGGTAGCAGGGTAGTACACCATCAGGAGGAGCAGTGGCAGAATAAGGACTTGCAGCAGCATCCATCATTATGACAAAGCAGACCTTGTCCAGTCCCTCCCAAGAGAAGGGGCGATAAATCAAAGATCAAAGCACATTTACTAGCCCTTACCAATGTATGGCTCGCAAGTTACCCCCCTTCCACAGCATGTAGGAGGTAATGGCAAAGCTCTTGGCTGCTCGTGGAGGACAGCAGATCGCGTGCAGTCTGTAATGAGTAATGGAGCGAGGAGAGTCTGAGGGAAGGAAGAGTGGCTGGAGATATACACGAAGATTTATCTCGAAACATCACTTTTGTCATTTTCATCAAAACGTGGCATTAATAAAAGAATACTTCTGTGACTGCCTCCCAGGGGATTCTGCAGCAGGGTAGCTTCTCTCCGTTGTTGATGGATACTTCTGGCAGCAACAAAAAAACACTGCTGCATGACATTACACGCACCATTGGCTCCCCCTGGAGAGTATCCTCCACATTGAAGATCGACTAGAAAACAAGCATCATGATCTTTTCATCACAACCATAAAGTATATCAGTTCTTTATCGTGTCCAAGCTAGCTTTGCTTATCTGGACGATTACTCATTTTTGAATACAGCTTTACTTTCAATGTCCAATCACATCCCGCACATTTCGGGAGGACAACTCATTTTGTTTAACACTCGCCTCAGGTCTCCAGTGGGCTGTATGTTTGAAGACCTACACGTAGCCATGATGTCGGGGTCTGGACCTCTTTCTTGTGCATGGTGATGTATTGTCTGGGGCTAGTGCTTGGCAGACGATAGTAGTCCAGAAACTCGACAATTCAAGATCATCGACAGAAGATAAAAAAAAAAAATCACCACCAGTGCTTCATCATGCAGAAAGTAGGAATGCCGAGGGAACGCAGAAGAAATAAAATGAACAGAAAATATTTTGTAAATAATGTATTAAATGTCTTCTGAAGACGAAGTTCATGTATGATTCAATGATCTCATCATCGGTGTATTCAGACTGACCCAAACTGTAATTAAATTTATTTAGTATTGCAAGGACAGCGAGAAGTAGGGAGGGAAATAGAAGGTTGTATGAAAGAACGGAAGTGACCTATGTACTCAGGTCAGCTGAGAGGTCAAATGTTCATGCCAGATGGTTATTGCCTTCAGGAAAGGAACTGAAATAGGAAACGAAATGATATTGTAAGATGGAACCATCAGTCAATACTCATCACTGATGGAGCAGAAGCCAGATGATGACCTCCGCTCCAGGACGAGAAGATGGCGCAGACACATCGGGCAAATGGTGGTTGTCTCCCGCTTAGCTAAAGTTGGATGCACTACTTTTTCTTGAATTCTGAAAAAAATGTTTATTTCAAGAAGGACATTGCAAAACTGTGTAATCTGTAATTTGTCAGAAGCTGTCAGTTAAAGATCAGTTATTCTTTTAAAATTATGTTTCAGTTTATTTGCTTTTTTACACATTAGTGAATTAATAGTACTTTTTAAAAAGAGAAGAATATAATTTTTTACTTACTATACTGCCTTCATCTTTTAATCAAAAGCTTTTCTTCGTTTTCAAAGCTTTGATAATTAATACAATGCCCGTCTAGTAAACTATTTTGTTGGTTTAAAAACTGTTAAAGAGATTGAGCTTCTTACACAAACAGTAAAGCACCCGATCTTGTGTTTTCTTGCTGAGGTCAGATGTCCTTGCGGTGATATCCTGGCCTCCTGATCCTGCTGGAAAATCTGCCTTTTAGTGGATGCCACACTGAAGCTTTGCCCATCTGTCACGTGGGTGTGTCCGGGTGCGGGGGACAGGGACCAGGAGAGATTTGCGACAGGGTGGCGAGGTCTCCAGCCTTTTCTCACACAACCTCCTTAAGACCAACAGAGGAAGTTATGGTTGTTTATCGCCCTCTGTCAGATGATAGCCAAGTAAATCCGGACAACTGCTCATCAGGCCCTGATGTAGAAGGTTTGCATTTGCGCATGCGTTATGAACTTGACACCCTTGAGTAGAATTAACGTTTCGCTTTTCAGCCAGTTTGAAGTGGTGCGATTTTCAAAACAAATATCTTAGTATGATTTCCAAAAGTAATTTTCAGAAGAGGATGAAGGGGGTCGTGCGAAATGAATTATAAGTAGAAGTTTTTTTTAAATTTTAACGCAATTTGAATTTTACACCTCACTTCTAGGATTGTCTTACTTACAACACCAGATACTTATTACAGTGATGATGCGATTCTGGAAATAAAACCAGGAAAATTTTGTGTGGGAAAGCTTTGAGCATGTCAATTGTACATAATTCTGTATAATCAGCATTTCTAGAATTATACAGCTCAGGAAGTTGGGGCTTCGAGTGACAACTTCTTGGAGGCTTGATTATTCAGACAATAATGAGAGAATATATATTGTGTAACTGAACACTTCTTGACATACGATAGAGTTGACACTATTTCTTGATGTCATTCATTTATGCTAAAATTCTTTTTTTTTTTTTTTTGATGACATTAATTGATGCTAATGTTGCTCTAATGTTAACATCTTCATGCGAAGAAATAATGGACGAGAATCGGGGATCGCGGGATAAAGACTGATTGGGTCGGACCACAAACTTGTATTACTGGACTGCTGGCAGACGATTTTTTTTCCAGTTAACTACTAAAACGAGGCATATGTGTACAAAGCTTCCGGTTTAGTCACATTTCTTTGTTTAGGCTCGCCGAGACTAACAGCGGAGAACTAAGACGCTAAGCGTTTGTCTCGGCAGACAGACAGCAGTCCACCTATACACGTGGTCCGACCGATCTGAGGGAATAACTTCTAGCAGACCACGTGATCGCCATGAGGCTGACCCTTGTAGAAATGCCGGGCATCAAACTTGTATCGATCAAGGCCTGAGACCGATGGACAGCAAATACTGACTGACGTGTGCATGGCAGCGGGCGCGAGACATTCTCGCCGAGCACGGTCAGCTCGCCCGCCTTCTCTCCCCCTGGACATTCCCCCTCCTCCCACAATCCCTCCCCATCCATGACACCGGCGCAGTAACTCTTACCAGTAATCATTTGTACAACTTCCGCCATGACGTCACGGCGCTGACCTTCTCTCCACCTTTTCCAAGACTTAATGACATCGATCGTCCCGCACTTTTTTCTTCTCTTTGCATCGCGCGGAGATGAAGTTTGGAGTGAAGGAAGGGGGGGATCCCTATTGGTATGTTGTAAGCGCTCGGAGGTCGTTGTTGCGCGATGGGCGGTGGCATGGCTTATCAATGTAGCGGCTTTTCGATGATGATGTCGGTTAATGAATCGGCGAGGACGAAAACGAGGCCAAGTGGAGACGGAGCGGTGGCATTGAAGGAACGGGGAAGGAGGGAAGAAAGGACGGTGCTCACGGCAAACACGCGTAAGAAAACTTGAAAGGGAAGAGAACATGAAAGAGGGGGGGAAGCAGACCTGGGAGCTGAACCCGGGAGGAGAAGTGTCCTCCTGGCCCTGCAAACAAGCCGGCAGTGGAATTGACTGCAGCTCCCGCAGAGCAAAGGACGCATTGGCAGACTCACAAGACAGATCTTCATGTTTTATGCAAATTGACGAGTGTCCATACCAGACGGAGGAAGTATCTGGATGTAGTAGAACACAATAACTCAGCTCGGAATCTTGTCCGAACACCAGCAGCTTACTTCACACAAAGACTGTGATGGTCTGGACTAAACACAGCTTCGTTGTGTCACAGCCTGCAGGAGAAGGTCCTTTGGAAGCAACATTGACCTCAGTGGGGAGTGACTTCAAACGGAAAAAATAAAGAGGGAGACCATGTTGCTAGACTTAATTTGCTGGGGAGTTTTCCCCTCTCATTTTGCTCTCAAGGGGGAAAGCGTTCATTTTAGTCAAACTGGCCATGTATTGATTGCACAGAAATGCGCCCAGAGGTTTGGAAGTTTCAGTTTAACCAAGTAGAAAACATGGAGAGGACGATGAGGAGGAGGAGGATGTAGAATATGGAAGGTGGAGGGACTGTTTCCCCAGAGATTGATTTCGCTGACATCCCGCTTTTGCGACACACACCCAACTTTGTGGTGCACATTACCAAAAAATGAAAAAAAAAAATTTATCATGATGACATACAATCAGGAGAGTATTAAACTTTAAAATACACATTCAGATGGTTGTTTTTTTGTGATTCGCTAAATAATAATTTTTTTAATGGGTTAAGCTGGAAACCAATAAACTAACAATAGCTGGATCGATGCCTAGCAATACCTCAAATTGATATTTGTCTCTTGAGGAGAGAAAGGCCAACCCTCGTGAGGGGCCCAGACTCAGCAGCCAAAGCTCCAACACGAGGCGCGTGCTTCCCGTGAAATGGCGGCCGCACGCGCCCTGTGCGCCATCTTGTGGACCGTTTGGGCGGTCAATGGCTCTGGCCGCGTCATTGTTGGCCAAACGGCGCTGCACGTGAGGTGAACCAGGCTCATTGCTGCTGCTGCTTGCAACTGCCAGTCGCGAGAAGTTGCCTGGGGCTATTTTTGGGGAAAAAAACTGGGAAAACAACAAGGTACCCTAGTCCATAAAGACCTCCACTCGCAAGACTCGGAGATGGACTGATCGACGAAACGACTAGCGAGGACAAAAGGAATGAGGTTAAAACTGTCCTGGACAATTAGGCAATGTGGGGGCAGACACTGGTGGTGCTGGTCTGCTAGTTGTTATTGTGAAATCCATGAAAAGTGGCTTTTTTGGTCGTATTATCGTATTATTAAAAGAAAGATATTAGTTTAGTGATAGTTTACATCCTTCGAGAAAGCTTCTGCAATAACTCTTCTCATAACTCCCATTTCTTTTCACTCCTCTTTGCCCTTTTCCTCCTTTGGCATTCACAGGAATCAGCTTTTTCAGGAATCGGTTGGTTTGGGAAAATACTGTTTGAAAGCTTTCATTGGCTGGTATGAGATACTGTTACTTAAATCTTGTCTAGAAATAGTAGAATCCATTCAAACCAGCAGATAGAAATTGTATCATCGTGGAAATTCGTGTCTCGGAGGCTGAGCACCGGGGGATGAGATGCTGCGACAAACTATTCCATCAATATTGTGTCTGCGAAATCTCATGAACTATGATGTGTGTTTATTTACCATTTCTCTTTCACGGTACTCTATACAACTTCGGTGCTCAGTCCTTCGAAAAAAATTAATCACAGCTTCTCTGACTGCCTATAATCTGTCATGTAGAATTCTTTAAGTCATTCAGGTGGAACATCACATTATCTTACCCTATGTCCATTGTTTTTCTTCCTTAATCATTTTATTTAATTAATAAACAAGGTTTAGTCAAAGAACTTTATCAACGCGGTTTATTGGACTATCTTCTTTCTCCTTCGTTACCGGATAGGTCACCATGCTATCCATCCACAGAAATGGTGAGTTAGGGTGGTTCTGTTATTTTATTTTGGGAAGATCCGAGCTCAATGTCTGGCAAGAAAAGCCTTCCTCGTCGCCATTGTAACGAGAAGCTAAAAATTGTGGTTTTGTCACGTCTTTCATCAGCACCGACCCTCGTCAAACACTCGTCGTCACCGGTGTCTCCGCTTTATTCTCCCACCAGCTGCTGGTCCCCGCAAGGGATCCGAGTGTTTATCAAATTGACAGGACAGGGAGGGAGGGGGAGGAGCAGGGGAGGGACGCAAGTTTCAAAGGTGTTCTTCTTTCATCTGCAGCTGCCATGTTTACTGCCAGCGCCAGACCAGACTTGGCCTCGCTCCATGTTTCTTGGGGCGATAATGGATCGAGTTTTTCTGACTTTTTTTGGTTTCATTGACACCACAATAAATTGTTTACTTGCCCTTAGATTTCTACGTACGTAAATACGTGATTGTGTGTGTGAGTGCAAATAGAGATAACTCTTTAAGACTGATACCTATACTAAAAACCGGTTGATTATTTTGTAGATATGTTGTGATGCACTCGCGACTGTCTACTAAACGGTGGTCTTGTCACGTGACACAGACACTGATGACCCCAAGATTACCCTCGCATTAGCACGCGACGAAGGGACGATTTACAAGCCCTCAGCAAAGAGAGGAACCCGATGGACCAAGTGCCTCTCGGCTTTAGAACATAAACCCTCCCGGAGAAAGTGCATTTGCATAATACCTTGTAGGAGCTGGGTTCAGGTGTTAAGCAGAAACCTCAGCAGCTGACAAACACTTCTGTCTCCATCATACCTTTCAGCTAAATGTCTGAACTCAGAACAAAAGTAGAGAGATATTTTATTACGAATAATACTGAAATTTCAGATCACGTGATTTCTTTAGATGTAAACAATAAAACTAGTTTTATTTTAAATAACAAAGCATCACTAAAACATTTTACTCCTTTCTTGTAAGAAATTGCTTTTAGGCTTCAACACTCTTCGTGCATAATTTAAAATGTCCATGGCACAACGAGTATAAAGGCTGAGAGAAGCAAAATCCTCTAAAAGTATTTTACATTTAAAACCAAGATCCTCAAGACACTTATCTAAACCAAGTACAGTTCCAAAACTTCATTTGCGTACAAATTGGGATCAAGCATCCATCTTCAGTCCAAGTATGGCGAAGAAGTAAGTGTACTAAAGTGAGGCTGGACCTTACTATTAGATCTTCAGGCTGTTCTTGAAGCTTGTCCACCAAGCCCCTGTCAACTGTCAAACACCAGTCGTGCTGCTCTGTGGAGGAGGACCTATTGTCTTCTGTTGACATTTTACGCCGGAGACGGAGGACTTCTGGCCTTTGCCATCCCCCACCTACACAGTTTCTTTTTGCTGTCCAAGGTTTAAATTTGTTTACACTTCTGTTAGGATATTTTAGCCTCGTCGCCAATGAATGAAGCTTCGTCTGGAATCGCACGAAGGATCGTGTAAACGAGTTTTGCATTGTTTGAAAGACTCGCTAACTTTCTTTTACGACTTTTACAATAAAGCAGCAACTTTGGTATGTAAGCTGTTTAATTCTTTTTCTGATTGTCAGTCGGGAAATCCTTTTTTTCTCATTCTTTCATTCTTTCTATTCTGCACCTAGTCCTGTTCATTGGCCTTCTTCCGGTTAATTCTGTCGTTCTTCCTGTTTATTCTTTACATCGTCCTATACATTCTTCCCATCAAGTTTCTTCATCTCTCAATCTCGATACTCCTTAGCATCTTTTTCCTTAAATTATCTCATCTTTTCTTCTCAATTTTTTCATCGTTTCTTTACTCACAACTGCCTTTTCCTTGTCGCCAGCATCATCGGTGTTGTTAACCTACTGCTGTATCCAGCGACTGTTTTTCTCAATACAAATAATTGAAGGCAATAAACCTAGTTTCCTCCTTGACAAACCAATAAACTGATACTTTAGACAGAGGCACAAGTATTTATCCTCAGTGAAATCTCTTTAGATTACCAACAGTTTTATGTTCATTGGCTGGTCCGTGATGCGCACATCGCCCGGTCTCATCAAGACCTTCCTGACACACGGCGGCGAGTCCAGCCCCGAGATCAGACATCGATTGTCCCTCCACTAGGCAGGCATCAACCATCTCCAGGCAACCTCCCAGTACTGGTGTACTGAACACCAATCCAATACCCTCCATGTGTGCAAACACACTAAACACATCCATTGAAATATCAAGACTAATCAAAGTGTTTGTGGACCCCCCGAAGAGAATCATTAATGTCACATCTTTGTGAACCTTCAATAAAATTGAAAATATAAATTAAATCAAGGTACACCCATCATTGTCCTGTTTGTCTTGAAACAAGAAAACTATTACAGAATTGAATGAAGGTCTTTAACCTGTTTACTTCTCCGGATTGTGGAGGTGGGGAGAAAGACCTACTTTGCTTTATAATCACAAGGAATACATAAATCGCAAAAAGGAAAAGCGAACACGACGGTTGACCCAGGCAATATTGGCTTCCATCATGTATGAAATTATTTCTTGTTTTATTAAAAAAATTATTTACTGGCTAAAGCCAACATAGCGGCTGAATGTCAAAGACTTGTGTGGGCGAACTGAAAAGCTCTCTTGGCAGGAACTAAAAGATTTGGAAATATACAGTTTGAATGAAGAAAAAAGTCGTCAAAGGACGAAGAACCAGCAAAGGATTCAGATTGAGAACGATCCAAACTTCCAGTGCTTTCTTCTGGTGTCTCACACATTTACTTTTTAAGACATTTATAGCCTCGTTTAATCTCTCTGTCCTTACTTTCTCTTTCTCTCTCTTCTTTAGAAGCGAAAGAGGTTTTGAAAATTTCCCCCAGGCGTAAAGAGGGGAGGGAGATATAAAAGAAAGAGACCTTTTCCTGCGGCTGTGTAGAAGTAGGGTAAAACTGTTAAGCTTCAAAAATGTGTGTTGGCCATCTAAATGTCCTCTAATGGCTCATCTATGGCGGCTTGGTCCAGCGTGGCCAGCTTGTGTGGAGGATGTAAACAACTTTCCCCCACAAGCCCAATTTTCCTTTCTAATCTACGCGCGTAATATCTCATTTGGCAAACATTTGGCAAACTGCCTTGGGGAAACTTATGTTGGAGTTCTCTCACAGCACAGAAATGTCCCCAGGGGAACATTCACCCCCTTCACAGCCCAACTTCCATTTGCACGTGGGCGGCTGCATCTTGAATGTGGCATCGAGAAAGGAATGTGAAAATTAGCGACATTGCGAAAAGTGCCACCCGGTGGTCCGTGGAAAGTTGTTGGCACGATATTGGTCCGGAAGGGGAGGAGGAGGAGATGGAGGAGGAGGAGGAGGGCAATAACTGGACTGGTGCGGCCATCGCTCATTATTAGCAGAACTACTGGAGCCACAGAAGCTTTTAGAGATATGTCAAATGTTCGTGTACACTAATTGCTTTTTCGTGTACTCTAATAGAGGTTTGGGACATGAAAAAATATTTTAAAAATCATTTTGTTTTCTCTAAGGCAAAGGTCACACATTTTCCCTTGTGTGCGATATAATTGTCCTTTTTTTCCTTTTGGACTTGTTTCATTTTCAGTTTTTTATAGATGTTTCGTGCTTGTTCTGACCAATCTGCACTTTCTGGTATTTACATTTCTACCTTAGTTTTTTTTTTTTTTTTTTTTTTTTTATTTGTTACGCTCTGTCTTTAATTATCAAAAATTTGTCATAGCCACCCAGCTTTAACAATCACTTATTTTATTTATGATTACCTTTATATTGAAGATCACAAAAAGTTCCTATTATTAGGCTGGTCATAATAATCGAGATGATTGAGTAGAACACGGATGGGTTGTGGTTGTAACCGACATGGAGATCATTACCACAAAAGCAATTAGGTCACGTGGACGGCGCGAAGTGCATGCTGGGAAAGCCGCTCTGCCTCTGCAGCATTTGTGTGACAGTGTTTGTGTGAGCTTGCTTGTTAAATATTCACCGGCTTTCAATTAGCGGTGGCCAGTCTATTAACACCTGCAGCTGGGTCTGGTGAGATACATCCACTACCTGGTAAGTTATCTCGTCTGTCTTCCTTCATCCCTCCACAGCTGGTGCCAGAGATGAGCTGGTGCCATCACCCAAGCCAGTCTTTTGAGCCAGACAAAGACAAAAATGTCTTCAAACAGAAATGTCACTAGGCTTCGCAGACTTCTGTACTTAGTGCAGAAACAAAGTGACAACTAATAACAGTTTTAAAGATCACGTGACATGATTATTATGGATATTATTAATGATAATTTTTTTACCAGTAATTTTATTCTGCAACTTGGACACTTATGAAGCTCACTTGCACAACATACTTTATTTGTCCTTTCTTATCAATTTTTTTTCTTTTTCTACTAACTGCGATTTTGGTGAAGCATTCACACCGGCTGGTTGCTATGACCAATATACCCACAAATAAATTATAAAAAAGTTAATAGTCAAGATCGAAAGTGGAGTGGCTAACATCTGAACAAAGGATGTTGTTTACTATTTAATATAAAGCTCTGAGAATTTAGAAAAAAAAGTACATAAAATAATTCGGTCGGAAAAAGGCGTTCTCTGTCAGAGAAAAGTTTTTGTGTGTGAAATGATCACAGCATTCATCATCAAAACCGGGAACTTGGAACACATTCTGTGCCTGCTTTTTTCGCCAACATGTGAGCGAGCTAAACATCTCCAAGAATTCTTTTGAAGGGAATTTAACTACAGGCTTCACCCTAATAATCCACCCGTTTAGGCTATAATGGCTCGTTATATTCTTCTGAAGACAAAATGTGAACATTATCTTGATGACTTCAGATGAAGAGAGCCACAAGGCTATAAAATGTGACTCATGCCACACTTCTTACACCTACATATGAAACATGTTTGAGCATGTTATTCAGATCGCACATGCACTTGTTTTCTTGATACTAGCTTTGTCAGGTGTAACATCAGATGGTCGGCATAAATCTTTGAAATGGACACTGGGGTTGGTTTCATGGGAGGTCTTATGTCAGACTTGTCTAAGTTTTATGGCTTCACCTTCTGAGATCTTTGCTAAGTATGATCTGAATACCCGGAATGTGATTTGGGGTCGGCAACTTTTCAGATTTCACATGCACACAAACCAGTGAAGATGTTTGAAAGTACAGGTGATAAATTGATGTGACATCAAACTAACACCTGGTGCGAAGACGATAGCGACGACGACTCAGTTGTTACTATCACAACATTGTTCGCTGATCGTAGAATATTACAAGTAATATAATCTGCGAGATAGTTTACAGAACTTATATTATTTCACATAGAAAATACTTTATGGCACTTACCAGAACTTCTTAATTAGGTGTCTATGAACTGGAATCATCACCATAGCTGATGTATCAATAAATATCTTGCATCATGGACTGAGAGGTTTACACGATTTCGTTTCACATCGACCTCCACCAGCTGGTGAGACAGAAGATGCATTGCTTACTTTCAGACTTTATCTTCCTCTACATCGTCTCTCAGACAAGTAAACCATTCAACATTGCTAAGAATTATGGGTGGAAATGAAGAAATACTAATGTTTCCGCTAGACTGATGTTGTGTAACTCTTATATCACTATCCCACGGTGCAATATTTAATAGTTTCACAAACTTTCTCCCCTTTTAGCACCATTGTAGACAATCGTACTTTCCAGTCTATAAACCCATTGAGGGTAGCTTCAGTGACACAACTACTCTTTTTATCGTGCCTACTTGTAGGCTGAAAGGTGGTGTTTAAAGAACATAAAGGCATATTAAAAGAAAGGTTCACACTGTTACTTGCTTTGTTGTGAAGAAAGGAAATAGAAAGTCTATAGAATATCTAAAAATATATTTCAATAAAAAGTAAATTTATCTTTGATCATTTACAATTTCTCCCGCACCCCTTGAAATTTAGCAACAGTTCTGAACGCACCCTGATGTATCCATCCCCTCCTTTATTTTTGGGATTTACCAATTTCTCATTCACTTCTCTTTCATTGTCAGATGATGGCGTCTGTCCAGGTGTTTTTATTGTAGAAACTAACGTCTGTCCAGAGATGGAAAGGTCTTCCAAACGTCTGTAGATATTGTCCACACAAAGAACATGATAAATCTGTGATTCTTCAGATATTTTCGGGTCCCGTATCACATGAATATCTTTACTTACATCATGAACCAGTCGTCTTTTGGGGTTTTGTTGATGTCAGCAGGACCATCCCTACACTCTGTCTGTCAGAACATGAAGAGGGAAAAGAGATGGAGAGTATTGTTTTTCATCCATCAACCATCTAAGGACTGCAAAGCAGCCTGTCCTGTAAACATATAAACATGTAAACATGTAAACATGTAAACATTCACTGTTGACACAAACTCTCTGCCTCAGCCAACAGCTAATATTCCCAACGATTTCTGCTGATCGACAGTCTGTCATACGTGCAGGTGTTTGTTTACACGAAAGTGTGAAAAGCTGGTAAAATCTTCAGTAATGGATAATTTCGTTGACTGTAATTTGTTTTATTTCTTTCGGTGATGACAGCCATCATTCCCGTACACCAGGAGGAGGCCCGGCAACCGCCACTACTTGTCCGAACAAAATCGCTTTCTGGAGATACAAAGACCGAAAAAAAAAACCTGCATGAAAGCCAGGGTCTGAAAGAGAATGTTTGCTGCAGAAACTTGTATCCAGGAGACAGCACGAAGTGTGCCTGAGACCTGACCTGCCTGCCATCCAGCGAGCGGGAGGGGCGGGAGGGGCGGGCAGATCGGGGGACAGAAATCACAGGTTGTCGTGGACGTGAAAGGGTCTGGCAGGGCGGAGATTGTGTGCATTTCCTCTTCGTGTATAGCTGACCAAGTCTTCCTGCTTTATAAGATTTGTCTTCATCTTTCTTTGAGAAAATTGGTTTGGCAGATCTGTTGATCGAAGCTTTTCCATTTGACTTTCCGTGTGGAGTCTGGTCAGTATTCTGAGGGAGGCGAGAACTGCGCACATGCACGCACAGTGAAGTACTCTCGACAGAAAAAGTTTTTTTCACTTGGAGACATAAACGAGGGTTTAAACCATTTTTCGGGAAAAAAATGAAATTTTACTAAGTTTCCGATTTTTAAGAGGTTTTTTGTGCTAAAGGTCAATACTTTCAGTATGATACCTGTCTTAAGCTCATCAACAAATCAGATGCTGGTGAAAGCAGACGTACAGACATGTAAACACAAAAGCTTATTCATGCAAGCTCCCACACTCACTCAAACTCACGCACGAAATAAACTCACGTGGATAAAATGAAAGATAAATGGAGAAGGTCAGTCCAGTAAAACCCCGAAATGAGAAACAAGAAGAAATAGAATCTCTTCAGTGCTCGGTACCCGGACACAATTAAACGATTTTGGAATCAGCAGGTAACGGCAGCAAGAAGAGCTCCGGGAAACGTTTCATGTCCTCCATCTCCATCCCCCTCCCTCGCCTCATCCATCCAGGCCATCCAGCAAACACTGGGGCTGCGGGCAGACAGCCTCCCGCCCAGGTCCTGTCAGGGTCGATTCCTGCGTCACGCGGGGAATTTCAGCCAGCTCTCTTCCCCCGTCAATAAGTAATTATCACTTTTTCCCCTAATTCTTTGGAGTGTGTGGACGGACTTTGTTGATTAGCAGGAGCTATAACCAATGTCAAGCACTTTAACCTAAACGGAAAGGCTTCGATCAACAGTAACAAGTTATCCTGCGGCAAATAGTTCGTTATATCACACCCTGGACAAGTCCGGGGTGGCGTGCATGCACGCACACGTAGGCACGAGGTCTGTGAGCCACTAACATTTACTCTATCGTGATATATCTTATCTTTTATCATGACATCAGCGCGTGGGAGTTGGGTCTTCACACCTGTAATGAAAATCACACACAAACACCTCTTGGTCCCTCGTCAACACCTCAGCTCGTACCCACCTCCAGAGGCCGGGTAGCAGAGATGTCAGATGTCTTTTTCTACCTGTCGTGAATGTGACACGTCGGCTCTTTTGCTTTGGTGTATGTGCAGGGCTTAATCAGGAAATAGATTCGGTAATCGAGATAAAAGAAACCTGACCCTGTCTGCAGGAAGCACAGAGCACACGTCACTCCACTTCAAGGAGACAAGAACGCTCGGAAATACCCCAGGTGGGAGACAACATGGCGGCACACCTCAGCATGATGATGGTCTGCGGACAGTGAGTTTTCACAACCTGCTGGACATGTCATTGTTACTTAACTGTAGTGGTAAGAGGGTAAGTAGAACATCAAACACTGTCATCATTAGCTGTTATTGTAGACAAGGACTAAGGAGACATTAACCCCATTGTTGTTATCTATTCACTCTTCTTTCTCTCTCCAAAGCGCTCTTGCGTTTGTGTGTGTGTGTGTGTTTGTAAGTGTCTGCATGCGTAGTGAATGCATATCTGTTCTCACTGCAGCTGCTGAAGGAGAGAAAGTCAGTGGCAAACTCACTGACCCGTCAGACAGGGGCCCAGGGTCTGACGATCCCGCGAGGACGAGTCCAGTGGTGAGCGGTGCTCACGCGCAGCAGCCTGCAATCAATCACGTGACAGACTGAAGTATGCCTTTCGCTGCACAGAAACAGCGACACAAAAACCGCTCGCCATCGAAAATGAAATCTCGATCCCAGTTTCTGAAAAACAGGAAACGGAACAAAGACGAGAGGAAAGGAAAATATTTCTGTTTCGGCTTATCTTGTGGAGGGAATGTTTGAAAGTAGCGTCTGCCACTGAGGGTGCGAGTGTGTACACATCTGTATAGCTGTGTGTGTGTGTGTGAACATTACTGGGTGATAAGACATCACCCACAGAACAAAGGATCCAACCACACAGGTAAGTCCACACACGCGCGCGCACACGTGACTTTTATTGCTTGGTTACCCGCAAACAAACAAAAAGAAGAGTGAGAAGGGGAGAGAATGAGAATATGTCATGCAGTGTGAAGAGATGATGTGATTCAGACACAGTTATAACAAGCTTCAAGGCAAGTCCCAGAGGCTCACTCCAATCTTGACGGCAGTTCCCACGGGTTGTCTCCCATCACGTCAACAATCGGATGCTTGCAGAGACAAAGTAGCCTCCCCTGTCCCCCCAGAGGAGGAGCTTTTGTTTCTGATGTCTTGGCTTTTCAGTCAACAATCAAAAGCCTTGATTTTATGAAATTGTTGCAGACATGCACTGTATCGTTCTCCTTATTTTAGCATCTTCTTTCTGCCCTTTCTTTCTTTTTATTCGTTTTTTTTCTGTTTGCTGTGTAAGGGTGTATGTGTGAATGTAGGTGTATGTGTGTTTACGTGGTAAACGGAGGTGTGAGTACATGGAGAAACAAAATAGATAAATGTGATAGATAAATAAAATGAAAGTGAATTGATGAAAGATTGGAGAGAAATCGAGGATGAGAGATGAAAATAAGGAGGAGATGTTTTCTTCGCTACGTGCATACAAAACACGAGGACCGTTGTAACTGCCACCTTAGTATTTGACTAGTGTTCTCCACTTATCTTCTTCGTCACCCTTTCCCAGCACAGAAGCTGTCAAGTGGTCCAGTATCGGGTAGTTATGGGTGTCCTTTGGACATCTTGACGAAAACCTGGTAAAAGCAAGGTATCCACGAATTTTCACACAACGAAAGCCTTTTTTTATCCCCAAGACTTTGTAAACCAATGTATTGTGTAAGCAAACCCAACTGTTTCCCAGTATTTGAGAGAATAATCTTTGTCCTTTCACTGTCCTTGACTCTAAAAAACAGACGAATATTGATGTGTACAGATACGAGTGTTTTGTTCACTTATTGTTCTTTGTATACAATATGATTACACAGAAGTACAGAAAATGATAGATAGATGAAAAGAACAGAGGAAATGGAGAGACTGATGAAATAACCGATTTGTTCATAAGAAAAATATCTCTAGATTATAATGTAATAAGATTTTGAAAAATAATTATAGAAACATGCATACATATACACCCACCCTTTCTTTCTCTCTCTCTCTCTCTCTCTCT
>SRHC01002993.1:446318-757160 GCA_004794325.1 Pomacea maculata | reverse complement strand
CTCTCTCTCTCTCTCTCTCTCTCTCTCACACACACACACACACTTCCTGTCCATGAACTGTCTTCTCAAAACACTTTCACCAAGTCTGCTCCAGTTTGGCTACTCACAAAATTGCTTTTGATGCCAGGCATCCATCGCGCCTGTGGGTTTTCGGCAAACACCGCCTACCCATCCATCGGGCCTTTACTTTCCCGCTCCTTTTTTCTCCTCCCCACACTTCACTTCTCCTCACCGAGGAAAAAAAGCGCGTGAAATGAAGTTGTTGCGTCATTGGACATCGCCTATCAGTTAGCCTCGCTTTGGTAGTCTCCCCGCGGGCAACGGGCGCCATTTGCAAGCACGTGGTTTATGTGCGGACCGTGTCGCTCACAAAGATTGGATTGAAGAGGTGTATCCAGCGACATGAATCTTGGCGGCGAGGCCTTAGTCAAGCGATGTGTAATTTAATTTTTGTACAATTTCAGATTTCCACTGGGAGGACACTGGACTCCGAGGTTGCTGATGTAGAGGCAACGGTGTTCTTTCCATCATGTCCACAGGTGAACGAGTAGCCTAGGTAATGCACTGAATACGAATTTTCTGTAAGGACTAAAATAAATAGGTAGTATTTGAAAAGACAGAGGAAGACAATCGTCAATCAACAGGTGGGCAGAGGCAGACAAGCAGACAAACAGACAGGTAGATAAACATTAGCCAAATAGAGAGGCTGAATAATAAACAGATAAGTAGAGAAACAAGTCGGAGGACTGAAAAACTTCCAAGAATGTGAAACAGGCAGGAAGGCACAGACCAGCAAACAGACAGGCAAACAAACAAACGCTGGAAGGTATATGTCAGTAAATGAAAATTGAAAAATCTGATGGTCGCACCTGCTGCTGATAACATTTAATAAACCGATGTTGCTGACAAGTGCGGTGAAAAGGTTAAGCTAAAAATTGCTTAAAGGTTTTTACAGAAGCTGGAATCCCAACATCTCCACCGACGACCACATCAACGCAGTTATCAACACTGAACTAGATGGGTGCCGGCACGTGACTACAGTTCTTGCGTCTCTTAGAATCAGGAAGTGAACACAGAGCCCATGAAACACAAACACGTTTACAAAGAAAATTCTGGAAGGAACGAGTGAGTGAGAAGCGTGCCTGTATCTTCAAAGACCAGACACAGTGTTTGCTCGTCCTGTTTGAGGAGCTGACAATCGTTAGCTGTATGAAGATGAAAGAGGTGTCAGCTTGTGAAGGTGCCACAGACAGGGAGGGAGAGAGAGTAGGGGGAGAGAGTATAATCGATATACAGAAGAAATTATTTAAAAAACTACGTTCATAACATGCACAGCTTGTCTGTTCTTTTATAACGATGACTGTTCTCTACGTGAATCACCAACCTAAATGAGGAGTCGGCATAATTAACATCATTCATAAAGCAGGTAAAAGATAGGCATTGTTAAGTGAGTAATTTATGTATCATCACATGTATACCTTAATATCACAGGTGTTTACAGCATTTCAAGCTGCTAAGTCATTGACAGGTGCTTCAAATTATACATATTCACGCAAGTGGATACGAACAGACATACAACCACATAAACATAACATGTGAAGCATATATATACACACGAGCTCTCGCACATACGTGTTCTACATAAATACCCACACACATTTACACACACACACACACACATTTCAAAGCTTTCGTGCTGACATCAACTCAGGTAAAAAAGACAGCCACACAGAAATACTGCCTTAATGAACAGATCAGATTTTTATTAATTTCTCTTTGGCTTGGGGAAACCAGGTGAAGTTTTGGAAGCATATAAAAGAATATGGTAGATAAGATCGACATGTGTAAATTTGACAATCAATCATGAAAACAATCATATACGTACATCTTTTTGCATTTTGCATTTCTTATAATAAAGTTAGCAATCGTAACGAGAGAAAAACATGAACTGTGAAATTTGTTGGACACAAACAAACACCTTCATTTCATGTAGAATAGTTTTGTCAGACCATTGCACGTTGTAGCCGATCTGATGTACATCATTAGACAATCCGTGTCCAGGACAGCAGATAAGTCACGTGGTCAGGTAACTTTACTGCATCCGCGACTTCGAGGAATGAGAGAAATGAAACTACCAACATCCCATCCCTCCCATGGTTACAGAAGCGAGTTGTAAGGACTGGCAAAGATGGTCAATGGAACTATTTGCCCTTTGCCTCCACAAGTGTTCATATTTTAATAAATTTCATAAAAGAGGATGGTAGTAAAGTGGCCAAAACTCCTGTCCACACGACAGTGAGAATTGGGTGTCAGTGGTTCGTATCTCAGCTCTGACATACATCATCATCATCATCATCATCATCATCATCATCTCAATAAATCATGGGCTGCTAGGAAATAGAATGACAAAGTGCATAACACGTGAAACTGTCCGCACTTCCAACACAAAACTAAACTTTATTCTTCGCCTCAACAGTGCAAGAAGCCAGCAGCCCGCTGGCCACGGCCACCACTTGGCTCCATTGACCTCTATTTTGTAGTCCATCCTCCGCTCCCTCTATGGCCCTCGTAACTCTCCACCCTGCGAGGGGAAAATGATCCTCCGACAGCGCCTGAGAGCCGGGTGGCGATGAAAACAAACTGGATACAGTTCAGTGTCCGGAAAATGCAAGTCCTCAAAGACTGATATCTCGGTGTGAAGTTAGTGTCGGCGTTGAGAGGCTTTGATGGGCAACGGGGATGAGTGCTGACCCCTCATATTTCTATACATGCGTTTGTGCATTTGAAAATTATAAATTATATACTTATATCTCTACAGTCTGGACTGTGAATTTACCAAGGAACAAACTTTGATTATCTTAGTTCACCGGGGAAATGTATTGGCGAGGTTTCTTGGAGAATATATTTTAAAGTTTCGCTGGGTTTGGGAGATATTTCACGAAAAAGCAGAGGAGAATACCTTCTCTTCTGGGAGGAAAGAAACTGAAGGATGAGAATTTCTTTGCAGAAGAGGGTTTAGGCAAGGTCCTCCCATCGATCCCACAGTTTAATGAAGTATTGGCTTCAAGAGCGGCCTGGCTGTTGTCAGTCATTGAGGAGACGATAAAAGCCCGGTAAGAGACCGTTCATCACCTCGGGCCTGGCAAGGGATTGGATGAAGGTGAGAGGTGGATAATAAAGAGAGATGAAGACATTAGTGTACATGAGTCTTTGCAACAATTTCCTCCCTCCATCCCCACACCAATTTCTGACAAGCGAGGACAACATTAGGGATGTGATTTCTAAAACTACTTTAAACCTTTTATTTTCTATTTCTAAGATACTTCTTCGAAAAATTAAAAGATATTATCTTGAATGACAAACGACCATATTTAAGAGAGAATATTGAACTCAAAAGATAAGCAGGTGTCAATATTTTAAATAAATCAGTAATCTGCACTCTCAGATTTCCTTCCTTTCTTGTTTAGTGATAACTGTGAAAACTTCAAACAAAGGGAGAATAACAAGAGACTTCTCAACATGCAACTAGCACATGAAAGACATTTTTTCTACCTAAATTCCATCTCTTGACCGGTAAAAAGTGTCGAAGCCTCAAAGCTCCGGTGCCATAAAGTCTCATGGCTGTGACAAATGTATTGGTTAACGAGTTTGAACTTCTTGAACTCAGCTTCTTGATTAAATTTTCACTATCATCAATGCACGTCCCCAGGCCATTGGTTTCCTGTGAAACACAGAACTTTACTCAATTTTATCAAAAGTTCGACATTTGATTGGTTAACATGGGGTTTACTTTACTAATTTATTACATCTCTGAAATGCTTATATCTGTAGTGAAGGAAGCAAGTTATATTCTCAACGAAAAACTACGAATAGTTTGTTTGTTTGTTTGTTTGTTTGTTTGTTTGTTTGTTTGTTTGTTTGTTTGTTTGTTTGTTTGTTTGTGTGTGTGTTTGTGTGTTTGTTAGTGTTAGGGTTTGTTTGTTTTGTAGGGTTAGGGTTCGTTTGTTTGATTGCTTGCTTGTTTGTTTGTTTGTTTGTTTGAGTATGGGGTGTGGTTGGGGCTAGAAGAGTAGAGAATATAAACGTTCCCGCCTTTACTATCTTCATTCTTCTCACAATCAACAGAATAAGAACAAGAAGCTTCTAGTGTCGGTTACACCCGATAACCAAAGCAACGACGACCTCACCTTAATCAAACTCCTGTCGTCTCTAGAACTGTGGTATTGTATAGAATCACACGCTGTCTACTTTCAAAGGTTCTTGCCTCTAGACTGGACAGGACATGAAAGGACTGTTTACCTTGGTGAATGAAGAGTGAGACGGAATGAGGAACGGGTAGTTTGCTTGGTAACTGGATGGATGGATTCAATCCCGATTTACGCTTTCTCTTCGTCGCAAGACAAATGGGAGATAACTGACCTTTTAAGAATGAAGGCGTGATTTTTCTCAAACCCACAATCAAAACATCTAAAACATTTAAATTCGGACAGAAAGGAGACATGCCGAGCAACATATTTGACCAGGTTTGTAGATGTTGTCTACATTCAGTAACACGCTGGACACACAGCACAAGACAACGTGTAAGGCGTTCTCAAGGGGAGACGATCGAGTCGAAGTCTCATCTCCATTTCTCTCCCTTTTTCCTGCATATTTGTCTCAGAGCTGCCTGCCATATTAAGTTCAATACTTATTTACACGCAGCATTTCACATTCTGTACGAGTGTTTGTGTATTTTCTACATTTGCGGCTTCTTCTGTTGGCCGAAATAAATGTGTAAGCCTTCAAAGAGCCGATACTCCAAACAGCTAGGAAAAAAAAAGAAATTGTGAGTCCACTCACACAACTGTCGACACCAGACACATCCTAGTCCCACTCTAACTTTCATCTCCTAGACACAAAAGAGAAATTTTTGGTAACTCGTCCACAAGCGTTGTAGTTTGACATATAACGGTGTACCAGATGCTATTGGTACCCGGGGTGTCACTTGTCCGTTGACTCCAAGCTCTATGCCAGCATGAAACGAAATATGCCAGACTGCAAGTAGTCCCCCGGAGTAAATAAAATGTCTTTCAAGGGTTAGAAATCGTTAAAGCAAAGTATTAAGCACACAGGACCCCTACAAGGTTTGATTGTTGGCGCTGGTGGGACTGTCCCCAGCATGTCGGACCCTCAGACGAGTCTGAGAACTACAAGTGACGAAGATGACAGAGGCAACATTCACTGTGATCAGAGAGCCACAGTCTTCTCAGAGAACATAATCAACTTTTGGAAGAACCCGGGGTACAGTCGGCTGTCAGCGCCAACTGCTTCAACTGACTTTGGACCTTCCATTGAAATTGGAGTCCGACCACGAAGCAGACGACAGTTTCCAGACGATGTAAGTGTCCAACATTCAGAGGTTTGCAGCGGAAGAAATGCACACATCCGGGGATGATAAACGACTTTTCAACACTCTGAGATATTTTGGTCAGTTAAGATTCTGTCTTCCATGAAATGTGGATATCGACCAGCCAAAATGAAGTCCACGCGCATGGATGAGGAAGATTCGATGAATACCAATCATGTCACTGCAAGGGCAGATTACTCTGTGTGTGTGTGTGTGGTTTTTTTCAACGTGCGTATATGCGCAAAAGTGTGTTTGTGTTTGAAAACCTGTTCTTATACAACTCCCTTTTTAATTCTTCGTCAGAGACGTCCACTTCTCAGTAAAAGAAAACAAAAACAAACACCAAAACAAAGCGGACCTAAAATGAAGTTGCGTATTGCTAAGTGCAGTGAGAAACTCGCTTCAATCATGGCAAAATAATATTTTTTGATTCTTACATTTTAGGCAAAACCTTGGGTCAGGGCGCTCTGACAGCCATCGCCAAGAGTAAACCATCTTCGCAAGTATTCAAAGAAAAGGTTTTTCGGAATTTGCATAACACAAGGCAATGAGAGATCGAATCAATTATCTGGTTCCTGCTTGGGGTCTAAGGGAGCTCTCGACCATCTGCAAGTTAGGAGTTTCTCACTCACAACAGTTTTTTCTTCTCGGAATAAACGCTTTCCGTTTTTTTTTTTCCGCTCAAGACGCCGCGTGGCCTGCGCGTGTCTTCCAGGCAGGACATCCTCCCATACCTGACCACGCCATCCCTTCCTTATTACTTATTTCTTCTCCTTGTTTCTGATTTAAATCTCTTTCTTGTTATCCAGTTAAAATCTCTCTATCCCTAAATGAATGTATAGTTGTATGTTGTTCTCAAAATGTCATCTCCTTAGGAAAAAAATCTCGACATTCCAGACTGTTGCCTGAGGAAACTTTGACATCGACTTTGCACGGATGACAGTGAGTCCCTAAAGACACCTTCTAGCAACAGTACATCGGGTAAGCTTGGTAGGTTGGACCACGTGACCAGACATAACACTCTGAGAACATCCTGAAGGGTTCCCTTGAGGGATGTTGATGCTGAACTGGACAGTAGAACAGACTCATTCATACAGATGTGGATACATAGACTACCATGCCTCACCTGGTAAACAAAGACCACTGTGGCTAAACTAGTCACCTACTGAATCCATCCATCCCTCCCATCCCACCCTCTCTCTCTCTCGTTACCGACAAATACAAGACAGAACTCAACTGGACTGACTGATTTCTTGGACAGTATAGCTTACTTCTTCATGTCAGTCACTCACTTACAAGTAGCAGTTACTTTTAATTAGTGAGTTCAATAGAATTGAATGTGTGAAAATTACATTACACAAGTGCGTGATTTAATAACAAGTTATTTAAATGTATGTAGAGCAACACTAAAATAATCAGAAGACCCTGCCAAGATTAGTTAGTGATGCGGCTGTGCTCCTAGTTCTTGGTCTTTGCAAGAAAGTAACATTCGTAAAAGAAGTGGGATGAGGACAAAGGTGGGTATGCTTCACTCAGTCCTTCCCTCAGACACAAGGTGACACCAAAGGGATAAAATAATTATAATCAGATGAGAAATTTTCACCCAGACTGATGGAATTGTGGAGTTGTTTAGGTCTTATGTAGGTACACCTCTGCTTGTAAGTAAAAACTTTGCTTCAAAAGCTTGTTGTAAGCTTGCAACCTTTGGTCGACGAGAATACGGAAGGAAGAATGAATCATAGGATGATTGTATCTGGCACAGATGGTCTTTTGGGGCTTACAGGAGAAACAGGACAAGTTTTCTTACGGCTATTAAAAAAAATTCTCCAGACACATTAAGTAATAGATGATTAGCTCCAATGGTTTGATAAAAATCTGATTGGCTGAAGAATGTATACAAGAGGGCGAAAAAAACAGTCATGAAATATTTTTGTATTTACACAAAATTCTGTTTTCGTGCATCAAGAAATATACTCAAATTATTATTACAGAGCTTTTTTAACATCTGCATCAGGAAACTGTCTAAACATACAAAACTGATCATTTTTATTTTTTTTTCCAAATTTGTTTCTTTGTGTACACTAGGCACGTGAAGAAACTTTCCACAACCTGCGCATATGAACTTTGCCTCCTCACTCTTCAATATTCTCTGAGTATATATGCAGATATATATGTTGAGAAAATAGTTGTAAACGGCTTATAATAAAACATTTTAAAATGTATATCATTTTTTTAGACTCTTCAATCTTTAACAATTTTTTTAACAGTCTACATGTTGACATCATTCGAAGATTTTTTTTCACTGCTCTAAGTGTTGATATGTGTGTGAGTGTGTTTGTGTGTTTGTCTGTGTATAATGACAAAAAACCCGAAGCTAGGACAGTATTAAGAAATAATGAGACCCAGTGTCAATCCTTTTTCACGGGCTAATGTTTCTTAGAGGGAATCGATAACAAAATTTTCTCTTCAATGATATTTTTCCTTTTTTTTATTTTTTGTAAATATTTTGAAAACCATTTTTATGTTTTCATTTCAAATTTTTCTTTTAATTCTTTTCATGTGCTCTCTCTCCATAGCTCTGCCAGCTAACAAAAATATCTCACTAAACGGATCCCATTGATTATTTTAGCCAGGAACATTTTCTTTCTCGAGGTATATAAGTTTTTATACAGACATCTCTTTGATTCCTTGGAATAAAAGGTTTGGAAGGAAGGAGCTAACACACCACTTTGTGGCTAGACATGATACACAAAATGTTATTTGTAATCTTGCTATATTCCCATCAATTCTCACCCTGCACTTCTTTTGCAAGAGGCTCACGTGCCAAGATAAACCTTCTTCGCTTTCTTTCCTCTCGCTGCGGCACTCAGTCTTCACACCAAAGATTAAGCAAACATTTTATGGTGCTTGCAAATGCCAAGAAAAATAGCTGTGATGGCTAGCCAGTAGTAATGCACATTTCTTGCACAATTACAGGTTAAAATGCTACACCTAGGAGCAAATGCTGATGAAATACAGAAGTAGTCGTTATCTCGCCACCCGCTACCCGCCAACCCCGCCTCTCGCCACACTATTGTGGAAGAAAGGATTTCCCCCAAAAGTATCCCCATCTCCCGACACATTATTGTGGAAGAAGGGATTTACTGATTTCTCAGAGTTTTGGACCAGCTGACCTCTTTATGTCGCCACCCTCGTTTCTGTTGGAAGGAGAGTGGCGAGACAACGAGTGGAGAATGCATTTTTAAAGAATTTTTTTCTGAAGTATTCATTCTAGTATTAAGTCAGTAAGAAAAGAATGGCATTGAGTGAAGGTGCGAACATGAGTTTCAAATGTTAACAGCATATCAAAGTTTAAGTGCACGGTGTAGTGGTTATCACATAAAAGATGCATCAGTAGGAAGAAGAACGTATTTCTTCGGGTGTTTTTTTTCTGTCTTTCTCTCTCTCTCGTTCTCTCTTGCGCCTCGTAGGATCCATTCTCGCACTTACCGTTGGTATGGTCGTCACTTCCTGCATCCTCCACTTTTTTTGAAAAAAAAAGGTTACACAGACTGAAAATTAACCTTTTTTGCCAGAACTTTCTGATTGGTGACCAAAGCACACTTTGTGGCTATGAGCATCTCTCCCCTATCACAACTCGTGGCCATACTCACAAACACCCAGATTATACAAAAGCACAGTCCTCGTCCGGGAGCTGAAATGTTTCTGTGAGGTAATAATAATAATTAAAGGAAACGCAAACCTCAACAACGAAATGTTTCCCGAGCGCGTGCTATACATAAAACTCTTGTTCTTTCCGCACTTTCAGACGGATGCAGTTCTCGGCAGGTAAGAGGTTGTCCAGTGTTTCCGTGGAGCCGAAGAGCTCCTTCTCGTCCTCCTTCCGCGGTGACTGCGCATGCGCAGTGGGCCTGGCTCGCGCGCGACACTGGATCACAATGTACACAACACAGGCGAGCACGATGATGCCCCCGAGCACCACGATCACCGACATCTTCAGCTCGAACAGCAGGTGCTTGTTGTGCCACAGAAACAGGTGGTACTCCTCGGGGCCGGCCATGGGCCGGGGGGTGTCCGGAGGTAGCGCATGGTGGTTGAAGCGATGCCGCTGCGACAGGTCCTCGTCCTCCGCCTCGCCCATTACATCCAGGTGGTATGATTCCCAGCCAGTTACCTTTTCACACCTATTCCTCTGATTTTTCTTTCGTTTTTTCCCCAAGGTAACCACTCGTTCTTAAAGGGAAAGAATTTGCTGCCTGTCGCGGATATCACATTATTCGAGTAGGTCTCAGGGACACGTAGGTCTTAGGAGGAGCACGTGATACGACGTAGGTGGGTCTCCATAGTTTGACAAGACGTAGGTCACAACTTTCAGCGGTCTTATAAGGTCAAAGGTCGTATCAGCAATATGAACGTCTCAGAACATTACAAGATGTTAGTAGACACTAGAACCTTGATTGTTTTCAATGCATTGCAAATCCGGATGTCTTGGCAATACCTAGTACTTTCCTTCTTACACAATTTCTGAAATAATTTTTATTCACAGAAAAAACTCACAGACAGCGAAAAGGAATTTAATCAGCAGGTTAGTCAATGGTTTGCTCATGTTCCGTGAGTACTTTATGTAAACAACTTTTCCACAACCGATAGAGACACAAGAGATGTCGGCATCCGATGATGGGTCGTTGTTTCTCCTTTTTTTTTTTTTGGGAGGGTAGGTCTGTTCGACAGACCAGTGAATGGGTTTCGTTGTAGATAATAGGTACCTGCAGCAGGGACCTGGCCTACCGCCAGACTCCAAACTGTTCTCTGTCTCCCTTCTTTCCGGCTCTCAAACTTGTGTCCGCATCAGCAGTTAATGATCACCTGACTCCTCAGTCTCACCCAAATAAGAGATGCTGTGCTTCATTCTCGACAAGCTCTCCTGCTTTATGTACATACAGCGAACTTTGTGGCAGACCTTCTCTTGTTTGGGCATACCTTACTCCTCGGAGGGACTTCAGACTTAATCACCACACCTCGAACTCATCAACAAGTTGTCCTTCCTTCCTTTGCACGAAGAGTAGAACTTATTTTGTAGAGTTGTTGTCTTCTTTTACACAACTATTGTCACTGTTCAGTTGAAGCTGGACATAGTAATCCGTTTGGAAATTAAAAACAAATCCACAGCTCCCAAGGAAGATAGAAACTTGTTATGACGACTAAAACGAAAACTATTCTCGTTTAAAGACCTGTCGCCAGGTGTAATAACATCCTGTGGCATCCATTATCTTGTCGTTGCGAACATTTAATGACTATGATTAGTAATTCCCTTGTGTATATCGTGCCACAATCTAGGTAACTTTCACAAAATCATCTCATCGTCTAAAAACAAATCGTCTTCGATGACTCATTCATCTGAGCAACCTTTCGAAACCATAAACGCCGAAGTTTCCCGGGAACGATTACTCCACATATGAAGTCCACCTTCTCCACATTTTCTTGGCTCAGGAGTAAAACACAACCACCCAGGATTTCAATTCCGTTTTCTTCCAAACATGGAATCTTACTTTCGCAAAGAGGTTGCGCTTGTCCACGTGAGAAGATGGTGGAAAGCTGATACCACGGTTACCCGCGCACCTTGCCAACACTCGCAACACCGCCACCAGGTCACGTGTCCTCTGGAATCTGCAGCAGAAAAAGACAAATCAATAGAAAATTCTTCTTACTCCAGCCCATTACTGTTCTTTTATCATCTTACGCCCTACGCATCCCATTTTAAGAATCAAATTAGGAAGTGCTAAATAATCAGACATTGTCAGTCGCGGGGAGCGACGGGAAATGACATCGGAAGATGGCGAAAAAGAAAAAGGGAAATAACCGAGCATTACAAAATAATGGCTGCAGTAAAATTAATTGAACTGCGAGAAAAGAATGAAATTCTTCCTTGTTGAGAGATAAACATGCAACTGAATGATTGTTGGCACGGTCTGTGGTAGACGAAGTGTGGCCGAAACAACAGAAGATTTTATAATTTTGTAAAGTCACAATTATAATAAAATATGAAAATAAAACAAAAGGAAAAGTTCATTTAAATGTAAATAAAATATAGTGCAGCTGAAGTCAAAATGGATCACTATGATATCTACTTTATGAAACAAATAATCATGCAATTAATAGAACGCTGAAACAAGTATTTCCCCAACTTTTTACAGTTTGAAAAATGGAAGAAATACTGTCGTGTAGTCAGCGACTAAAACAAATGTTAAGCAATAAATAAACAAATGTTATTGAAGTATTCAATACAGAACTAAACAGCTATCTTATTCCCACAGAGCAGATCGTGTAGACCAAACCACAATCGTCCTGCACCGTCTGACCAGTCTGGTCACAATGCCAGCCCCTATATAAACCATAAGCTCATGTAAGTAAACGATTTCCATCCGCCTCGTTTCCATCATGGAGGAAAAAAATCCATTCCAGAAGCATTGGCTCCCTAACCCTTCTCATTACCCAGCCATTCTGTGCTCCTCCATTCACCCACACAGCAAACCGAGCGACGAGAGAAGCGGAAGGAGGAAGTCGCAGGCTCCTGAAGTCGTCCGGAGGAACTGTGTCCAGGCGGGAGGAGAAATAATTCAATAATGCAGGTCCCTGGAGGGTGGAGAGGATGGGGTGCGGCTGCTGCTGCTATTGTGCTGCACTGTCCATATTTGAGTAGCTACATCTCACAAGATCCTCAATGATGACCAACGAAAAAAATTGAAAAACTTCAATAGTAAAAGTGTGTTCTTGGAATATTTTTGTGATTAAAATATTGGACACAGAGAAATAGAATATTTTATTGTAATAATAAAATACAACTGTGTAAAATGAAAAGCTGCCCTGAAAATTACTGAATATTTTTAACTGTTGGAACACATGGATTCCTGATTGCTTGAGCGTCCATAAACAAGTGGGCATGCTTGCGTGAGTCCCTCCATCCATCCATCAATCCATCTTGGTCAGAACAAGCAAGGACACGTGACTTTATTTCAATTCCACATCCACAACGAACCCCATTTTTCGGTATCTCGTTTCCGTTTCACTGCTGCTGTAACTTGTTAACTGATAAGCTTAGTGCCCACCCTGCAACTTCCTCTCACCCTCCTTCTCTCTCTCTCTCCCCGGCGCAGCAACATGAACTGGAGAGGCGGACAACAAGCAGCATCGATCTGGTAACCAAGTCTCACACGATCTGCCGCGTCAAAGTCTCGTCCCCTCCATCCTCGTCCCCTCCCCACCTCTGAGCAAACCTATGGACATGTCATTCTCGCCGGCCTCAAAGAGGAAGGCAGGTCTTCTCCTCTCCTCCCTTCCTGGTCCGGCACGCGAGGCGGCGTGCTCGTCGCCTATCTGTTGGGTGCACGAGCCGCTACAAGACATTGCACCACGGGGCCTTCCTCCCAGAAAAAAAAGTTCTTTCTGATTGCATCGCAAGGTCCAGCCTGAAACGTGGGGTGTCTAATTCAATGCTCTCGCAAAATACGTGCCTTTTAGACAAGGGGAGAGACAGAGGGGATAAATCATCCTGGAAGTTCGCTGGAATGAGAATTATGATGTTGGGTAAGAAAATTTATAAAGACCTCGTTACTAAGTTTAGTTATTAAACTAGAGATAAAATTGGGTGGGTAAACATAGACATCAAGATTCGGAACAGAAATTATCTCAATCATTCTCTCTCACACACACACACACGCAGCAGCATCCACACCCCAGCCTGCGTCCCTAAAATTTCAACCACAGGACAGAAAGTATGAAAGGTGTGTAAACAACGGTTTTACGGTGTGTATGACAGTTGCGATCATCAACTGTGTAATCAAGTTCTGTTCTCGTCCCAAAATTCATTGCGAGGTTTTAATCGATCTCAACATTTCGCAGTCACTTTATGGTGGAAAACCCAGTCACGTGGCTGATTGATTGTTGGCATCTATAGGCATACAGGCAAACTAGACCGTGTAAATAACGACGGGGATCCACAGCCTGCAGCAACTGTAGGATCCGCCACCAGTGACCGCTGCTCACTCCCGCCACCTCCACAGTCCTCCACAGTCCAAACGAGAACAACGGGCTGATGATGGTCAAAGCCTGGAGTATTCTAGCATGGAGTCATACCACGAACTTGTATTACTGGACTGATGGCAGACCATTTTTTTTCCAGTTAACTACTAAAACGAGGCTTTAGACGACATAGCTTCCGGTTTATTTACATTCTTTGTTGAGGCTCGCAGAGACTAACAGCGGCGTCCACCTATACACGTCCATGGGTCATACAAGGAAAGTGCAATAAAGTAGGAAAGGATCAAACATCTTTTCCATTTTAAAATTTTAGAACGAACCCAATGGTGCCTAGTCCAAGCTGAATGTAGTCAAGGTAAAAAGTCCCATAGCCTTCTGACCGTAGGGACAATGAGAGTCAGGGGTTCATCATGTCTAGGACACGAAGCTTTCTCCTACTTTCTGCCGCCATTACCATATTCTCAATTAAATCGGGTACCCGCTATAGCACACCCCAGACTACCGACCTTAGTCTGTTGAACAGATCTCACTTTAACCAGGTGGCTAAGAAACTAGTGTGGGTAGACACAGTTAACTGTCCAAAGTCACACAACTAGTTTCAAATACTCGAGGCATTGTTCCTGCCTTCACACTATTGTCCACAAGCATGACAAAGTCTGTAAATTATACATGAGAAATCTGCGTCCCTGGAGTTTCACAGGAACACATGATGGCTCTTGTCGGCCTCGGTTATAAACTATGTTCTCTCAATCGATTCACTCATGAAAAATTATTCCTGCGTCAAACCCCGTGTCTGGCTCGATGACATTTTTCTTGGTACTTGTGGTTGAAGGTGTTTATCCTTCGCCATTGTTTAGCTTGACTGGCTGTCACTGCTGGGCGTCTGTGTGATTTGCTTCTCTCTACCCAATCGCCTGATTGAACGATAAGTAGACACTTTTATTGTTTACAGCAAAATGCAAGTAAACTAGAAATCGTCAGATTAAGTTAATAATAAGGACCTTTCAAACTGTTTCCGCTCAAGATATTGGGTTGCAAAACACTTCGACAATATAAGGAGGTCCCCATGGCTCTGTTGTCTCAATGTCTTTTTTTAATTCATTTTTAACTACTTTTTATGGTAATTTGCTTGTTTGCTCGCTAGACCGAGTTATCGTTGGAGCTTTGACAAGGTTTGGCTGAGGGCTAGCATTGAGCTTCGTTTTTCAAACTGAGAATAATGTGTCAAGACGAAATAAAGACAGTATTGTGCTTGAGCCACCGATAAACAGTTCTGTAAAAATAATAAATAAATGCAATTAGCAACAGATTCAAGGAAATCGAGATACGAGTGGTATGATGCGGTCAATGAAAGGTCAGAGGTCAGACAGAATCCCGCCGTAACCCGAGGACATCCTCTCAGGTAGCTGCGGCACTCTCCATCGATGGCGACATGTCAAGAGGATGACAAGCACCAAGTCTGAAAGCAAAATCAGATGACAGGCTGGCTAAAGAGTTTGAGAAAAAAAAACCGATCACTACAAACAAGATAGGACGACTAGTGGTGATTTCGCGATTTATTTTTCCTCTCCTTCTCTTCTTTCCGAAGAAAATAATTCACTCAAGGAACCTGTGCCGAGGAGTATTTTTCTATCTGGTCTGCTGTTCTTAGCTGTCTGATTTATTGTTGTTGGACGCGAGAGAATCCCTAACCCAGAGACACTTTTGTTTATCTTGGGTTTAAGACTGACGTGGGCTGTGGCTGGTGAGAGGGTGATCTGTGCTCACCACAGATGATTGGAAGGACTGGCCTCTCGTGTCCAGGAACAGATGACTTACAACCTGCAGGCGCTGGGTTCAGCTTCGCACTTCTCTGGCTTTTCTTTACACGGTGTGTTCTAGAACTGCCATTGTTGTTATTGTTATTTTGTTTCTTTGCTAGGAGAAAAAGGTTTTGAACGAACTCCTTTGCTTGTAACTCTCTAACTCGTGGACTTGTCTTCTCTCAACCCTCGATGGAGTCGCAGCTAGGTCAAGGGTCAACTGTTAAGTCAACGGCGTCAAATCCGGTCTTAACCCTTTGATTACCAATAATTAAAATCTTTACACACACTATTTTTATCTTAATCTTAAGTTAAGGAATATGTTTACATAGATTTATTTAGCAACAAAAGGGTTTGCAGAGAACAAATTTTGAACGTGGTTTCACCACCTAGGAAACCAGCTTCACAAAGATGATTATTCACCGAAGCAACCAGAATAAACAGATTAAAATCCTGCTTTAAAGGCTAAAAGCTGAATGAAAATCACGCTGACATCAGACATTTTAAAAAAAGGAAAATTAAATTGAGACCTTTAGAGTAAACTACAGCCAGGGTATAACTAGGCTGTGCTCTTTTTTTAAATTTTCATTTGAATCTTTAATCAATGCAATCACAACAACGCCGAAGTTAATTAAAATAATTACTCCTCCACACACGTGTTGTCACACTACACCACTCCCTCCCTCTCATTCATGCATACGAAAAATGTTTTGTTTTGTTTGTTTTTTTAGTAGTGCCAACACCTGATTTGCTCGCAAGACGACATTTGCGTCTGAACATCACGTGACTGTCACTGTGTCAAAGGTCAACACGAGCTCTACCACAAGTATCACAAAAACATATTCCGCTGGGTTTTTTTATGACAAAGAGGCACTAGAAATATCATATGAATGTTTTTCTCTCAATCACACCTGGATTGGTCGAGAAAACAGAAAGTAATGAAAGGGAGGTATTTCTAAAAATAGAATTAATTCGAAGTCAAAAGATGCAATCCTTGGTGTGAGAAAACTGATCAGGATCCAATATGCTGTTGTTGAATGTTCTTTTCGACACTCAGATGGAGTTTGTACTCATTCAGGAAATCCTAAACATGATGGCAACACACGCGAGTCACAAGTAATGTATACCAACTACGGTGAATAATGATCGAATTTACAAAAAAAACTATTCATGATCTTAATTCACTGTCTGTCCCTCGAGCCAGCCTCCTGGACAAAACTTCAAGCAAAAAATTCCTCTTCATTAGCTTTTGCTATTCCGGCTCGCGATCTGTGTCCGGAAACGATTGTTGAAAAGAACTTTTATTTTTTACCTGCTCCAGTGTGGAATGATTCTCTGCTCGCCTCCTACCCAGGTGGCCACGTGACTTATTGGTTCTGCTTACCACCCGCGACGATGGCCAAACATGCACACACGTGAAGAAAGTTTTTTATTGCTATTCTACGGTTGTCTTCGTGTTTAACAAAAAAAATAAAATAGTCCGGTCTATTTTCTTCTGGGTGACTCGTGCAATGTCTCTTTTCTCGGCGTTTAATGTTTAATTTGATCAGGTTTGTGCAAGGGAGGAGTGGGAGAAACTATTCTGTCTGTGGACAATCCTATCAAGATTCTAGCAGCCTGCCCCAGGGAAATTAAGTGGTGCTGCGGCTGTCAGGTGAAAGGAGACACGTGAGACGAGGCTTTAGTTGTACGGCGAGTGTTCAATGGCGTCGCCGTCCTACAACCTCTGACTTCCGGGAGGCAGGAGCACAACACGCAGCGAGGTAAACAATGAATGTCTCATGGCAAGGAGTCCAACCACGAACTTGTATTACTGGACTGCTGGCAGACCTTTTTTCCAGTTAACTACTAAAACGAGGCAGGAGTGTACATAGCTTCCGGTTTAGTCACCTTTGTTTAGGCTCGCCGAGACTAACAGCGGAGAACTTCGCAAGAGGCTAAGCGTTGGTCTCGGCAGACAGACAGCAGTCCACCTACACACGTCCATGCATATGTCAACAGTTTTGCATCTTATAACAAGCAAGAGGACACAGCTGTCAGGAAGCTACTGATGATATAGAACACAACTGCTGAGTCCCTTGGGAACAGCCACTGGCCAGGCCGGGCACCGTTACTAACAGTTGCTGCCACCTGCAGGACCATTGCCGAGGCCTTGAGCCCCAGATGCTGGCGACATCGTCTCGCCGTCAACCTCCTTGATGTAGGAGTGACTGGTGCTCACCAGCAGCTGCTCCGTGCTGTCAGTGGGACAGAAGCTGCTGCAGGACACAATCGATGGCGGCGACTGCTCACAAACGTGAGGTCGATGAGAACTTTGCCTCGCGCAGCAGTTGAGTGAGTGCAGCTTCCTGATATACTGCAGCTGATGACCATTAGGCTTTAATTGCAGAAGGTTGTGGGCGTTCCCCTTGTCTGTCCTTCCATTGCTATGTACATTCCTGTCTGTCTTCTGTCGTGTCCTCTTCCGGTCTAGTTTTGTAGACTGACTGACAAGTGAAAGATGAGAAGGAGTGGTAAATATCCGATACTGCGAGAAAAACAATTTCTTGTTTTTCGGATTAATTGTACGGTATTCAAATTGTGTATTTTTGCCTGTTTGTGTAACTGTATCATAAATATATAAATATAAATATAAAATATGAAGCAGAAGAGCCTCATCTATGGCGCCAGTCAGGTACCAAGGCAAGAAAGGACGCAGAAGCAAAACTCACTGAGTCCAGAATGAACGACTGCAACGACATCCGTCTTCACCCAAGTTTTTTCCACTTACTTTGTTCTTTATAAAAGTTAAATATATCGGAAAACCAGAAGTTTGAAGTGCTTTAAAAAAACGGAGGAGACAGCATTGATGAATTTGTTTACAGGCAAGAACAGACTGCGTGAACTTTCAATGTGTTGTTAGTCTTTAGTAACAAATATTTTACACACATGACAATGACAATGACAATGACAATTATCAAATTTATTGGTCCCAGGGGGCAATTTAATTTGAATTTTGTGCATTAAAACTGTGTATATAAACTTCGCTATACGGGGTCATACGTTCGTCACTATTTGTCCAATCATGAAGAGCCTGTAGTGTACCTACCCGGGGAGGCAGAGAACACGCAAAAAGGAAAAAAAGTTATTTTTTCTTTCTTTCCCCCACTAATCGGAGAGCAGTATCGACTTCACCTACCCTTGTTTGTGGTGTCGCGCAGCTACGGTTTATGTCAACATGTGATTTAACAAGCGGACCTCATGCAGGCAGCGGATGCTGGCAGCACATCCCTTGATCACGTGACTGCAATTTCTCAGTCTGGCTCCATTCCCTGGCTCACATGATGGGTCTGAGCGTTTTTGTTTTGTTTTTCTCCCTGATCTACCTCGCAGTGCGCTCTCTGCATTTTCCTGTGAAGGTGGGACGAGGCTGTGGCACCAGACCAGCAAATGAAAGAGCAAGAAAGTAATCACTGTGGTCTAGTTGCTGACCTGGCATTCCATGGCGTGTTGCCTGCAGAGACTGTTGTCGAAGCCACCGTTATAAACCGTTATAAACGTTAACACATTCGTCGTACCCCAGGTCATGTCAGGTCAGGGTTGTGTCCTCCAGTGCTGAACCCTTCGAGTGTTGATGGACATTCTAGTCTAGGGTCCTAGAGGTCTTAGAACATTTACCGGAGGATGCGAACTTACACTTCTAATGGACTGTTGCCTCAGACTGATTTTTTTGTTTGTTTGTTTTGTTGTTGGTTTTGTTTTGTTTTGTTTTTTGTTTTTGTTTTTTGGTTGTTTTTTGTAGTTTTTTTTTTTTTTGTTTTGTTTTGTTTATGTAGGTAAGTGATTCCATATAGCAGTGGTTTCGCAGAGTCATGGGGAAAAGAGAGGTGGAAAGGAAATCAGAGTACACACAAAAGGCTTCTGGTCGCAGATGAACAAGCATTACAATCTGACTCTGCTTCACTCTTTCCCACCAAATTCCCTCCGAATAAACCCAAGCAGTCCCTTCCTCTGATCAGCTCCTAGTCTGAACAACACCTGAGAGACCAGCGGGACTGACCAGCAAAGCCGCTACCCCTTTCTCCCAGACTCGCAGTTCTCTCCTCCTCCTCCCTCCTTCCATCCTGAATGATTCCACGTTCGCAGTCACGTGACAGAGAAAACGCTGGTCACGCAAGCGCCTCGCCTGATGTCGATATCGTCCTGAGCTCATAAAAAATGGACGACGTATAATTATAGTTTCAGCTGCAGAAGCTGCCAGCCAGGCGTCATGGCCACTCTCTCTCTCTCCCTCTTATTTATATTTTTTACGGCAGCTAATATTTCACCGTGTATGGCGTTTGCTTGCTTTCTCCCTGCGGTCAAAGACCAGTCATACATCAGCAGCGGGAAAAAACTTTGAACTGAGGGTGAGTGAGGAAATGCTCTCGACAACCCAAGTCGCCTGCAGCAGAGGTTCTGGTCACCTGCGACGTCCAGTTCCTGAGGGTCTGACCAGTCGAGTGAGTGAGGAGAGTGTGAAAGAATAAGCTGTTTGTAGCCAAAACAAAATATTGTTTCGAGAACAATCTATCAGCATCAAAAACTTCATCACAATACTCTCTACGATTGTCTCCGCTATACTACATTCAACACACTTACTTATATACAGGACTGTATTCCAGATGATGACGAAAGGCTGGATCTTAGATGACCTGTGAACTCCTGTTGTTTTGGCGGTTTAGTTGTTGACGACGTTGATGGTTTTAGACTTATGATGTTGATATGTTGCTGGTGACAGACGTTGGCATAGGTCATCTTTGTGATGAAGAATGTGGCTTTATTGGCTTACATTATGTTTGTGGTAGATTCATCTGTCCATGGGAGGACGATGATGGCATTGACTTCAACAGTTAAAACAATTAGTTTCGGTGGCAATGACTTGAATTTCTCTACGCTATGAAGGACCATCTTAGAACTGCCGGACTAGTCTAGTGAGCCTATGTACTCACCTATTTTCTTTATTTCTTCCAGAGGCCACCCTTGCTGATTGTTCTCAAAGGTCTTGGTCAGGCGAAGAAAGGATACAAAGAGATGGCGCTGCTGTTCTTGACATTTTTACTGGCAACGAGAATAATGTCTGTGGCGCCGCGCCCAGGACGGAAACCATTTCGTAGGAGGAGAAGTCTGGCCAAGATTGTGTCTGCTGTGGAGAGCAAAGAGTTGCCCTTGTGGTCATCGCATGACTTCTGACTTTCCCTTTTTTGTAGATGTGGACTATGCTTACATCTTTGAATTTCTGGGGACCGTGCACTTATTGGCTGATCAACGGTGGTCCAGGACAACTTTGAACCATATCTCGAAAGACTTTCATTGCTCTTTAATTCCTGAAAACTCACATGAGGTGCCCTGCAGCTCTCTATCCAGGAAACAAGAGAACCCTTCGGCATCTTTTGCTGATGTTTAGTTTCGAGACCATGATACTCATTGCTTTCCTTAGTCTCTGCGAATTATGCTTTGGAAGGATTCAAATCTTGAGTTTGGGAAGGACCAACCTATCATATTTTCAACATTCGTCACCTCACCTAGCCTTGTCTTGCTGATGTCTACCCTGGTTGTGACAGTCAAAGAGTTGTCAATGCTTGCAGAAGGTGTATCTATGATTCCTTATTGCTGCTGGGTAGGCGAAACCAGGCTTAGTGATGAACAGGTCATGCGCTGTGCTGTCTTCAAATTTAAGGAACCATTTCTGTGACATTATCTGACACTATCCCAGATACCATGGTGGCCCCCTACCTTAGCCTCAAGGTTCCCGAGGATGATGAGACAGGGACCAGAGACAAGTGAACTGCCATTAGAATGACATAGAGTCCTGTCTACCGAAACCATACAACATGCATGTATCCTGCTGGAGAATGTAGCTCTGTCAGATTACAAAATTCACTTCTGTTCGTTGGATTCAAAGTTTGTTTTCTTCTTTTCATGAAAACAACGACCCCAATGACGAAGGCGTTGAACAGAAGGGGAAGAGTGAGGTTGTAGGGGGAAGGAGCTTAGGGAAAGAAATGAGTGAAAAAGTAACAACAGCACAGACAAAGGGTTCAAATTATAAATGTAAATTGTTAAAAATAAAAATTGTTTAAATAGGTACAGATTATTTTCAAAGTAAAATGGTCAAAAATATAAGAAAAAAGATTTGCCTATTGAAACACTCTACGAAGAAAAGGAAAAGAACAAATGAAGTATGAAGAGTGTCTGACTATGTTTCTTTTTCCGCTTGAGACCGAGATGCCTCGTGACACAAACTTTCCAATGAGTGAGTAGAGACAACTGGTCACAAGAGATAAGCTCAGTCTGTCATCTCCCTTCTTGAAGATACTCCAAGCTTTCACTGTAAGGATGGACTGAGGGAGCAGTAATGGGGGCGCTGAAGCCAAACTCTAACCCTTCTATAGACAAGGGAAAAGGTCAGAGGTCAGACTGTGCTCTTACAGACACTAGAGTAACATGACAGACAGAGAGGCTGGTCATCATTAGAGTTGTCACAACCCTTAGAACATACAACACACGATTCTTTTACACAACAACAGTAAACAACACAACAGAGACAGCATTTAAAAGGAAGAACATTTCGTCTTAGATTAATGACTTATGACATTATATGCAAGTTTTTTCTCTCTCAGTCTCTTTCTCTCTAGTGCACGAAATGAGCTCCCGAAATCATATCGCGAAATCATAAAAAATAATACCAATGCTGTAACCAGGGCAACAGCGGACTTTATGTAATGGGTTTTAAATTCTCTTTTCTCTAAAGGTCATCTTCATTTTTTTAAACATAAAGGAATTGTGAAACAATGTACAGGTATACCCAACGAACTATTCTGACTTGGCTTCAGATATAACGGACAGTACAGGATTAAAAGGTTCTGTGAATAAACATTTTAATAATTAATGAAAACATTAAATTTAATTCTTTTCTAAATAAATACTCCATTACCGATGTGTATTCTACCTTGAAGTGAAAGCAAAACTATAAAAATTAAGGTTTTCCCCCCTCTCTCTCTCTCTCTCCAACCTCTATCGCACTCTCATATCCCCTCTCCTCCTACATTTCTAGTCTGTAACTAACTCATTCTGAATGTTGGCATTCATTTCAAACAAGCAATATAAATACATACAAATGTGTCTGTCTTGCTGTGTAAACTTGTTATGGTGCATTTATTATTGATGGTGCTGGTGGTCTTTCGTTTACTGACATTCAAACTGTAAAATGTTATTATGACGACTAGCGCCCTCTGTTTCTCTCCACTTTAGAGAAAATAAAATGAGTTGTGGGCATCTGTGTTTGTCATAAACATTGAGTTCATACGGTACACTGGACATGCGCAGACAACATAAAATATAACTAAAGCTAACATTTCAGATACAAGAGACAATAACTTCAACAAACAAAATAGAAACACACAACATCAAAGGCAATACACAATGTTACGAGTGATTATTAGTAATGATTTGATGTGTTACAGAGAGGAGAAACACGATGATGTATCAGATATAAAGTGTCACTCACCGTTCCTGTCAACTCACGAGTGACTGAAGGTTTCTTTGTTCACACAATCCCGTGTCTGGTGTTCTCAGGAAAAAGATCTCAGTTCCATCCCAAGATGGAATGAAAAGCCATTTTCTCGTAATGTGGCTGATGACACGAATGAATCCTGTTGATATTGAATCCAAGAAATTAATCTGTGAACTCTGTGGCCCTAACCACTGCAGTCTCTCCACTGACCAATGCTCTGTCCACCTACAAGATATCCAGTGCGATGCTGAGAAAGACTTTCGTCTGTCACTTTAAAGACGAGAAAGAATCACACAAGAAGCTGGTGATCCCCACTTTGCACTCAACGCACCTCTCAGAGTTTTATTTGTCCCTTTTCTTACGTATCAATCACAGTGCTAATGTGTAATTTAAAATATGGATTGAGGAATAAATTGATTTCAAAAAATCATACACATGAAAAATTTCCTTAACAAGTTCTGGTCCATGTCTGTTGCTTCACACCAAAGACACCATGGTGTTGTCTCACCCTGACTGACTGAACTCTTCTCGCTGGTGAAGCGCCTGTCCTCGGTGTCCACGTCCACTTTACCTGAGCAGCTGTGTCCAACTGACAACCGTGTGTATCGAGACTGGGTCAGTGCGAGGGTAGAGTCGAGGGACAAGCGTGCAGCACGTGCAATCACGCGCGACACTGAGGACCTCAACTGGCGGGTGGACAAGTGTAATCGGGTGGCGACACAGCGCGTCAAGTGGAGTGAGTGGCGCGAAGGTGGCTGGTGATGAGGTTAGAGTCTATAACTGCCAGCAGCCGCAGTGAGCAGTGAGCGGAGGAGCAACTGCTGGAGACGGCGAGATGCTTATTTGGAAAATGGAGCGAATCGATAAAACGTTCTCAGCTCAACTGCATCCAGTCCTCCAAACACAAACTTTGCTTCGGGCCGGCCGCTAGTCTACCTCCCTGTCTCCTCCCTTTCGTTGCCTACCCTTACACAAAACTTTATTTGCAACACGTCATGTTTACACATTAAAGAACAACAGAACAAATAAATAAAAATTTGTAATCTTAAATCTGATTGTATATACTTGCCTGACAGAAGAGTGAAAAACAAAGAGAGAACTATGAGATATTAGCTGATAGACATGTGTAAGAAAAGCTGAAATATTATTTAAAGACCAAACCAAAAATTACTCGCAAATGAAAGAAACCATTCCAAAGATTTCAATCATCCTCCCACACCTCGGAGTAGTTGTCCAGATAAATCACCTTGCTTGGTGATAGCAAAACAAAACATCAAATCCACACAGTATCGTTTATCTCTTGAGAATAAATCATTGTTCACCATTATATCTCCTTCATTCTTGCTTACTTGTTCACTCACTCAGTCGCCTTCTATCGTCTCACTGTTCAGTGGTTTGGTGTCAACTGACAGCTCACCCGGCACCACACTCCGGTACCATGCTCCCTCCTCCGGCCCCGCCACAACGATCTGCTTACATGTGTGTGAACAAGCAGCACAGACTTCTGCTCCTCTTCCAAAGATTTTTTTGCCCACCTTTTATTTTCTCACAGGTAGTTAACATTCAGTAGCCTTGGTTTCCAGGCTGTAAAAGTAAATAGTGAAATTCTGTTCAATACTTATTGTCGCCCTTCGTCCTTTCTTGAAAACTGCCACCGCCATTGCAAGCTGACAATCATCTGGCAATCATGATGTCTGTTTCTTCATCGTAGCTGTTGTTAGTGTGAGGGTAAAGGTCAAGTTCCCATGGTGTTCTTTGTCTGCCTATTCTACAGTTGAAGTCTCCAAAGATATATTATCGGTGTCAGGGAGCTTCTTCAGTTATTCCAATCAAGGAAATTAAAAAAGTTTTGTTTTGTTTTTCTTCCTCTGTCACTTATTGTTAAGTATTTGACAGTTTTCTAGATCTTTCTCTATTGTTTCATCATTTGCTGTGATGTCCAGAAAGTTCTCTGCAACGACAGGCGTAGGAGAAAGATTACACCGTGGGTCGCTCTTTGATGTTGTCCTACTCTAGGTCAGGTGAAGACGAAGAAGAAATATTCCTTGGCTTCCTTTCCTTCTGCAGTCTGACATTCCATGATTTGAATTCTATGTTTATGCATAAACTCTACAATCTCTGGCTCTTTCTCCTAAGTCCACAGACGGTTCATGTACTCTTCTTGTATTCTTTTTGTTGGCCGTGTGCCATACCAGTCTTTTCTCCACCTTCATCTTCTCCTTTTGTCTCGTTGAAATCCTCTTCCTGTTTGCTATCTAGTTGAAGATTTACCACAGACCTGGTAACCGACTTTTTCAGGAAAGTATCACCTACTTTGTCCGTTTCCACATCGATTAAAAACAAAACATTTTTCAAACTATTTTTTCTGAGTTAAATATTTTCCGTTTCTAGCAGGATGTGATTTGCTTTTCATCCGTTGGCAAAGACAATGTTTTATGGACTGCATACGCAGGGGATTTTGCTGAATGTCACTGAACAAATATGATAGTGTGAGCAAATCTCACACACGCAATACTCACTTACATATGCATGCTCTCATGTGCACGCGCACACACACACACTCACATAACAGAAAGCGAGCCCTCGACGGGTGGACAAAAGGTCACGACATTTGGAAAGCCTGAAGGAGAAAGTGGTAAGGTGCTGCTTTATTGATTACAGAATATTTTTCACTTTGTGCCGCGTGAAAAATAATCTCACTGGTGAAGAAGTTCTGAGAGCACTCGCAAGAACTTAAAATAAATGAAACCCAAGGCTGAGCTGTCTCCGAGGTTAGTGCCACCTCAGTCCTCCAACACTTTGTTTTCCTCCATCTGACCTGCTTACTCATCGCACTTGTCTGCCGTTTATAGCTTACTGTAGGCTAAACTCTTGCTTCCCAATACTTTATTTCAAATGAACCCTTATTCTCTCTGGACCACTAGGCCAAATGATACAGTATAAGTTTTGCAGACCTCTTTTTTCTACCATAGGTCGTGCGGAGGTTCACTCTCACCCAAGTGGTATCCCAGCCTAACTAGGCCGGTCGTCCCTAAGATGACCCAGCGCCTAAGCCAGAGTAAGCCGACCTCTTGGACACAGTGACAACAGGAGCGAGGGCAGCGCGTGATGAAGTGCCTTATTACCGCCACGTGTCTCCACTGTCGCTGTCTGGGGAATAAGAGATTACTCCGCGCGCCCTAGACTTTCAGACTTTCTCAATGACTGCTCCTGGACTCCACGCCCCATGGTGTGCCATGATTTAGGAGGCTGTACATCCCATAATATGGCAGGCTAAAGAGGCGGGATGGAGCCGCACGTCAGCGATGTATTATGCACTTGTCAGATGTAAGATTTTGTGGGATTATTTCGCGGTGCGAGCTTAGAATTACGATATCTACATCGCTTGTCTCTCTTGCCCTGGGAAGTGACGGTAGTACAGGTACCAAGGTATGATGTTTGCTAGCCTCTCTCTCTCTCTCACACACACACATATATATATACATTTTCTTCTTCCTAAATAAAACATTATAGGTCACCCCGCTGACCCTACTCTGGTCTCATACACTGTGAAGACATAATCTTGGGATCAGCCGTTGCCTCATCGCGGTCCCGTTTTTCTGTTGAAACAACTGTTTCTGTCGAAACTGCTGAAAAGGGTGTGAAAAAGATTTGTCAACCTAAACTGATGGCAACTGTTACCTTCTGACGTCACAGTGGTGGTCGCATGGGAGCTGCTGTCCAGCGGGAGCTGCATGGACAACAGCTACTACCTCACCGGAGCTGTGGACATGACAGCTGTAAGTCGCGAAGGGACCTACTCTGTGTGTGTGTGTGTGTGTGTGTGTGTGTGTGTGTGCTTGTGTGTGTGTGTGCAAATCCCAAGACAGCCATTATTGACATGCTCGACTCGCATCAATCTTCCGGTCACGGCCAATGCCAGGCAGGACATGTTCTCTCCTCTCCATCGCTGTTTGCGCACTCGCCCATCAAACCCAAACCCTCCGTGACACCAATGACCCCATAACAGTTCCCACCGGCCATCTGTGTGTTACTACCATCGGGGGTCCCGGGAAAACGTGATAAACATAATGACCAGCCATACATGAAGTGCATAAAAATCGTCGATGGCAGATAATGTTGTCATTGACATGTTTGCTGATGTCATCAGCGAATGTCAGATGCTGCAAAAATAACCCTCGACAGTCCGTGGAAATCATAACTGGATTGGGGTAGAAAGATGGAATCGCAACACATGTCCGACCACTGGGACCAACCAGCCTCCTGGCAAATGGGTGGCTCCCCCGACACCGCCTACCATCCGTTGGTCTGTACACACATTACACAAATGAGACAACATCAGCATGTCACATTTAGTTCAATTATGTTTGTCTGTCTGCATCGAATCAAAGCACCAAGCAAACCATATACACTAGTCAACAAACGGTGGCATCCTCGTGCAAATCAACACATTAAAACTTGGCATGATCGTGAACTTCTTTCTCTGTATATATATATATACACTCAGGTACCATGCACGTGCACACACAATTATTGCAATTATGTCCACCCGTCCTCTCTGTAAATCTTTCCTGTTCTCACTTCCTGACATTTTATGAACATGTCTTCACACAAGAGAGCATTGCAATGAATAATGCATGCTAAACCTTTGTAGGTACACGCATACAAACAGAAAGACTACGAGTGTCTCTGATATTATTGAAAACATTTACAAAAAAAGGAATAATCTGTAAAATGTCCATCTTGCTGCAATATCAGCGAAAGAAAGAGGTCATGCTTCTCAATTTGGACAACAAGAACTGTCGATGTTTTCTGAGTGTAGAGAGTAGTTTACTGGTGTAGTCTGGTTTACTGGTGTAGTCTGGGTTACTGGTGTAGTCTGTTTTACTGGTGTAGTCTGGGTTTATTGTGCTCGGTGCCAGAGTTCACCAAGTGCTTTGTGTTCCTGTTCCTGTCGGTAAACGCGCCGCCGACAATCCACTGAACATCGATTCGCTTGGTCTTCGTGCTGCGAAAGATCACAGACACTGGCAGCAGGATCGGAGATGAGAATGAGTTACAAACAATTCATTTCTGCTGTTTCTCCTGCCTGTATCTCTATCAGCCTCGTTCCTTCCCCGGCCTCTTTCACCTCCGCCATTTTCAGGGTATTTTTTTTTTCTTCTTTAATTTGTTCCTTGGCTATTCGCTGTCCTTTCTATCTCATTTCCTTCGTTCGTGTCCTGCTTCAGCTCTGCTTCTCTGCTGTCACCGTCTGTACATCTATCCCTCTTTCATTTTCACTGCTGTCTGGCTCACTTTCTGCTTGCCTGTCATCTGTCTAAATGTCTGCTTGTATTTTTGACTGGCTGCTTGTCCTGTTTAACATGTTAGGAAAATCATTTCTATTTCTGTTACGGCTTTTAAAAAAAAAACAAGAAGACATTAAACACCCTTACAAGCCTCCCCCTATGAAAATTCAGCATTCCATTTATCCCTGATGTCGAAAACAAATTACAGCACTAAAGTCAACAACATCTGGACTGGATGCTGGTATTCAGGAAAAAGCTAAATCATTTTTTCCGTCGTCGCAGTATTTTTCTCTAAACGGAGAAAAACACAATTTTCGTTAACAAAACAGAACGAGTTTGTTTATCCGCAGTTCGGAGTAATTTTCTAGACAAGTGACACACATATCTGATACAGCACCGCCATCATAATCGATGTCTGCTGCATGACAACACCTTGACGCACGTCACCGCCCGGCCCTGGCTGCATATCGTATCTACTGGCTGTCTCGATGGCTGGCTGCTGCAGTTTTAAAGGTCTAGTGCCGAGTAGTTTTTCTAATCACTGGGTAAATCTCTGAGCCAGATACTATCATCACAAATCTGTGCAAATACCCTTCCCGTCTGTTGTCGAGAAATGTTTTTTAAAAAGATCATCGTTGAGGTCAGGGTTGTGAAAGTATGTTTACGTTGTTATTGCTTCAGCCAATGGGAGAGCAGGATAATATGGCAGTTAGAAGTATTTATATACTAGTGACCTCTTTGTGTAGATGATGATGTTTGTAGGTATGGATGTCAAGAACGTAAAGGATATATTCACTCAGATTAAGGAAAATAGTTTAATGTTAATAATCACAGTCATAAGAAAAAAAAATGGCCTGACTAGACCTTTAAGTTGACTGCTTCTCGTTAGTGTCTGACGCCTTCTGCATGGCTGCCTGCTTGTAGGTTAAGATCGGTGTAACCGATTGGTTGTCGCTTGGTCATGCGTCAAGCCGCACGCCGTGCACACGGCCCCAAGAGCCATGAAGACATTGAAATACAGAGCTGACCTGTGGTTGCTCCTAAACAATCTCCGCAAACGTGTCGTGCAGCAGCGGGTCCGGCATTGTCAGGCTCCTCAACTGCAGATGATGATGACAGGCGCGCGCGGAACTGGCAGGGCCGGTTACTCCACCTTGTGGGACTTGCTGGCATCAAAGATATTATCTCCGTTTTCCACACATCAAAAGCCCTAACTCGAAAATTATCCACGCATTCGGAACAAATAAAACTCGCTGCGAGTGTCAAAACCAGGTTCAGGATGACCCGACTGGTTCCAATGTGACCTCGTGTGTCTGTGAGGTTGAGAGTGTGCCGGCAGTCAGAGTTCGGAGTGCATGAGATCGAGCCCTTCTCGCTCGGGGTTTTTTGTTTTTTTTCTCTGATGTTGATGTTATGTTTGTTCGTTTAGTTTTCCTTTCAGATCTCGGCTTTGTGGCCAAACTTCATCTTCTTGGGTCATTCGCGAATCGGTGTAAAGTAAATATTCTACAGCCTGTGGCATTAGAGTAGAGAAAGTCAGTGGTTCATCGTGCCCAGGCCGCCTTTACCATTCCTAATGTATCAGATGCCTGTGTGAGGCATTGAAAGTTTTTTTTTGAGGGGGGGGGATGTTTTGTTTTGTTTTTATTTTTTTTGTTTTTATTTTTTTGTTTTAATTTTTTTGTTGTTGTTTTTTTTGTTTGTGTTTTTGGTTTGTTTTTTGTTTGTTTGTTGTTTTTTGTTTTTTTTTTGGGGGGGGGTTGGTTGCTTGCTTGCTTGCTTGGTAAATAGCTTCTGATCAGCTACCTTTTGCTCTGTGTTCGACATCTTTCCACTCTTACCCACGTGGAGTGTTCGTCGTGTAATGAAATAAATTATGAACCCGCATTGACAATAAGGATGACAATTAGGTATAAATAGTTCCATAGAAATTATCAGTCTTCACATCAGCTTATGGTCACTCACTCCAACACCTATCCACCCTCCCAAAGTAACAATGCTGAAATAATACAGCCCCATCCTCACTCCATCCTCCCACTTCCCCCAGTTTCTGTGCTGACCCAGTCTGTCTCACTGAGAGACTCGCACACAATTCTTTCTAAAGGTCAGATTCTCCAGCATCTGTGGTCTAAGATAGAAAGCAAGCCATTCAAGATGCAGTCTCAACACTGCCACGACCTCAGGAGGTACTAGAGGTAAACCTAATTACCGTTGTTGTGGCCCCCAGGTGTAGTTGCTGTGTGTGAGTGTGTGTGAGTTTGTGTGCGCGTACACCTGCATTTTTTAGCTTCTTCTTGGTCCCAAGTCCACGTTTCCTTGAGAATCGGACAAATTGTTTTCGTCCGTTTAGATGTTTATTTTTCGCTAAAAATTTATTTAGTTCATTTACTCGGCACAAATAAATTAAATGTTCTTATATTGATAACTTGTGAGAAAATAATTTATGATTACTAAATAAATATTAATCTGTGCTCTCCTTTCTCCTCTATTCTTCTCTGCAGTCAGTTGATAAATGTTTACTACACTAAGACCATCAGTTGTTGTCTAAAATGTACTTGTTTGTATTTTATTGCTATGTCTACCCTTCATACATAAACTCACTAACACGAGGCCCTTGATTTCAAACTAGAGATTAAAATGAATTACTAACCCATTCCCCAATTGTCTGCGCTGATTGACAGTGGCAGATAAAACTTTTTATTACTCGATAAACAATTTCTAAAAGACGTTATTTACGTACGAGTTTACATTATTGAGAAAATTGTTTATCACTAACATCTTCAATCATTCAACGAGTTATTCGACGATCGAGTTTGTTTTTTTTTTTCTTTCTTTCTTTCTTTCCCTGTTCACATTTTTCCAGAGAAGCCAGCATGTTCCCCTGCAAGATAAACGGTCCTTTCAGCTGAAATATTTCGCATTGATGGGAGGTTTCAATTATGGGCGGTTCGCCCATCTGCCCTTCCCAAAACTGCATGGCCAGCTAGCAAAAATAAAACATCTCCGGCTTTATTCCATCGCTGGCCCGCTTTTATGGCCGACTGATTGCCTCATCTGGGGCTGGCCCTCATCAGCGGAAGCATGGAAGCACGCTCCTGTGGCCGCCCATTTAAAATTTGTTAGAAAGGAAAATGCAAAAATGGTCGTAAACTTCTATCTTCGATGCGCAGCTGAAGGATGTCCCAAGACCCCGGAAGGGGTCCCTACACCCGAACCCACCCTTGCAGAAGCTTGCATAATAAATGATACAGTGGGACTGGGATGAAGGAGTAATTTATTGCAGGAGACGAAGTCTCCTCTGTCGAAGATGTTTTATCAAGAAATGGTTTTTGAATCGCTGAAACATTGGAGATGGTTACCGGGTGCATGTATACAGAGTTTTATCACCAGCACCAAAGCCAGGCTCAAAGTGTTTTACATACGGGTGTGCGAGGACACACCTTTGGAGAATATGAATTAAATTCACCATCAGACCAACATTTATAGAGCAAATACACATACAGTTTATACGCACACGCATGGTTTACGGATTTGTTTACCATAATCTTACTTGCAATAATATTAATTTGAAACAATCATCTAGAACAGGGGTGGGCAACATACGGCCCGCGGGCCGGATCCGGCCCGCGACGGGATTTTGACTGGCCCGCAGACTGTTTCTGGTCGTACATGATAATGTGGCCCGCGGCCACATTCTGCTGCAATCTCCCACTACATGTACTAATTACTTGCTTACTGCGTCGAATAATAGTGACTGTTAGTTATTTTTTGGTTCTTTGTTTTCTTTGTTTTTTGATTCTTTGTTTTCAGTTAGAATTAGGTTTAGAATTTTCAATAAAATTTGTACCATGGATTTTGCCAAGAAATGTAAAGTTGACAGCGAGTGTCGCGCATTTAACAAAGATTGGATGTCTAAGTACTTGTTCACAGAAGTCGGCAAGAAAGCAGTATGTTTGTTGTGCAGTGAAAGTGTTGCCATGTTGACAGAGTACAATGTTAGCCGCCATGATGCGACGACACATGCAGGCTATGGCAGGCTATGGCAGGCTATGGAAGTACTTTAGCAGCAGCGGAACACAAGAGAAACAGAACTGGACAGAAAACTTGTAAAGCAGCAGAATGTATTCCTAAAAACCAAAGTAGCCCAGAAAGCTGCTACTCATGCCAGCTTTGCGGTGGCATAAAACATTGCAAAGCACAGCAAATCGTTCAGTGATGGTGAATTTGTCCACAAGTGCATGCTCGATGTCGCTGATCAAGTCTGTCCAGAACAAAGAAAAAAGTTTGAAGAAGTCAGTTTGTCGAGAAGAACTGGGGTTCGCCGCATTGAAGCAATTGGTGAAGACCTGACATCACAACTGAAATGGCGGGTACCTTCATTTCAGCTGTTTTCCTTGGCATTGAGAAGCACTGACATCGATGACACTGTACAGTTGCTCATCTTTGTACGAGGCATTTCAGAAAACTTTGAAATCACAGAAGAATTGCTGTCAATGGAATCAATGAAAGACACTACTACGGGGAAGATATTTTTGAATGTGTGTAAAATGCCATGCATACAATGCAATTACCATGACAGAAAATGGCCAGTACACATGTAGTACTACGGATGGTTGTCCATCTTTGACAGGAAAGAAAGTTGGTCTACTGAAGAGGTTGGGTGACCGTGTTGCACAGGTCGCTTGGACCAGGGAGCTGATATTTCTACATTGCATACTACACCATGAAGCGCTATGTAAAAGTGTGCTTGACATGAAACATGTTGTGGATGCAGTTGTGAAAATTGTTAATTTCATCAGGGCGAGAGGTCTAAATCACAGTTTATCACAGTTCTGGAAGATTGCGGCTCGGATCACAGTGATGTTTTGTATCATACTGCTGTTTGGGGAAAGTTCTGAGACGTGTCTGGGGCCTGAAAACGGAAATTTTACTGTTTCTGGAGATCAAAGGGAAAGATACAGAATACCCTCAACTCAGAGAATATACCCTGAAAGAGAAATTCCAACCTGAAAGCATTGACAAATTTTATGAGTCACTGAATGAGTCCAAGTTTGCCAACCTGAGAAAGATGGCCATGAAACTACTTGTTCTGTTCTACATACATTTGCGAGCAAACATTTTCGACCATGAACATTAACAAGACAAATCTGCGTTCCAACCTAACTGATGTTCACGTGCTATGCAGTCTTTACTGAGGATTTCAACATCTGACATGCAGCCAGAGTTCAAGAAACTTGTTGACAACTGTGATCTACCGCAGCTGTCTCACTGACTTCAGCAGCTATTGAAGTACATTACCTTAACATCATTAAATACTGTTTTCGGTCTCTATGCTTTAAAATTAAAGTTTACAAGTTACATTAAACACGATTTATTCCTTGCATAGGTAGATAGATACGCAATTAAGGTATTGATCCAGTAATCTGGCCCGCCAAGGACTTCATTCCCCATATCCGGCCCGCCGACCGGAGAAGTTGCCCACCCCTGATCTAGAAGTTGGGTGAGCTCCAGAGCTCTGTTCATCGCACCACCAAGAGAAGATGTAAACTGTTTTCTTCCCGATGGAGGAAAGTAAAACATTTATTTTGTTATTTCGTTGTTTGATTGTATCACTATTTATAAAAATAACAATTCTGTTATGTACACGGACAATGCGGAGGCTGTAGAACAACTTACGGGTGTTGCGAAATGCAGCCAGTCCCTGAACACCGACGATTTATTGAGCAGACACTTCGCCCACAGACAGTAGGCGACAGTCACGTGACACGTGATGAAGTCAGCAGCCAGAGGTGGATGCTCGTGACAGGTAAAGTCTTGGTCTTCAGGAAGGATTTAGTTTATTGTTGCTAGGTTCTCTTGCCCCTGAACACAGAGTGTGGACAGACTGTACAGTCGTCTGTGTGGCTACCTGTCTACCTTCTTGTCTTCCTGCTCTCACCCTGATACGGCTGACACGGGTGTCACAATAACCAAAATCTCCCTCTCTGTCTCTCCCAGACACACACATACCACAAATACAGACATGCATAATTATGTTTCATACATATTCACAAAAACACATACATGCTCCATCACACACACTACAGAATGTGCGTGCGCACTAAATTATTTTCATATATTTAAACACACACGCACTTACAATTATACAATATTTATATTCAAATTATTTATATCAATGCATGGCCAAATTTAACCTCACACTTAATATCTTTCATCGTTCTCTGATTAGCACTTCATTATTTGCACCTCGAGTCTTCGAGCATTTCTTTTTTTTTATTTTATTCTTTCCCGTTCCTGTCGCTCGTGATGGAAGCTGCTTTACTACAAACAGAGAGCCATTCGTTTGTGGATTGTGTTTTCTGGCGCCTCTTAGGCGTCCTTTGTTCTATCCTTTTTCATCTCTTAGCGCCGAGCAGTCCCGTGGTGCCTCTACAAACACCGGAAGGAGCTGAATGCCTCGTTTACCCTTCAGAACGTAGGCCTGCGCATGCGCACAGCCAGCGGAGGTGTTTGGACAGACGATTATCAGACACCAAACATGACATCAACATTCTCGCCCATGTCTTCTGTGCTAGCTTCGTTTCTGAAGGTTTCTTCCACTACCTTTTTTTTTCTTTATTATCTTATTATCATTACCAGAGTTTTTAAGACGAAAACGGCAAAACACACTCGCGATGAAAACCAAATTAAGAAGGGGATGGAAAAACAAAGATACAAAGGGATTGAATGATCAGCACTGAGGTGCTAAAAGATGGTCAGATCATTTCACTAAACTAGAAGAGAGCTATTTAGGGAAAGGACCAGAAAATACAAGACACGATCTTCACCCATCGAGTGTCTGACATCTCTAGCTGACTCGGGTCACGTGATCCCCCATACTCATTACTGGTGATCAGCCAAATGCTGGTAAAATTATGTGAATGCTAAAATTTTCTTTCATTATATGCTTCATTTTCATGCATTGAAAATAAAACGTGTAATTAGCACACAAATTCTATGTCTACACGTTGACGGGTCCGTCCTCATTTGTACAGACAGACAGACAAATCCTTTAGTTACTTGAGACTTCTTAATTGGGTTTAAGGAGGATGGAGAGAGAGAGAGAACGAGAGCAAAGGGAGAGACAGTTATTCGCTTGCCAATAACCTTGTCTAGCAAGGAACAACGTGTGGGGATCCCAGCAGAAATTTCTTGCAATGTACACAGTGTCTCCTGGAGTCCCTCTTGCCTGTCAAACGCTTTCAGGGACGACACACGCCATTGGCGAGACCGGCACGTCCTGAGAAAACAACAGATGAAAGGTCAAGGCCACCTGTTCATTGGCAGCCTAGGGCAGACCCAAAGGGACAAGAGACCCTGTGGTGGGCTGAAAGTTTGCCATCTTTGTACTAACAACCACCTTCGAGCCTTCCTCTTCTCCGTGCAGTCAGCGATTATACGGACGTGTTTCGGAAATTTCCTTCATTTTTTTTTTCTTTTACTCTTAGTTTTTTTAATTGATGATAAGAAAACGAAAATGTTGAAAAAAATAGCCATAACCTCTTTTTATCCTTTTTTTCATTTTACTTGCCTTATTTTAGTCCTTTTCCTTATTCTTGGACTTTTGCGAACTTAACAGTTTGCTTATGAGTATTAGTCAATGGACAACGATTTCATTTGTCGGAAAACTTCCAAATTTTGTTTTATTTATTTTTTTGATACGTAAACACTTTCTACATTGGGATTGTCAATCTCTGGATACATTTTCGTTACAAATATTCCATAAAATTAATTTATTTCTCTGTCGACTGTATGAAAATTTTCTAAAAGATTAGAATGTTTAAGGGTTTGTGTTTAAATTTCATTCTTTTAACTTTTGTATAACATTACTGTCGTGTATATTATCAGCTTGAACGTCCTCCCTATTATCCACTTGAATGTCATCTATATCACAGCCCCACACATTTATTTCTCTTTTCTGACAAAACATATTTTCAGGTAAATTCTTGCCTGTTCCACTGAAATCAGTTGTACAATACTTCCAGTCTACAAGACAAAATTTAGGTTCTTCAACCAACAGCTCATTGTGCCACTCCGTTTCCAGACATACTTGTGGAAGGAAGTCTGTTGAGATTCGTTTCCCGACTTTAAAGTCGATCGCTCTGTTGAGAATGAAGTCTGGGATCGAACATGGTCGACGAGATTTCGTTTTGCCTACCTCACCCGTGTGTTTGTATTCAAACCGGCACATATAATTTCTCCGGAAACGGAGCAAACACATACGTACGTGGCAGGCCGTGGAAAATGGTGGTATTGTTTTAATAATCGACTCAAGACTCGGTCCCCCAGCAGGAGGAGGCAAACAACCACGCATTTTCCGATGCAATTTTCCCCTCCGCCTCCCGTGTTTCGCGGGGGATCGACTGAGGGCCGGATACCCGGGTGGCAGCAGGCGGTATTAACAAGTTTCCACAAATGACTTTGCGGGATCAAAGGGTGTTGATACCAGTACCCTAACCCGGGCTCTGTCCTTGATTCCCTGGCACTGGACTCCAGCTACTCCCCAAACTGCAAACTGTCCGCCATAATATTGGGAGGACCAGGGAAAACAAACTTACGAAAAAATTGCTCTTCTTTGCAGAATTCTGTACACCTCCTCGTCATTCAACTCGTCCACGAGAACGAAGCTTTCAAAGACTAAAATCGTGGATGATATTGCCGATGATCCTTTGATATTTGGGAGAATGTCTCCGTACTGTTTCAAGATTTGTTTTGTAGTGTCTCTTCTGTAAATATCTTTTCCCATGTCTGAATTTTTTTTAAAACACTGATATCGCATTATCAGAAATTGTTTAATAACAAAGCCATTGTGAGCTTGTTCTGAAAAGCTGTTAGGATGATAATTCGTTGGAAACTGGATGAGTGTCATTTGTCTAGACAAATAGGAATGTTGCATGATGTTAGCCTGTGTGTTGCTGTTAGTAAAGATGCTGGAACATTCTGGAGCACACTTCAGCTCGCTGGCACTAATCGTTCACGAATCATGTTCAAGACCTGAAGCAATCTTCAAGATCCACCAACACGAGGATGAGGAGATCGCCGAGAGAACAAATGCACGAGCAAACGATCTCCAGGTTTTTGTGAAAGAGAAGATCGAAGATAACGGCGCAGTGAGAACAAGAGAAGAGAGGAAGAAGCACGGAGTGAAAGACGAGGAGAAGTAGGGCGGCGATGGAGAAACAAATGTACTCAGGTTCTGGCCTTGGCCTTGTCAGTGGGAGCTTTATTTCACTTGCTGGTTAAGACCACGAGATTGAATTTTCAATTGGAAATCCAGCCACAAACCTTTAGAGAACGGCAGCAGGTTCTTAAAGGAAACCCTAATTCCAAATAAAAGAAACATTAAAGGGCAATGCTAGTTAAACCACAAGTGGTGCTCAAATGGATTCGGAACTTCTGAATCCTTCCAGCTCAAATTTTATGGTTAGAAAAAATAGTTTGCTTACGATCTCAAGTAAAACACTTCCCTGGAAGTAGCTATTAATGTTAAATAAAAGTCGATGTTTATAAACCTGATGTCTCTGGTTTCTTGTATTCTTTACACTTCAACAGCACATGTCAGGTGCATTTGTCCCCATCTCCAAATCAGCTTCATGTAATTGGAGACCGATAGCACTTATTTCTCACCTAGGCAAGGTGTTTACAACAGGTATTAAAAGAAGATTAAACTATTTTTGAGAAGCCACCAACATGTCTCCAAAAGAGGATGGTCTCAAGAAAAGGAGTTACATAATGTACCAAGCGGGCCTCGCAGAAGGAGATAATTAACGACCATACAGAAGAAAACAGTGAATATGCATGGAATAGTCTTGAATATTGAGAAGGCCTATGATGTCATGTTGCATTATTGTTTATTCCAGATAAAAATAAATAAAACAAATAACCCTAAAAGACTTATAATCAAAGGAGTAAATAAGCGCTGAGGACCTAGCTATACTGGCTGTACAACAAAAATTATTACAAATCCTAGTCACCACAGTCTAAGCATATATATCTCATCAGCAGACAGAAAATAAGCCATCAAGGTAACAATAAAGTGAAAGTGGCAAGAAAACCGCAGAAATAAAGGTAAACTAGAAGACTGCTAGATGAGCAGCCTAGCAATACTCTTTAAATCAACTAGGTCCCACCAATCCCAGATAACTAGAATGATGCATAATGGAGAATATTTCACTAAAGACCCTCTAAACAGTCACGATTATTATTATTAATGTACTTTCACTGCAAAGCCACGAACAGAAAGTTGTACATTAGGAAGACAATTTGTTTTTCTTTCTTTGTCTCTAGAAATGCCGTGATATTGTCTTACTTCTAGGCTCGGTATTAAACACCAATTACCACCTTTCCCTCTTCTAGGAACCTTCTAATTATAAACATAGCTTACAAACCCTTTTAAAGGGAAAAAAGACAAGATTTATTGTAGCAGCACACGAGTTTTGAGATTTCAAATAGTTTGCACATGCGCATCTCTTGCCGGTGTCCGCACGCGCTCTGTTTGATGTGGTTATCTGGCAGAAAGAAGATCGTGACCCCAGTTTGTGTTGGTTTCGACCTCCACCTTGTTGTGGGTTACCCAGTTCGCATCCCATACCTCGCACACTTTTCTTCTCAAGGGGAAGTGCGAGGCTGCTTAATTCATTTACCCTGAACGATTAGATGATGCGTACACCGCATGCACGATTTTCTCTTTGTCTTTCAAGTTGAAAGAGAACCGAGCGGCCATCGACTCTCCATCACAGGTCGTCAAGAAAATGTTGCAGAACTGAAACAGTATCGGGGTGTTGGATGACAAATGAAGAAGAGCCATTTCAAGGATGTTACAGGGGAGTAGTGGTGTGATTAGCTCATCTAAGTTCTTATATTTCATGTTGATGCCCAGTCTGTTGTACTTCTTCGAAATAAGACTTTAAGAGTTGTGTGTGGAGCTAAATGTAGGTTTTAAAAAAGAGAAATGAATGTAAACAAATACATGGCAACAATCCTGAAATCTGAAACTCCATTTCGTCCCTAACGACTAGAGTCAAGAAGATATCGGTGAATGCTAACTGCTCATGCTCTTTCTTGGACCTTCCGAAAGCAGGATGTATTGCTTCTGAATGACTTTAAAAGCTCGGCATCGCATTGACGTGAAAATAACAATAATAAAAATAATGAAAACAATTTAAATATTTTATCCAGAGCTATTTGTCCGGAAAAATCAAGTCCGCCAATATAAAACATCTTTAGGGACTGTGCTTTCGTTCAGCATCGCCTCAGCGGTTTTGTAATCTTATTACAAAATTAAGATGTTTGCGTGGGATTTCAAGAAACAAATTCTACAGGAGAGGCGGAGGTTGTATTCACCGACAGATCCCCGAGGTGCACTACAGCTTCATGTCCACCGTGGAGTGGCCAAGACTTCTCTTGTTATTCTGACCTTTGAGGTCAGAGATAAAATGACTGGTCCCTTGTATCTACTTATTTATCATCTCCCTCTTTAGCCACTTGCTGATGCCTTTCGGCTGGTGAAGAGTTAGCCGCCCATGGCTGCTCAACCAACGATGATGTAGTAACGAACTGTTCACAGTGAATTCCTCCTTGGCAATCGTGACAGATGCCTGCTGTCACTATCATGATCCCAATCGCTAATTTAAGAAAGGACTGGAACTGGCTGGACATTTACAGACTTGCAAAATGCCCTGTCTTCTTCACTGACCTGTGACCTCAGACTCTTAACATCCTTCAATGTAAGGTGATCGCGCATGCGTCACACTAGCGACTGTTTACTGGTCTGAAAACATTTCTCATTCGCCATAACTTATGATGATTACGATAGTAAGACGAAAACGTGTATTTGTAAAATAATTCTTTTATGAATTAAAGAAATTCTGATGTGCGGCTGTAGAGAAACAAGATTTGATGGTCGGAATAAAAATGAAAAGTAAGTTTTTGTGGAGTTTTAGCGGGGTGGTGTAGGAGACGATGGGCGGCCATCTTCTCTCCTTACCGTCCCCTGATTCACGAGAAGATGTAGCCATGGACGCCAGGGGGCACCACTCGCTCTGTCAACTCAGAAACCCCAATTCGACTGACATTTGCCTGAGAACTTTGCTTTTGGAGGTTAGGAAAACGTCTGTTCGTCTGATCCAAACACTTTAAAACAGTGAACAATTGTAACAATTCATGTTGAGGTCTTATCTGGTCCTTTTTCAGTCACAGGCTAAAGTTCAACTTGACGTTTATCCTTATTTGGCAAGACTTTAAAGACACAGGCTCTGGGACCAACCCTGGCAAAAACAAAGTGGAGGTCAATGACAATGGCCAAGCAGATATTTGTGATAGTGGTACGGCTCCATGAGATAAACAGCTGTAAGTACTGTTGAGCCACCCTATCAAGAGATGCCAGCTCCACCACCAATATCCGAATCAGGATGGCAACAGCAAAAGCATATCGTTTGATTCTTGCTGGTTCGTGTGGTGCTAAACTTCCCAGACATAACTGGACAATTTTATTGGACTAAGTTCCCACAGTTTGCAAGTGCAATACATACAGAGGTACGTCTGTCAAACACAAATTGCTATACATTATCTACACACGAATACATCCATACCATCATACATCTTGCCAAGTGATTGTCCTGATGTCCAGTTTGATGTCACTGTGGGGCCACAGGGCTGACAGGTGTGTACATGGCAGGTTTGTCCACGAGAGACTATTGTGAACTGGGCGTCTATAGTTCCCTGCATACCATGAGGATGGCAAAAACGTTTTCAAGCATACTTCTGCAGAAAGCTATGGAACTATTGATTGAATTCTCAGAGGAACTAATTATATACAAAGAAAACCAATATGCGTGGCACAGAATGGTCTGGCCGTGCTCATAAAGAGCCACACGTCAATGTCTCCTATCATTGAGAGATGCTTTCTTCTCCGTCACAAGCGTGTGAATAATCTCTCTCGTTTCTTCTTTCTTTATTTTTGTTTCTTTGTTTGTTTCTTTCTGTCTGTCTTTCTTTCTTTCTTTCTTATGGATTCAAAACTCATATGTCCAGAAAATTAATGCACACACCCACAAACTCACCACACGTACCCACCTGTATATCCCACCCCTATGATCCTTTATGTGTTTGATATTTGTGGAGAAATTCCGAGATTACGAGCAAGGAACTCCATGAACTACTATTACTGCCGTGTATCTCATGATCTTCTCGGATGCAATACAAGGTAGCATCATGTGTGGATGAGAGAGGTTACATTTAAAGATTGATAGGTATGTGTGTTTACTTATATAAATATTCTATGTTATAGAGAGAAGGTTGCTGCATAGGCTTTACACGGAAGACTATCTGTTGAATATCTCAATACCAGTAAGAGAGGGAAACAAAGAATCTTGACCGTTGAATGTCGAGCATCACTACCAAGCATCGTGTCTTGGGATGTCAGGCCTGTGATCTGCTTGACTACCTCGTCTGTGTCGTTGTGGCCCCAAGCCCTCGACACAGGCTCCACCGCTGCCCACTGTTCTTCCACGTTGCCTGGAGACTGGCAGGAAAGTTGGAAATAAAACGTTGGTGTTGTCTGCGCCATTCAATACTTCTGAACAACACGGCCAATCGATTCCCGTCTTTGCTCCACGGGTGGAACGGCAGAAATGAGACTGCAATGAAAGGATTTGTCGACAGGCCGACTCCCCCCCTACCTACCCAAGCTCCCCCCTACCCTAAACCCAGTGGAAATCGCTTGCGAAGCTTGTAAACAGAAAAATCTTTGGACGCCAACAGTCAATGTCATGATAATGGACAAAGACATAAAGATCCAAATTAAACGAAAACAGATAGAACGGCGAAATAAAGACATCGAGAATTGTTTGGATTCTTTCTCCTGGCTAATAATTTACAGGAAATTATTTCTCCCTGCGCAGATGTGAGCCAAGGATCCACGTGGTGTGATTATTAAAAACCTTAGAGTTCACGCACAAAGGTAAACAACAGTAAAGGTCCATGTAGAAGTTCACACGAGGGCATTCATTACATTGCAGGTATAGAGGTGGTCAAGCCAAAATCTACACCAGAAAGTCAACAGCTTCAAGTACTTGGGAGCCACACTATTCAAAAAAAAGGAACAAATTCTCATCGACAGCAGACTAACAGGGAGGCAAATATACACGATTAGATTGTCCCCCAAGTACCGACTGGACAAGTCCTACACGGATCTCATTCTAGTCTCGTGTGGACTCTTGGTGCCTAAAAAGGAATCAGCAATTCGAGAACAAGTGCCTGAGGAAACATGTCTTTAATCCTACCTGGAACCTGAAACTAAAGAAAATGTACAGAGCAGGATCCACTCCCTTGTGAGATCCTGGGAGCTCCTTCTGGAAAAGGACTTCGTGTGACCGGCACAACACTGCCTATGGCCGTCCTTTAGGGCGCCGAGGTGGAAGGAAGAATTCTGGGTAACCTTTGACCCTCGTAATCCAAACAGCGAACCCTCCTTCTCCTCCTCACGTCTCTCCAACACATGTCTGCTACCACAGTTTCAGAAAAGACAAGAATGAATGAATGAAATAATGGTAGGTGTGTATCTTGGTAATGCATGCAAGACAAAACTAGAGCCGATAGGATTGAAGACAGCAGCGCTTGAAAACAAATCATTTCATTTTATTCCCACGCAGTTTATTTTTGTGTCTCCTCGTAACTGGTTTAGAAGAATCTCATATTTCACCGCGGCTAATTACCCACTGAACATGATGTGAGAGAGTATATTGATTTGGAGAGAGCTGGCCTTCTCAAGGTAAAAGGTTTGATGAATAGGGTAGGCAAAGCTTGTTCTTCTTCAGTGCATCTCTCTCTCTTCCCCCTCCCCGCTCTTTCCCTCTCTCTCTGAATATGTGTGTGTGTGAGAGAGAGAGAGAGAGTGTGTGTGTGTGCGTGTATACAAATATGTGATGTGTTGGACAAAATAACAGTTATCACAACTACAACAAACATGCGTATAGTTTCAGTGTTATTCCTTTCACCTCCCCCTGACCCTCCAGGCTGAGGTCACCTCACCCTCCCCTAGCCCCCTAGGCTGTAGTCGTGCGAGGGGAACTGCTCTGTGTGCGAGATTCGATCATGGGGCTAGCCTGGTTAATGGATGGAGCTCAACTACAACTCTGTAAATGAAGGTTGTTTGTGAAGTGTCGCCATCTCGGCTTATCTCGCCCTCGCTATATGAATCCAGGCTCAGCTTCCTACTAGTCTAGCTCTTCCTCACACGTCACTCCAGCCCTCGGTCACCTTCCATCTTTCATAAATAATCAAAAGCTTGAGGACATACATAAAATAAAGGACCCTCCCTCCTTTCTCCTTGGTGAAGAAAAGACAAATCCTTTGTACGTGTAGAAGTCACAAGAAATGTTTCTGTGAAACTCTGGAAATGTACTGTGGTTTGTTTTCTGTCAGCAGCTATCAAGGATGGTGATCGCATCCCACTGATCAATCGCCTACCTCGGCAACAGCAGCCGTCTTGTAACACTAACGAGCAGGCCAGGTGTCTCTAATAAAATAATTAAATTTGATCAAAGAATTTCTGCGATGTTTTCCTGTCAGCCTGATGCGCTTGCAAAACCACACCCCGGATATCAATCACATCCTATGAAGCTAATAATTTCAGATAGCATTTTTTTTAATTGATTCCCTATTACCAAGATTTTGTCTGTTTTATATAAAGCAGTACAGTATACAATATACGGTAACTATTTACACCATTCCTTGAAGATAAAATTTCTTCTGGTGTTGGGGTTCTCGAAAGTTCTAATTAATATTAACACACTTAACAAGAATTCCTATAAAAGCTATTGGTTAAAAAAAAGTACTTTATTTTTTTTTCTTCTTAAAGATGGTATTGGCCCAACCGTGTAGAGGATGATGTCACACTTACCTGTACCTGCAAGTCGTGGGTCTGAACTCTAAAGTCCATCTAACCACTGTGTTCCTGTCAATATTGTCTCACCTTACCCTGTCATGCCAAGTGACAATGGCTGAAATGGCCTTCAGTCAATAAAAAGCTTGAGTTCGAGTCTCGCCTGCTGCACACTTTCAACACTCCATCGCTTCTTTTAAATAATTTTAACTGTGAAGCATTCTCGAATGAAAGCAATACTCTCCACTTTACCACAGCAGCAGCTGGCGGCACACATAGACCCACAAATATACAAGAGTATGAATTTGCAGCACTTAATGCCAGTCTGGTGGCCATGGTTTCCAGAGACCAAGTTCGATTTTACTAACATCGTTGGCAGACCGTGTTGCAAACAAATACAATCTAATAAACAAACATAATAACACTAACATCCTCCTGATGACACCCATTGTGGGACAGACACAAACCTTATTAATGGCGTGTAGGGTCGGTGTGATTTTCTGCGAGCTGACGGTTTTACCTTTTGTTTTTTTTAATAAAGACAAAGCTTGGCTAACCGGTATACACTAGTAAGAGAATTAACTTTGGGCGCTTATTTGCTAAATTACTTATTTACAAAAAACTATTTCATAGATGCCAGACTATGTACCTATTGACTAAAAGAATTATTTGTTTGCTTAATTTATTTCCTAAACTTATTTATTATGCTAAGCTGTTGGAACACTTGAGTTTGCGCAAGCGGTTTGGTTTTATCTCGGGTAGAAGCGGAAACTTTACAGGAAAGTAAAGGGTGGATTTTGTGATGTGTATTCCATCGTTCTTGAGAGTGGAGGTCTCGATGTGTGGTGTCCCAGTCTGGCCAGGGGCAGGCCCTTGCAATCGTTCTCGTGAGCGGCGACCGAGGATGATCGTGCCAGTCTAGGTCAGTCTCCCGCGGTCAGCAGCCTGGATGTCTCCGTGGATGGCCTACTTCTTCCTGTCACCCTACATTTCCCACCCCTTTCCTCCCCGGCTTCTCGCCATCTCGAGGACGTTTGACAATCGATAGTCGTGATGTGTGGAATTGTGGGAATGCACGGTGGTCTGAGCGTTTGTGTGTCTGTGTGTGCGTGCAGTGCACTAACGGCTTTTACATGCACGCGCATACAATGTCTCGCACGTGTCTGATGCTCGTGACGTCGCGCTTCAGCGGGCGATAATCACGTGCCTTGACACTCTTATCTGCCCTTTGTGAAGCAGAGAATGCGAGTCATCCATCCGAGAAATATTTTTAGGATGATGAAGCTTATATTATTCAGTATTATTGTCTACTCGTTAGATGGAAGTTTATCCGGACAAACAAATGTCACAAACAGCTAGACATATTACGAGAAAAATAAATAGCTAAACAAACGCATTAGCATTCAGACACACAAACAGGTAAAAAAATACACAAACATATTTCAATCTATTCATACATACATACATAACACACATACATACAATTCTACATACACACATTCTGACAAAATACCAAATGAGTGGGGCGCAGGACAAAACATCTTTGCAGGTTGTTCTTCTGGCAATAATCAGATCCCTCACAAACCTGTTAGACACCCGTGTAGTCTGTCTGCTAAGCACTAATGCTGTCTGTGCACAGCTCTCGTAAAGTTTGGCAAAACTTACTTCACAGAGCTCAGGAGGTAAGGTCTGCAATGACAATGGCTGAGAGGTCTTACTGCTGGTCACGTGTCCCACACCTTCTGTATCCGGTTTCTCTGGCGCTGGGGACTTCATGGCTGACGCCGAGGAATGTTTACTACGGAAGCGCGAGCTTTTTTAGCCGGCTCGCAGATGTTGGTAATCTTCCCTGCTTCCAGTTTTCTTTTTCTTTTTTTTCTGATGGATAAAAATGAGAATATCCTCGTCACTTCATCATTCTAGGTGGCAACTTGAGTCTTATGGAAGTTCTACACTCTAGCCATTCATCTGTACACATTTTTCTACCTTTGTTGACAGCAGATTTGAGCCAATCGTCTGTAAGCAGTATAGCGCATACGCCAGTGCTCCTTTTAGCAATAAACTGTCACTCATAAACATCTTTCTATCCATCTTGTCGGCAGAGTTAGCCTATCACTTCTTTCTCAGCAGCATAGCACTTATCCCTTGGCGCCAAAAAAAAAATCATCAATCTTTTGGAGGCAGTAGAGCGCAGACATTTATCTACCATTCCAGCAGATTCTCCTATCTTCTCCAGATTGTTATTACCACAAGCTCAGGTTCTTGTACATTTGTGAACGAATGTATTGCGCAACCGAAAAAGATTTGGAAGTTTGTTAGTTCAGATTTTGGGGAATGGCATCTTTTACAGACCTAACCCCTTCATTTAAAACTAGAGGTTCTCTCAGGTGGATCCATAAATCTCTTCTCGGAGATCTCAGACAGTTCAATGGGGCATCAGTGTCAGTCCGTCAAGAATGATTTCGCCATTTGTGTCAGTTGCTGGACTCGATGGGTCACGTGAGTGGCGTCTCCTCTCTATCCTTTGCCCTCCCGACGTCTGCATCGTCACCAGCAGCAATGCAGCTGCAAATCGACCTTTGGTGCTGGCAGAACTTATGGTTTTGATAGCTAGACTTTAAGAACTTGTTTGCCGTTTTCGTTGATGGCTAATGCTCTCTTTATTGCCCATTACTTCGTTGTTTACTTCTTTTGGGGCTTTGATGTCCTTAAAACGTCTGCAGGATGGTGCGTTTTCGTCATCCAGGGAATGGTCACATCTTTGTATGGTTTTCTTTCCTTGTCACTATATGACATTTAGTAAGAAAGTGTCATTGTATTCTTGGTGGTCTTCAAAAATACTTACACCTAAAAAATTTCAAAGTAATAATTCTCAATAATAGTAATAATAGTAACACACCAACAGCCATAAAACAAAACAGATCGATGTACAAGTATTCGGACTGACTGACCAAACAACGAAGAATCTGACAGGAGGCCCAGCGAGTGAACTGTCGGATGACTAGATATTAAACAGAACACAGGATGCGAGTGAAGGATCGGGCTGTTTGCTGTCCTTTCGCCGGCTCATCGGCGGCGTTCACTTCCAACAAATCCAATTTGATGCCACGCTTACACGCGCCATTTCCTCGCGGGACCACGAGCTGCGCGGGCGTCAGACCAAACTTATCTTTTGTAGATGAAACCTGATGAACGGGTGCGCGGCACACACGAAACAGAGCGCGCGCTCTCATCAAATCGATTGCATAAATATTACCTGATGGCACAAGACTCGGCATCAGGGTGCCTTCGTTAAAGTGGCATTGTTGTGTGAAACCAGCGAGGATTCCATGTGCTGAATCGGAGTTAATGTAAATAAGAAGATATTATAACAAGGCCGCCATCACCACATGTGCACAAATATCGCGTTATAACGAAAAAAAAAAAAACCAAACAAACAAACCAAAAACAGTCATTTAAGAATGACATTTTTTACCAAAGACTTACCAAAGATTTAAAAACTTTTAAGATTTTGCGAGATATTGAACAAAGTTTATTATAAAACATAAGAAGTAATTTCCAATAGAAAAAAAGGCGAAAACGAACAAGAATGGTTGTTTTTTTTAATGCGGAAAAAATGCAGAAACAGCGACCAGCAACATTTTGGCACCAGAGCTGTTGAATAATTAAATTTTGCCTCTCTGGAAAACATCAAGTCTATGACATGAAGACCAAAGAGAAAGCAGATTTAACAGGCTTAGTTCCAGCTGGTCAAAGTTTAGTTGTGTGACTGCACAAACACTTCCCTCTCTTCGCAAAAGGGATCATCATCAATAAATTGCTATTTCATGGCTATCACCGGTGAAATATAGATAGCAGGTTGAGTGCATTACGAGTGCAGAAAGGTCAACTACAGTGACCATAGCATTGCTCTATCTACAACGCAGAAACAACGGCAAAAACTTTCGAAAATCAGGCTACAACATCACCCAATATAACAGGTAAAGGTACATAACTCTGCTCAAGAGGAAGTTTAATGCTAAATTCCTTCCCCTGTACCATCCCCTCGAGTTAGGGTTAGAGAGCATGGGGATCTTTTTGAAAAGTTGCGACTATATTTATCCCAGATGGCAATTAGTATGTGTTGTAAAAGGAATCAGCTGTAAGAACCACAAAGACAACAACAATCTACAATACTATAGCACGGTAATATCTGCCACACCAGACGGACCCTCGTGCAATCATGATTTAAACTCGCAAGTATCTACATTCATACACACACAGTGGCGTTCAATGGTCGCCTAGCCGGAATAACAAATTTGTTGGCCCTGAATAAGGGTACATAATCATCAGCCCGACAGAACTTGGGGGAATTTGGATAATAAGAGAAGCGGGTGTAGATACCTGTCGGACCTTTCAGTTGTTGTAGTTGTTTTTGTTCCCCTGCATTCACGCTCACCAACGTAATAGACGCTCGAAAGACTACACAGGCTATAACGAAGCAGACTTAATTTTTTTTTTTTTTGGGGGGGGGGGGTAGAATACAGCTCTCCCCCCACACACCCACACACACCCCTCCTCTCTCTCTCTCGCACACATACACATACACACTCGCGCTCAGAGAGAGAGAGCGGAAAAAGCAGCGTGTGATCAGAGAGGATGCATCTCGGCGACTTACGGATTCATTATTATTTTGCCTGTTTGTGTATTTATCATAAGCTAGTGCTCCATCAGGGACGGCCTTAGGCATGTGCAAACTGTGCACCTGTACAGGGCCGCCAAGTCGCTGGGGCCACCACGCCAATCTATATTGAATATAAAAGAATTTTTAAAAATTAAAAAAAAACGGCACAGCTGATGCCAATATGATCGAGAAACGTCCTGTTAGAATAGGAGCAGTAAGCTATATGTAGCATTGTAATGTTCTGACTAATGAGAATATCATGACCCGCCACTTGGTTTTATTGACTTTGGCGGGTGAATGGGCCACCGATTCTTCTTCTGCCCAGGACCACCATGAACCTAGAGCCACCCCAGCCTTCATTCTTTGTTACAACCGGCTGCTTGTATTCTTAAACATTCATGTTGCTTCCTTCTAATTCTATTGAGTCATTTTGTATCTGTAGTAAACAACACACACACACACGGCGTCTTGCATAGTCCGTTTCCCGGGCTTACATTGGAAAATGTAGGTCCCTGGTTCTTTTCTTTCACGTTGTTTATAAACTGTGTAGTCATTGACCGGCTGTCCAACTCGTGTACATATGATCATGTGCTGTTATGGGTAGCAAAGGGCGTGAGTGGTTATCTAAATGTGTGCATACTAAGTTTTTGAGTTACATGGCAGTACTTGAAAAAAATATTATATCTCTGCCGTCAAAATGGTTTATAACATCTATTCTGCACTTTGAGTAGGCAACAAATAATTTTATTACAAAGCTACTGCGGTATTTTTTTTTTATTTTCGAAATACATGTACAGGTAGTCCTCGACTTACGACGGGGATCCGTTCTTAACGCGGCGTCGTAAACCGAATTTCGACGTAAGTCGGATCATACGTTCATACAGTACTGTAGCATAATAACAGTACAGTACTGCAAACACTTAGCCTATCCAAACACCTATCCTAACACAGCAACCTACATAATTATCAATAAACATAAGTACAGTAAAATATTGTGCAGTACAGTACGCTTTGTTATCACTGTCGCTTTCATAGGAGCAGATCCTGTCACGTGTTCAAGGATGCGATCTTTATCCTTGATAATCGTAGCAACAGTCGAACGACTAAGTCCTAATGACCTGCTAATTTCTGTTGCTGTTTCCCCCTTCTCAGATTGCCTTATGATATCCACTTTCACCTCCATGGTGATGGCCTTCCTTTTCTTTGAAGCACTGACCTCGTAAGTCGGAATGAGCGTCGTAACCACGAAACGACGTAACTCGAGACCGTCGTAACCCGAGGACTACCTGTACTCTGTTTCAGTGAGTGGGTTTTTTGGTTATCTAGCCTACCCTTTGTGTTGTAGTTTATGCTTATAAATGCTGCTGACCTTCTTTATGAATAAAATATATGTCAGAAAACTTCTTGACACTGTACTCTTCTGTGCGTGGTATCGTTGTGACACAGAAGAGTGCTGATGACGGTGTCCAGTCACTTAATTCCCGACGTTGAATCCCTAAAATGAAATTTTAACTATAAAAATTATGAAGCCAGTGAAAAATTTAATTGAAATTCAAATAATTATTTTCATATAAACATCACAATAAGTTTTACAATTAAAATAAATATTGAAATACATTAATAATATTTAAATCATGCTATTAACTTCAACGTCATTTGAACCTCTACAACATTAGTTAAAGTACTTAAATTGTAAAATAATTGAAAATAATTATTTGAATTTCAATTAAATTTGTTGGTGGCTGCATAATTTTTATAGTTACAATTTCATTTTAGGGATTCAGCGTCGGGGATTAAGTGTCTGGGGATTAAGTGTGTGGGGATTAAGTGACTGGGAACACTGATGACAGTCTCAATGAATCAGCGGAGTAGCAGACGACGTTTTGATAACCGGATGTGACCTTGCAGCGGTGCTCAAGGCCAGCTACTGCGCCAGCCTGTGGTCGCACGTTTCGAGGACACAGACACGACACAAGGCAACCCTCCTGTCACACATTGTTGTCAGCTGTGCTGTACGGCAGCTAGAGATGTCTGCCACGAGTAAAACACCAGTTAATGCAGAAAATGCATATCCGCCTTTTCAACTCGGCAAACCTCGCTTCGATCAGGTGAGCCAACCTGACAAACCCACTTCATATTCGTTGGTCTCGTGATCGCGTTGTGTCCAGGTTGACATGCAGTCTGACAAAGCATTTTCATTTCTTTTGCTGTCATATATATTATAGTCGTGTGACTGGTTTTTGAAGACCACTGTCTTCACGATCCTACATCCAAGGGACTTCAATCATATCTTAATAATGCTTATCGCTTAGCTCCCTTTGCAGTTTACCTGTCTGCCTGCCTGCGTTTCTACATGGATATTCGTGGTTTCTAGCGTTCTGAACGATGTTCTCTTATACAATTTTCCTTAAACTAATAGATTTATTTCCCTAATCTTTTTTCTTCAAAATTTAATTGAGTATAATTTGTAAACTTCCGAAAAAGGTGCATCGCTTTCATCCCGTTTCACCAAACTAAAATAATTTGCTATCACTTACATGAACATGTAGATTATGGTCAACCACTTTAAAGGATCTTTACTAGATAAAAATTGGTATTAGTTCTCTCCTCTCAGTCTAGTGAATTGTACAGAGCATGCAATGAAATGGTGAAGATATGGAGGATTAATCTGTAAATAGTAGAGAAAGTTAAGATGAGAATGGTGCAGGTAAAGTGAGTTGTGAATGTTACAGTCTTGGCTACATGTGTCAGTGGTTGCCATTTAATTACATTTTGCATACCATTAAGTAACATTAGCATATTTACAACTAGTGGATGTTAAGAGATAATTTTACTTATATTTTCATGTACTTGTTTTTTTAAAATCTTTTTCATATGTTAACTTCTTGGGTACATCCTTTTAAAAGTAAAAATAATTATCAAGTGATATATATTTTGTCATATGTAAATCAACTTACTAAACCTTGTTTTAAACTTTTGTGCACAGGGAACTTTCAAAGGGCGACTGAGGCACTTTTTAGATGTGATTGACCCCAGAACTTTGTTTACATCAAAGGTATCTGAAAACATTTTTGCATGCATGTATGAATATGCACATGCTAATGCATACACACACATTCATGTGTGTGCACACACAGACAAACCTCTCTGTATATATATGACAAATATATCTATAATAATTTTAACACACCAGCTTAGAGAGGATGGTCATTGTGGTCACAGATAAGGGAATATGCAGTATGTTTATGCACTTCTTGATCTTTATAGACCATCTCTAAATTTAACTAAGGTTTTTAAAATGCTTGAAGTATACATGTTCACTTGAAAAAAAATGATACATAGAAAGATGTGTATAGTTTCAGCAGTGATTGTAGGTATTTGTGTTGAGAGGAACTGTGCTATTTATTTTTATGTCTATCAGGCACAGTTAGAGTATAGCATAAAGTTGCTAGAAGATTATAAAAATGGAACTCTTCCACCTGGCATCACTGACAAGGAATTATGGGAAGCACAGAAAATAAAACAGGTTTGATGTCCTATTAAGGAACAATGTTATTCTAAGCTGGCATTGATAGAATCTATCTTTGTGAAGTTACAGGGGAAAATATATTATCCATGATAATCTATTAATTTCCTAGTAGGTAGAATTGCAGAATTGATAAATAGAGTCTATGCAACCGACAATCTTCCTTTTATATACAAGTTAAATGATAAATTTTCTTGATAAAAATCTATCCATTCATGTGTTAGAAAAGAAAGGCTTATGAAACATTTGTCTAGCAATCTATTCAATAAATTCAATACTGTTATCTGGACAATAGAGCTCTTATCCTGTATCTCTAATACTTCTATTTTTGCAGGCTATTATCCATCCAGATACAGGAGAGAAAATATTCATGCCTTTCAGAATGTCAGGTATTTTTTTCTTCTGGTTATAATTTGCTATGCATTTATCATTTGTTGATTAAAAAAAATAGACTTTTTAACTTAGTAGATTTTTCTTATTAAAAAGTTATTTAAACTGCATACACTTCTGTGTGTAGCAAACTATTTTAAACTACCTTTCACTACCTTCTTTTCCTTTTTTACAAATTGTGTGTGCATGTATAAATATAGTATATATTGCATCAGATTGTATATATTACTAATATTTATATTCATCCCTTTTTGAAAGGAAAAACCTGGCTACGGCCCTTTTCCCCAACTTCTTTCCCCTTTCCTTATCATCCTATAGCCTCCCTTTGCTTTCTTTCTCCATTTGCAACATCTGGGATTTATTTTAAGACTGTCTCATGGATGCTATTCATATCTAATGCACCATTATCTTGCCTGTAGAGGCAAAGATATAGTTTTTGTTATTATTAACTTGAGTCAGTTTTATGTGGATCATCTTTCTCTAAATCAACGCATCTCAGTGCAGTTTAAAGTCTTTTTTAACGTAATAATTATACCTTGCTGTACCTACTTCTTATCTTGCCCCTGTTATAGACATTATTACTACAGACCATATTTTACATTCATTTCAAACAATTTTATGAATAACCTTTGCTTTAACTTTCATTATTTCTTTAATGTTACTTGCTTCCAGTGTGCTTACAGTTTTATCCATCTGCTAGCAATGATAATCCTGTAGAGTTATAATGAGTGTTTGAGTAAGTCCTCTTAAAATTATAAGATTTATACATGAAAGTTGCATGTGCAGATGAATGCAGCTGTTGAAAAATGTATCATAGCTACTTCTTTCTTTTGGCATTTAGAGGCTGTTACTTTGTTTTGCAGGATTTGTCCCTTTTGGAACCCCCATGGTATGTTAAAAAGTCCCATTTGCTTCTTAAAAATATTTAATAATGTAAAAGAAACCAAGAAGCGAGAAAGTGCTAACCTATATTTTCATTTAAAAGATGTATGTGTGTATGTTGCTGTTTACATTATAAAATCATTAGTTGATATAAATATTTTTGGGTTCTTTTGAGGATTTTTTAATTTCATTTCTAATTTGATTTCTTAATGATCAAAATTAATAGCTTTTACGATTATTCTGTTCACGGGAAATAGTTTCATAGTACTGTGTTCATTGTGCTCAAAATGAGGGTAGATAGTTGCAGAGGTCAGTGACCAGAAAACTCTCTGATAGAAAGGGTAAAGGGACCAAGAAAAAGCTGAGCTACAATTGCCATTTCAGACACAGTGGACCTTTATAGCCTGATATGTGTTTAATCTTTGTTTCATTAGTTTATTTTATTAGCCTTAATTTATAAATAAATTACATAAATAAATTTATAAATAAATTACTAATCAATTTTATTAGTTTTGTTAGTGGAATTTGGCTTTAAGAATTATAAAAAATAGACTCAATGTCTTTTTGAGTTGACTACAAAAGCTTAAGTCATGTGAGTGTGGATTACTTCTGACAGGTGGTTGGTATGCTGCTTCCAAATCCAACTATGAGACAGATAATAATATGGCAATGGCTGAACCAGTCTCACAATGCTTGTGTTAACTATGCAAACAGAAATGCTTCTAAGGTAAATTGTGGTCCCATCTTCATGCTGTTAGTACCAGAATTTCATAATTAGCAAAATTGTCTTCTGTTAAACAAATGGGTAGTGTTTTCTCAAGTCACTGTACATGCGTTATAAATAAAATTCTACACACAATACTTTGAACAAATCATCATCCCAAGTACTTCTTTATTTTTCATTCAGAAGATGCGCTTGATTTCTTATGTTTATCATTTAAAGAGTACGAAGCTTCTTTCTATTTCATTGTTTATTGCAGTACATATTATTTTCATGAACTAACAGTAATCTTTACATACTGTTGTTTTAGCCCACACCAACTAAACGGTTTGTCATGGGTTATGTTGGTGCTGTTACCAGTGCAGTATCCATAGCAGTAAGTAGCCTTTAAAAAAAGCAGATTGATTTCATTGATGATATTTTGGCGTTGGTGTTCCTGGTAATAAGTTATTGATCACTTATCACCAAATGCAAGAAAAAATACCTTTGGAATCATAAAATAAATAAGTTTCAGTTATAGAAATAATGATTTTTTAAAAAACAATTGTTTACTAAAATATGAAGTTGTCATATGTCGTCATCCAGAACCCTTCTCCCATCTTTCTGTGTGTGTGTGTGTAAGCTTTCCAAGGTAGATCTATAAATTCCTTTAATGCACAAGGTTATGGTTAGGGTTGTATCCAATCCTATTGTGTTCACTTAATTAAATCACTTATAAACATTAATTCTGAATGATTAATTTATTTCAGGTGGGTCTTAGTCTTCTTATACGACGTGCAAGTGCCTTCAGTCACACTACAAAAATGCTGATTCAGCGATTCGTGCCTTTCCCTGCTGTAGGTAAGTCATGCACAGAAAGAAGACCTGTACAAGTGGCACGAGAGACAGAGAGAGAGAGAGCTGTATGATGTGTGTACAGAACGGGAGGATCAAGCTATGTGAGGAGGTGTGTGAGCCCTCCCATCTATGTCGTGAACGACGGCGACTAGTCCCACTACAGCTGGACTGTCAGTCAAACTTAACAGTAACAGCAGACATCATTTGTCAGGTATCACACCTCAGACTCTCTGTCATACATCGCACCTTCTCAAATTTTACAACATGACAAACACAATGACACATCCACAATAGTTTGCCATGCAGCAGAAAAGTTTGAGACGATGTTTGACAGAGGGGTGTCCATTAAACTGTCACATTTGAGATGTCTGAATGTTTTTCAGCCACCGCCAGCACGTGCAACGTGGTGCTCATGCGCAACAGCGAACTTGTCGAAGGCATCGAAGTATTCGACCGCAATGGACGGGTCATAGGCACATCAAAGGCCGCCGCCAAGAAGGTATAGTATTTACATCTGACTATGTCACCCATTGCCTGTTGTCTTATCTAACAGCATAGCGGTATCATGCATAGCAGCATAGCTGTGTCATCGCTAACACCATGTCATGTCATGTCTGGCGAGAGTCCTGAAAGTGCGATGCTCAGAGAGGTGTGAAGGTCTCTAGGGTCAGAGTGTGCAGACAGTAAAAGCCTCGCTCTGTTTTCCAGGCTCTTGGTGAGACAGCCCTGACTAGAATGTTCCTGCCAGCACCAATCCTTATCATTCCTCCTGTCGTCATGAGCTTTCTCGAGAAGTAAGCTCACTGTCACGACAAAATGAACGAGTGGGTTGAGCGAGCATATGGGCGGGTGGATGTGTGTGTGTGGGCGGGTGGATGTGTGTGTGTGTGGGCGGATGGATGTGTGTGTGTGAGAGCTGGTGGATGTGTGTGTGTGGACGGGTGGATGTGTGTCGGTGAGTGGAAATGGGAGTGTGTGGGCGAGCACAGAATTGTTTCTGATTTCTCCAATTCTTTATGTGACATCGCAGGACGAAGTTTCTGAAGACATACCCGCGCATGCACCTGCCCATCAACTCCGTGGTGTGCACGTTGGCCTTCGGCTTTGCACTTCCGGTAGCCATCGCTCTCTTCCCGCAGGTGTCTCATGTGAGTGTACCTTATGGTCTGTTCTTGCGATGCTCGCGCTTTCCCAGTGCCCACAGTCAGATACCACTTCAGACACCTCATGGTGAATAAAATAAGCACAACTATTATTAATAATTATTTAAACTTTGCAACAAAGAACAGAGTGTTTTCTACAGTATCTAGCTCCTCTCTTTTTTGACTTTTCCTCCCTCTTCCCAACACTCATCTGCACGCATGCACGCCGTCGCATACACAAACTTCACGCTGACATACATGCACGCTGTGACAGGCAGCACTCTATCGTTGCCGTCGCATTGAAAGGCATTTGCCAAGCGTCGTATTGTTGTTTCTAGTCCTGCTGTACATGTGTGGCAGAGCGCGGACCGTGGAAGGAATCCGCGGACTCATTTCTTTTGGTCGCGTAGCGCGGTCCTCGCGCCTGGCGAGATAGGGGAGAGAACGTTTGGGTGCTTGCTGGTGTGTGGCCCGCCCGCCACGCTTGTCTTCCCTTGTGAGGCATTTACGGAGACAAATTGTCATTGAAAGAAAACAACTTGGTTGTTTATGTTCATCCTTGTTTTATTACCCTGCGTCCCGTGCGCACTGTTCCCGCGGTGTCTTTAAGGTCCCTTCACATCTGTGGACATCTAGCAGCAGAGTCTCTCCCTCGTGTTACTGATGTTTACCACAAACACAGCTTTGTCTTACAGGACTATCACCAATACAGTGAGGGCTGTCTGTCCTGGGTTCAACTCTCGTCTCGGGCACGCTGTTATTTTTTCTGGTTCGGCGTAAAACACTAATCCCCTTACACAGTCAATCAGCATTTGGTGTGTATTTATAAAGAGAGAATTGAATATTTTATTGATTAGGCCATCGGCCTCTAACCGAAGGGTGACAGCACAATGGCTATATACAATTCTAATTCATTACATAAAGATAGAGGGGGACAGCATCCTTTCGTCATTCAATCAATAAATATTTTAATTACTGCGAAGACACTTCCTCGTATAAAGATGATTATTCGAACATTCATAAATATGAATGTGAAGATGAAAATGCCGGAATTGGGGAGTGGGGATGGACGGTTGGGGAAAGCGCATTGAGTTATGCCAAGAAAAGTTGGGAGAAGGTCGGGGAGGGCAAGAGATGACAGGTAAAGCTATAATCCTCGCGACATTTTTCAGCAGTAAAGAGAAAGGGACAAAATATCACGGGAACCATTAACTACTAAATATTTATTGTCTTTTTTTAAGCCGAGAAGAGGGTCGTTTTTATCATGTTTTATTCGTGTTAATCCTACTTGTGTGCAAGTATTTGCGTTAAAACCTGTGAACGAGTTGAGAAAGGTTGGTGTGTGACGAAGACCTGAGCAAGTATCTCCAGCTGTCATTGGATTCTTTTTACACCTCCTCCCACACTTTTTCTCTGTCCGTCTGTCTGTTTTGAAGAAATTTGAAAACTTTAAAGAACTATGCCTAGCAGCTCATATAGCAGGAGACTCTTTTCCTGCTTTCTGCATCTTTTTCTTTCGAAGGCTTTCGAGTTTACACCAGAACTCGCGAACTGACGTCCTTTCAGGTGGAACTGCTCTTCTCCTCCGCTCTCACCTTTTGTTTAGCCAGATAGCAAACTGCGCTTCAGTGCACCGTGTGCATTGTGTCTGCTTAATAACTGTAAATCCCATCGTGTGGACGAGGCCTAATGTCGGGTGGTTAGAGCATCTCTTACCTCCAGCACGTGCGTTGCTCGAGCGATTGCCTGAGAGTGGCGAGAAGACTCGCATACCTGGCAACCCGTCTCGCAGACTTGTGCATGGTGCCACAGCCTGGTGACAAGTGTTGGTGGCCATGTGTGGTATCTGATGCTATGTAAATGACTCCATTTCCTGGGGAACTGCTAGTTATTTATACGATTTGACTCTGCTCGTTAAGAAGGCGATATGCACTGACTTCATCGTCGACATTACTTCTGTCTTTCTTTCTTCTGGTTCATCTCCTTCTCTGATCTTTGTTAAGCTTCCTCTCTTTTATTCCTACCAATCCCAATGTCGCTTATAATTTGCTTGCACTCAGTCCCACTGCATGCAATTAATATATATATATTTGTATGTAGGAGGCGAATAAATGCATGTGCGAGTGTTGTGCACGTGCATACCGTGTAAAGAAGTCTTAAATGAAAGTATTCAGTCTTGATAATAAAAATGTATTAACCACAGGTTGATCAGACGTGCCACGCCGTCAGTGGAAGCAAGTGTGAGATATGCATTTTTTTTTAAAAAAAGAAAAGAAAGTCAACGGGAGGGTCACAGGCTGCGTGACGGTTGGAGCCAGCGATGCATGTCGTTTCGTCAAGGGAGGAGTGTGGCCCTCAGAGTGGAAACACGTGAGCGAGTCCGGGAGGTTAAACGCGATGTGGTTCACTGGAACTGGAGCCAGCCAACTGTCAGCTGTGATGTCTAGTGACCTCACGTGGCCACCCGACTGGTATTCTTTTACTAGAAGTGAACCAGATGCATAGTACAGGGACCGAGACATCTCGAGGGGACAGGATACGGAGGTAGATTGCCGAGAAACGTCCATTACGGAATAGAGACAAGACACGAGTTCTGTAAGTTGTACTGTAACTGATGGCATATAGTTCTCTACGTCCGAATTCATGACGACTCATTTGTTGCCATGGCATTCTCCGCAGAGTGGGTGAGCAAACATAATGATGAGCACTTGAGAGATACTACGAGATTCGAACTCTCGACACACAGTCCCTGCTATCCTCATTGGTGACAAGCCGGCCCCTCAACACGATTCCTGTCGTCTTCATTGGTGAAAGTTTATTTACTACATCGCAGCCCTACCGCCTTTCCTTCGTTTTATTCGTTCTGACGGTCGCTCTTTCCTTCATGCTCAAATTCGCATGATTACCCTATTCTCTTACTCACTTTATTCCCAATACTTATATCTTCGTTTCCTCATTTATTTTACGCGGGAATGACCCAGACTGACCTTCCTGCATAATAGGTCCTTTATTACCCTTCTGCTATGAAGCGCAAATATTAGTCTATATTGAAACAATTACTTACAGAGATGGATACTATCAGCCAGATGAAATGGAAGAAGCTGTAAACGATCAACGCTGACCTTTGCCCTTTGGCACGTCATAGTACGAAAAATTTCCATTTATTCTGTCTGATGTAGACTCGAGCTTTTAAATATAAGGATCACATGGCCTTAAAGGTGACAATCATGTAGGTTTCAAAAAGGACGATATAAGGCCACTCCAGTAAAAACCGTGATTCACCAGGCTGGTGATGTTTGAGACGAGCGATGATGGTGAGGGGAGTGGGTGGGATAGATAAATGTTTGCGAGCTAACCCACATAGTTTATTAAAGACATACCGGGGGGCCGTGTTTTTTAAATGTAAGAGTTCGCGAAGTTAATAGCAAACAATTCTAAAATTTTGTAGAATTTATTTCCTCTTTCATTTTCTTATGTCCTTTGTGTTTTGTAGTGTTTATTGGTGGTGGTAGTGTGATTGCTGTATGTCACGTGCTTTGTGCTTGACTTTGTGTGCTTTATTCTGTATCATTCAATGGATGTTCTTACTCTTGCTTCGTGACTACGGGCCCTGATAGACAAGTTGCCTACAGCCAGGCCCGTTACTTACCCTCCCTCTCTTCGCTTTGTCACTCGCTTGTCGTATCATCACCATCGGGGCACGCTACTCTTCACCTTGCGCAGGAAACCGAAATAAAGTGTATTTTTCCCCCTCCACGACGGATTGGGAGGGGGTGTGGGCTTGTTGCAGGAGGAACGAAGACTGATTTCGTCTGTTATGTTTCGGAACATGAAAATGTCCGAGTCAATACCATCGTAACGCGCGAACGCATTTTTGGCAACGTGGTGTGTAGGGCAAAGTGGGGCTGCGAGTGGGTGCATGGAGGAGGAGGACTGTCTGCTCGTGCCGAGACCGACTCACGTCCCTCACGTGACACAGCTCCCACGTGACACGTTTGTTGCGGCACTGGCTGCCCCCGCCTTCGCCTTTCACAAAAGAAGAAGATAACTCTAATAAAGACAAGCTGCAGAGGACGATGCCATCGCGATGCCGGCGTCTGCAACGGCGCTGCTGAAACCGGGGCTGACAGCTGACAGAAGGGCGGAATGCTGGGCACATTAAAGGCGCGCCTGCCTTCAAATTTGACACATTTGTTTTGCACTATCGCCCCTGGCGGCCGCGCTGGTTGGCGGGATTCTCATAGTTTCCTTCCGCCCAAGCGAGCAGAAACATCGGTGCATCAGTAGTTTCAGCTCTCAGCCCCTCTTTCCCTCCGACTCCATCCCCTTCACTGATTCGCAATCCTGGTGTGTCGCAGTCAGGGCGGCTCACCCGTTTTATGACCGCAGATTCGCAAGGGTGTCGCTTCTGGAACTTTTGTTTATTTTTTGCGATTCAAAGCAGAGGCCAGACTGGTCCGTGTTTCTTTGGTAAAGATTACGAGTGCTGGCTCCTTGATATCTATGCAAACTTAAAGGGATTCTAAAGGCAAACTAAAACTGCTTAGAATCGCGTAAAGAGTAGGATAAATGTGAATCTCGTCTATTTATATGTGTGTTCATGTGGAAAACGTTGAAGGTTTTTAGTAGAATGTTGTGTTTAATAAGAGAAATGACATGGGACTCTTTTTTTGCTTCCACGAAGTCTCGTTCTCCGTCACGTGACCCTATGACGTGTGGTTTCCATAGTGACAACCATGCCTCGAGATTGTGCTGCACCCGATTGCCACGAAAAGATGGGAAAAGATTCAAAATTGTCTTTTCATCAGTTTCCGACAGACAGAGCCTTACAAGCCTTACACACAGAGTGCGTCATACGATAAAATGACGTCAAATCTTCACAATGATACAGATACAGACACTTCCTGTGCGTTTGACGTCATAAGGAGACTGACGTCACAAGAAGACTCTGACATCACAATAAGACTCGTCTGCTTGATCATCTCGGGAAGCTATCGTGGTTACTCGGCGGAAGGACACAAGGGTCGATTTCACTGGATTTTTTCAATGTTTATAAACATCGGCAACCGAAATAGTGCTAATAAGTGGTAATTAAGTGAGAAACGAATCCTTTATTTCTCCTGTGTTGCTCTCGTGCTCTGTCATTGTAACTAAATATATTTTTGAAACGTTTGACCGTCGCCACAGCCTTATCACAAGCCTTTAGTATCCCTTTAAAAAGTCGATCTTCATTATAGTTTTGTTATCGTGTAGCTACAGAACTCCCTTCACATCTATGTCCACCCATCAAAGCGATCATATTTACATTGACGGAGTTCGTTTCCTATCCTAAAAGATCAAATATTTTTACTGCAGTCGTGTGCTTTTACTTTATAATTGACCATCTTTGTCATAAATCTGCCGTCGACAAAAATGTAATGATAGGCACAAGAACGAGGCCGCCTATGTCTGTCTGTCTGGTCGACTGGACCACTGTATCATTAAAGTTATCAATTACTCGTCAACATTGGCCTTCATCGTCATGACAATGCATATTTGCGCGGACGATTGCCACCACTGCAGCTCGCCATTTACACAAAATTATAGAATGCCTTGTTTCACGAGTACTGCTTCCCAACATTTATTTTCATCTCCCCGTGTTATCTGGCATAGCAAGCATCAGACCTGCACACAAAATAGTGCAATTGAAGCGACTGATAATTATTAAACTGGGATGCTCGACCATTTTTCAGATCAAGAGACAATCGTTGGAGCCCGAGGTGCAGGAGCTGACCTCAGACGAAGAAGTGTATTACAACAAGGGTCTGTGAGACGGCGCCTGCTGACGTGGCAGGAAGTGGATGGCGAGGTCACGTGACGTGGTGCGCATGGCTCGACCAGTTACAAATAACGATGAATAATTTTGTTGTGGTGGTGGTTTAACTGAGCAAAAATTCTGCACAAAAATATGATCTTCAGAGGGCGGTCCCAGTCACTGCCAAGACATTTGTAACTCACAAACTTCGTCATCGTCCTTGCACTATCCTTCGCCATCTGTCGTCATCGTTATTATCATTTTCATCATCGTTATTATCACTATCACCACAGTTTCGAAAATCGTTTATCAACATTTTTAATAAAGATTAAATTTGTTTAGTCTATAAAATATACTTTTTGTAATTGTTCTTTTATTTTTCATTGTTTGCAGCACTAAGCTGCTTCGTTTTCGAAAGCGTTTTCGCTGAAATGCAGAAAATGCAGTGTGCCTTTCTAACTGCAGTCACAAAACAGAAATCATACTCAGGTAGTGTGACTGGCACAGCAGTGTCTCATTTTTTTTCTATCCCCCCTCCTCCCTTTTTGGAGACCTACACAGTCTGATGTTGCGGTGATGTGCTAGTGACCATAGGTTTGGCTTGGGTCTCTTCGCGAGTTCACCGGGATCTCCCCGAATCATCCTTTATTTTCTGTAATGAATAAACATGTGTGGTAATTAGTTTATAAAAGAGGTTAGTTTATTTTTGTATACGTTAGAACACAGTTTTGACATTCCGGGTAGATTTTCGATCACTTGATATCTCCTTTCTGTCTCTGTAACGGAGATTGTAAACTGCTTCCTGTATGTTATATGTAACTGAGATAATTTACTGTATGTTAGCAGTAACAAACAGACTTTACTATTTATTGTATGTTATCTTTAGCAAGCAGAGATATTATACTGTTTAAAGTATTTGTCTGCAGCAAGCAGGTGTGTCCCACTGTTTACTGTATGTTATCTGTTTCTTATAAACTTTCATACAGTTGTTGTCTCAGGCCTGTAACTTTGTCGGTTTTTCTTTTTCTTTTTGGACTCCTCTTACAGTCCGTTTTCTGAGGCCGGCTACGCTGTGAAGTCGTGGAGACGTTTCTCTGTTCGACTCGTAATCACGTGGTTCGTTTGTTTCAACACTGTTACGTCCTGGGGTCAAGAGGTCGTTTCTAGTTTTCGTCTCTTAACAAAAGGCAAGCTTTTTCAACTTGCACGCTAAACATCCCTTAAAGACAACATTTTTTTCAGATTTTTCACAAGCAGAACAATGACCTTTATGGACGAAGTTCACAATTTTGGTTTTAAGATTTCATTAAAAGCTAATCGCGGGTTTAAACAAATTAAAAATCTGTGACCCCCTCCGTTGGAAAGCATTGCCGTAAGTAAGATTTACCCACGTGACACATTCTTGTACAGTGTTCCTTGGTATGCCAAGTACAAGAATACAGCACAAGCGATCCACTGCAGAGATTAAAACACTTAGTATATTTTTATAATCTGTCTGTTTGCAGTTTACTGACGAAAAGTAGTGAAAGGTATAAGCTTTGCTTTGTTTTAATAAAAGTCCTCTTTAAAAATCTTTTGACTAGGTTATTTGTCTCTTTAGTAACCGCCTGTTGGCGGTTTTCTGGCGCTCCTGGTGGGCAAACAGCAATTTTTAAGTAGACGAGCAACAGGGTTCCAAATTTTCTTGCTTTTTTATTTTGATGTTTTTGCATTTTTTGTAGTTTGTTTTGTCGCTTTTAACGAGAGTTGCACAATCTTACTACAACTTGCTTTCTTGCTTTAAAGTTTTTTTTTCTTTTTCTTCAGGTTTTTTCCCCTACTCCCTATTTTCCCGCAGGCTTTAAATTCATTATCTCTACAAAATACTGTATTACTGTTCATGTTAAACATTTAAGTACAGATAAGAAAAATAAACTTATTTTACACAGTAATTGATTTGTTGTTTTCAGTGCATGTACTGATGTGAATGTACTGACAGGGGATGACTGACAGTGAACACAGAGACACACAAAACATTAATTGATGTTGTGTACAATATACAAACAGAATAATATGTTGTGTAAGACAGGAGAGTTGTGAGAGGTGCACAGGAAGTTTATAAAACTTTGGCAGTGAAAACATTTTCAAAAATATATTCACACACACCTTTACCTGTAGGGATAATAAATTAAAAATACTACCCCTGTGAAATATATTCATTAAAACTTTGCAGTTACCTTCAAAACATTGTTTAAACTGTTATAAATAGACTTTGATACCACAAGAGAAAGACGAGGGGATAGATGCTCGTGTTCATCTGATCACTGCCGTGCTTCAGCATCACAGTAGAGGTCACAGGGTGCGCACACGTTGCCGGGAGCTCCGGCGCCATTTTCTATTATTGTACACCTCCCCCTCCCTCCCAGCATCCCTCGTTCTTTTTCCGCATCGACAACAATGTTCTCTTCTTACAAATGACTGTGTTTTCCGATGCAAGTGATAGCGAAGTCCCGTTAACAGCTGGTTTTTCTAGAGGCTCTCGGGTGACTGAGCGGTTTATGTGGGGTGTCAGTGCCGTCAGCAGCCCCGCGCGCGCCCCACAATGCCTTGCCTCGCGCGCAATCAGCCAATCAGCATACCGGAGCTGCAGCGCCAGCGCTGACGGTTCCACGAAGTAGACGTGATGGATTCTGGCTGCGACCCTAGCTATACCTCCATCTACCCTCCCTCCCACCACCCCACATCCCCCCAGTCTTCCTCACTCTAGTTACCTGTCGTGGCATACAATAAGTTCTCGTCTCTGTCTTCTCTCCATCTTCCGTGTTCCAGGACGCAGCCTCGATTCCTTAGGGGCTTTTTCTCAAGACTTTTCCCAAGAACCAAATTGTTTAGACAAAAAAATATATAACTTTCTACAATAGAGCATTGTCCCCCCCTTCAATTCTCTTTTTCGTTTACTTTCTGTCCAGTTTCTTGCATGTTGGACTGTTTCATCGCTAAACGGAGTATTGTTGATGTAACTCCTGACGATGCAGTCGTAGGTGGGAAGACTTGTGGTTGATGAGGAGTCAGGGGCAGATAACGTCAAACAGTCGAGACGCAAACACGCGTAGCACAATAGTTGCCTCGCGAAAACCCTGACATAGGCGGCGCTAGCAGCAGCTGCAGCAACTATGCGCTCCGTGATTCTCCGTTGCCGTCCCGTGTTACCCAGTACGTTCTTTACGACAGGGACATGCTTTCCTGGCCACTTGCGGCATTGCAATACGTGATGGTCTGGATTCTTTTACGTCCCTCATCTCTGTTTCCTCCTCCTTCTCCTCCTCCTTCCCTGCCTTTCATTCTTCCTTCTGCTGCTTATCTCTTCTTGGCGTTTCATTTTCAGGACGAAGACGTGGACATCTCTAAAGATGGTGAGAATCGTAGAGGAAACGGAACACCTACAGGTCAAAATGTGGACCTTGCTTCTTCTAGCAATACACAAACCACATTGACCACCATGGCTGTTAGCCAGATGTCTGTATGACATTCTGATCGCACCGCATTGCATCAGTCGACAAAGACTAGGTTAATGATTTAGTCCTTGTTTGTTCGCCTACTTTCTTCTTTAATAATGTGCATTGAACTTCGTGCCCTGCTGCGAAACATGAACTGACTCACACTTTGCACACTGACAATTGCCCTTCCCGCCTGATGTTGTGAACCTGCGACTATAAACATTTATTTTCATTGTTTCACGAATGATCCTGCAGCATTAATGACTGAATTCTCCGTCACGCCTACCACTTGGAAGCGGCCGTTAAACTGTATGTAACCGAAACTGTGGATGTCCGCAGATGTAAATGGAACGTTGTGACACTTTTATGCGCGCGGCCAGCGCTCGACACGAGGAAGACAAGTACCAACACAACTTTGTTCATGTTGTAAGCGCATACATGCACGTAGACCCACGTTTACGCATGCACATTAACTGAGGTACACGTGTGCATGTACCCCACACCTTCCTCCCATCTTCCTTCCACAAAGACAGGCGCGCACGTGCACACACACACACAAACACATGCACGGAAGCATAGAGAGGTGAGTAGGAAGGACGAGATCGAAGTGGATCGGGTTAAGAAAGTAGGATAAACTCTTTTTTCTGGCAGTTATTCGTACTGACCAGACTATCTGCTTCTATTTTAAATAAGAACGTTTGTTATAATTAATATATACATAAGTACGAACATTGCATTATAAAGCAGAAAGCACATAATTAGAGTATAGAGCAAAAGGCACACAATCATCAAACAACTTTGTTCGAATAAATTTATCAAAAAAAGAGTCTAGTCATTATTTGTTATTATTTGTATGTAAACGACAAGTCGCATATAGGATAGGCATTGTTTTACAATTATATTGTCTTTCATTCCCACGCGTTCACTCAAATTTTCCAAGTTTATATCTGTTCTGCAGTATTCCAACGAACGGTTAACTAGGGATGGGGGATAGGATTTACTATCTTCATGAATAAATGTATGCTTTTACAAAGCAGTAAAATGAAATCCAGTACTTCTTAAAATTGTCACAGCATCTTCATTAAATTCTGTATGAATTGTCTTATAAGCGATATATGTATATACACGTGATCTTGACTGAACACAAATGGAGGTTGCAGAATTCTTCCTCTGAGAGATATATCTATGTACTGCTCAAAACAATTTATGGCCTTCACTTTTTCGGTTAATTCATTAGAACATGTGACACATGGAGCAAGTAAAAAATATTTTCCTCTCTTATGGAAGGCATGAAAATGTGAGGAAATCAAGCTTTTCCCAGGATGCAGCTGAACGTGAAGAGCAGTAAGACTACGTCCAAGTTACGTTTCATCGCAGGTCAACCAGGGTTGAGGGACTGGTGTGTACTGATGGTCAAAGTCGAGACAATTCATCGACAATGCCTAACTCATCAAGGGCGGTCTACTTCGAGGCTTCAGGAAGGCGCTTGGGGAGCTGCTTGGTAATTAATATTCTTTTATAGAGTCATTCCGACATGGCAAGGCCTCTGGAACTACAGGCAGTGTTACCGAGGGTAGACTTGCCAAAGAACAGACACGCAGGCATCACATGCGAGCAGCCAGTCATGACACATTGGATGAGAGAAGCGATCCTGCGACTTACTGTCAGACCATCACTCAATTCTTTAGAACAGTGTAAGATATACATATGCATCATATTCACAATACACACATTGCTGACATTAGTTTAAGTATTACAGCATTAACTATTATTAAAATAAAATAAACACTATTTAATGTGTTATGGCATTTTAATACTTGTTTCATAATAACCTCGATCTCGTTCTCTCTCTCTCGACTTATAGGGTAAAAGAAAAAAGATGGACTTGTTTCGTGAAGCTGTTTTACAGGTAATGACACTGACCTCAGTGCAAAGGCCAGTTCTCTGGACCAGTATCTTTACGTCATCGCCGTGACCTTTTGAAGCGCGAGCGGGGTCGTGACTGGTTGTACACAGACGTCGGCGTTCTTTGGCAAAGTTTCAGCGGCGGCGCCTGCTGTGATATTGACATCTTTACTAACTAAGCATCAATAAAACACAAGACGCCGGGCCTTCCCCAACTACTTAACCTCCACCTCACGCCAGGCTCCATGTGCGACAAGGTTTTACGACATGCCCCACCACGACTGCACTTGACGGCATCTGAGGTCACTAAGTGGTGAGGTGTTGTGGTTGTGGGTTTTTTTTTCCTTTTTTTTTTTTTTGTTTGTTTGTTTTTTGTTTTGTTTTGGTTTTTTTGTTTGTTTGTTTGTTTTGGTTTTTTTTTTTGTTTTGTTTTAACGGCGTCTGCCCAGTTTTTGTTCTGTTCAAATGACTCCGATGGAATTGAATAAAATTGGTCCAGGTGAATGTAAATGTACAGAGTTTATGTCTCTGGGTATATACTTAACAGAGGGGAGATAATATCATGGTCGTTGTGTGACCTAACCCACAAACAAACAATTTTTCGTGGGAGAAGGGGGATGAGGATCCAAAGCTGAGACCTAGGAGTCTGTAATCAATTTAGTCTGGACATGGTGCCGAGGGCGTAGGCCAGGCCCGCCGAGGGTTGACACACCGACCCCTACGTGCAAGCCAGGGTAGACGACGTCATCGATACCGAGGTCAGACGTTTGAACGGGTGGTAGACGCGGCACAACTGCCCGTTATTTAGGGTCCATTTCCTCCGCGTCCTTCCCTTTTAGGTCACGGAGGACTCGGGGTCACCCGTGCGTGTTCTCGAGACAGCAAAGGCACGCGCTGAAAACGCCGGCACACCTGAAGTAAAGGGTGAATAGGAAAGCCGCGACACTTCTGTCGCAAACATTTACAAGAAAGAAAGAAGGAAAATGAACGAATGAGTGAGAAAGAAGGTAAAAAAAAGAAAGAAAGTTTCGACAGGTTTAATAATAGAAAGTGACAGTCCGTTTTCTGTTTCTGCACGAGGGGCAGCGGAGAAGGCCAATCGCCCATCTTATCTGTCTAGACATCACCATGGTCACTGGAGTTTATCTGTTCGGTCACTCCTCAAAGCATTCACATCGCGCGCGGTCTCTGACGCGAGACGGAACTTCCAAGATGGCGGTCAGATGCTAAGGTCGCCACATAGTCAACCGACGCTGTGCATTTTTTCGTTGGTAGAATTTATGTAGGTAGGTTTGTACGCTGGTTAGAGAGTGCACCGTTTCTTTTATTTAAAAATAAAATGTCGGACACTTTTGGCTACATTAAGCAAGTGTTCAGTTGACCGGCCATCGGTGGTAACCCTCCCATCACACGACCGTTGTGACATCGGCGATGTCTGGCACAGCTGACGTGGACTCCCACTCGTGCCGAGCGCTTATCAAACATCGGGTGGAGCTGCAGGGAAGCTGTCCGTACATCAACCAATCCCAATCCCAGCATCCCACTCAACACCCCCTCCTCTCTCCCCACGATGGACTGGTTGCCGCTGTCACGAGGACGAAGCAGGGGGGACAACCTTAAAAGATGCAAATGCGGGGAGCTAATGCATCCTGATGCAGCTATTTGGGGACGTGGCCAGGTCGCCATGCTCGGCTGGAGGTGGGGCACCCTGCGTGTCCGGCGGCCGACCGCACCGGGTGACTGGCGTCAAGTCCGGCCGTCAGGGGTCAGGCGTCAGATGAAGGCACGCCAGTATATCGTGGACCAATCCTGACGTTGTTTGACGCATCTCGAGACAGCGCACGAGGGCCGTCAACTGCCATAATTTCAACAGAGTCCGTGTGTTGAAGACCAGCTGCCCCCTGGTGAATGGGTGAGTGGGGTGGGATGGTGAAGAGGGTGTTTCTGACAGAATTGATGTTAATTAGCTTGTTGGCTTTACGTACGGTGCACTACAATTATTTATTTATCTTTTTTTTTTTGGTTTGTTGTGTTTTGTTATCTTCCATCTCAGCATGCGGTCGGGGCGAAAACCGTTTTATGTGCGGAGTAATTTTTTCATACATTTGTTGCTGGCACATTATTCTTGTTTCTTTTTAGCCTTTCTTGCTGTCTGCTGTGCTGACACAAAAGTGATGCATAATGGCGTCGTAGCTGTATTCAATTTCGCAGGTAACAATGAGAATTTTTTATTCACATAACAATTCATGACATTTGTTCATACCTTTCCCGCTGTTAAAGGACAACACTAGTGCAGCATCTTTTCTGTATGATCGGGTTAAGTTCATTGAAAAACAATAACTCTCAAAATATGAGTATATAATTATGCTTCATTCAAACATTGGTATTCTCACCTGCCACTAGGAAAGGACAGGAACATTGCTCTCCTATATGTATATGAGAGAGAGAGAGAGAATATATAATCAAGTGTATTGTGTGACTATCGGTAGTGTTGTGGTTGCGTGTAAACTATTTCTAGGAGGGAGTCTGCGAGAACATTCAATAAAAGCACTTTGTGTCCTATTCTGTTTCTCTTTACCGAGGATCGCATCTTTCCTCTTCGATGTCAGCTCATGCAGACGCTCGGGTTGTCCTTTAACCTTTAAGGAAGCTGGGCGATTCCATTCACACCTGATTCACATATGCACACATTCACACATCCACGCCACTTCAAGTTTGTCATCAGTCATAGAGTTAGCAACAACATGATGAATATACGCTTACAGACTGCCATGCAGGTGGTCTGACAAACAGACGGACGGTCTGACAAACAAACGGACTCACTGACACACCTTGCCAGTCCCTACAGACCAAGATGTATTTCTCCTCCACCATTCCATACCTGCCTCCCAGCTGCTGTGTGACTGTGCTATCAAAATCAAGTCAGTTCAAGCGAGTACTGCCTTTTATTGGTGTCTCTCGCCTCCAAGATGAAGTGCGGAATGCGGCGGCGGTGCCAACAACTCCCGCTGGCCCCTGCAGGTATTTATTGCCACCAGGCGGCGCTGCGGGCGGTGGGGGTCTAATTGGTGCTTACCAAGCCATCAGGACCCTGTAAGAGCCCATGATCACTGGGAGGCTGCCGGAGGAAGTGGCACTGTCGGCCTCCTTTTGGTAAATGAACAACGACTGTACAGCATCCTTTGGCTGTGGCAGCAAGCGGTGAAATTAGTTGCCGGCGATTAATTGCCGTGCTTAGCGCCGCACGGAATAATGTCTTATAAACCCATCCAAGTGTGCTAAGATTCCAAGAAGAAAATTAAACAGGTCGGAAACATGAATTTAAAGATCGTGCCATACGTCCAAACACTCGTTGTCAAATGTCTGTCTGTCTGTCTGACCGTCTGAAACCCGCGTCTCCACCATTCGTGGCATCAGAAAGCAGAGAAGGCTATTAACACATCAACCTGTCATGGCTATCACAGACTTGAACCGTGGCAACTACAGTCTCGGTTTCCGTGCTGACCAATTCAATGCGTGTTTCCTTTTGAGCCCTTAGGGCACTTTGCACGCCGTTCCTGATCCCCAACCGTATCTAGGACTTCCTGTTCAATTAGTTGGGACAAGACCGCAATTATTGTTGTTGATAGGTTTATTGCCCGACCATCCCTTTCATCCGGAGGACGATAATGGAGGACAACCGCACTCAAATGCGCATCAGCCGAAACCACCGGCATTGTTGTCTGCCCCACCGCGACCATGCAGCTGCTGCAGCCAGTTTTTTATACAGCGAATGAGAGGAGGAGTTGTTGGGGGATGGGAGGAGAGAGGGGTTGCTCCACGCTGACCCCTCAGTGGCCGCTTGAGTCGTCCAGAATGGTTACAGGCTTCGTTCAATTAAAGAGCGACGTGGCTAAAGCTTAAACCACTCCTAAATTAAGCAATTTTCTCCCCTATCCCTCCCCACCCCTATCAGTCTATTATGTGCCTAAACACCCAGACCTTGGCTAAGGGATTGGGTACGGGTGGTGCCAAATAGTAGTTCTCAGTGCTTTCTTCTGAGATGGCAACTGTTATCTTGATGACAGGGGAGACGCGAGGTATGTGACTTGGCTAAGGCCCTCGATGCCGTCACCAGAGACGCCAGGTGATCACGTGATGCTTGAAGACGAAGTGGATAGACAAGAGAATGTTTTTGTTAAAATTTTGCACTTGTACCATGGAACTGCGCCTGCACATATATTTCTGTCACTGTCATTTAAAACATGACATCGGGTGTCATCAGATGTGTAGGGTAAATGTACAGATAGTTTGTGTCACTGTTCATGAGTATGTTCGTTTATAATTATAAGTTGAATTACAGGTGTTTGTGTTTGATAGATTATTTCGAGTATATCAATATTGGCGTGCATTACGAAAAAGATTAGCGTTTATTTCTGGGATCTCGCTCCTTTAAAAGTCTTTTATGACTGATACCTGATACACTAGTTAATTGTTATCCTCTGTTACCTGATTAAAACTTGTCTTAAATGTTTGTGAGTGCTAAGATCGATTAAGCAATCGACTGCTTGTAACAGAAATCATATCACAAACACATAAGTCAGAACTTAAAAAACAAGATCTTCTCACATATACCACAACAGCTTTTTTCCCTCGTCCTCCTCAACTTTGCTTTTACTCACTTTCTCACTCTTTTCTTCTGAAAACTGACTTTGGAAAAAAAAAGTGGGTAGACAAAATGAGTCGTATTGTCTGAGCTATGTGTGGATGGCATCCCAACTATGAAGGTAAACATATTCATTATGAATTTCCAAGCAAATGGAAGATGTTATCCTTAATCACTAGAGGCAAGGGAGAGGAGTCGTTAATGATACACGTTTTTCTTGGCAAACGATACCCTCCTTCGTCGCTTCCAGCCCGCACATTCTACCCGCTACCCCCAGCCCTCAACTATTCCATTTTCTTTTCTTCGTCAAAAAAACTTTAAACAATGACACACGGTATTGCTATTTCAACCACTGTCTGTCACTCTTCACTGCTGTTCCCCCTTATTTAAGGGAAAAAGATCCGATTGTATCAGTCGCAAAGAATGTGTGTGTATTACCTGCCGAGCCTCAATGATGCACTGGAGAGGAAATTACTGCAGCAGGGGAGAGCACTCGCAAGGGGACGCTAATCTCGATAATGAGGGGATGTAGCACAGACTAACAATTCATTACCACGCCAAAAGGTTCATTTATAACGCAACAGATGAAAAGACTCGTTTATCAGTGATACCCGAGTATTCACGCATGGTTGGTCAACCCGGCCACAGATAAACAAGTCGGTCGGTAAATAGAAGCGACTCAATCACTTACCTTATTGGGATTATAGGAAATGGGGATAATAAACCTTTAGTGGCTTCAGGTGTGTAGGGCATGCCTCGTGAAAGGAAAATCTAACTCCTCCCCTACCCATTGACCCCTGACCTGATAAACCAGGTACCGTTTGCCAGGTGCGGAGGTCATTTCTTTTGTCCATTGGCCCTCGTCAGCCTCGACTTGGAGGGTCCTAAGTACACAGTCACGAAGGTGAGCAACTTGCGATGGAGAAAGGCAATCAAAACAATAAAGAATGAAACAAAACTTTCAGCAGTAGGTAAACATTACACTGTCTTAGCCAGAAAATGAATAAAATGAATAATAAACAAAAAAGCATATTTATTAAAACAAAGTGCGACATAATACCGAGAAGATAAATTATTATTTGAAGTTGTATCACTATCACTTGTATCTTTGTCCATGTTACCCATTTCTCATTTTTTAAACGCTCACACCATGCTCCTCACGTGAACCAGGAGGTTGCCACTAGGAGTTGCGAGTTTCAGCAGACCATGGGAGGGGAATAGCACCGCGTGGCTTCCTCCCCGTAGTCCCCCCTCTTGGTCACTTGCGAACACAGCTTCTCTGGCATCGTTTTAAATCGCATTAGCCCTTGATTGCATTGAGGGGTGTGCGTGAACCAGGGGCCTAAACTGCGAGGAATTCGATTGAAAGAGCTGACAGCACGCTGGCGTTGGCGATGAAGCCATTATTATACTCTTAATTACATTTTGTAACATTAGATACAGAGTTATGGGCGGGCCTTCATTTTGCAGGCGTGGGGTGGAAAACGCGCTTAGCTGACCCCATCGTGACCCATCGTAGGTGTAGTAGCACTTATCTTCACTATCTCACAAAAAAACAACAACTACAATACCTATGGTCCTAATGGTAGCAATTACTGCTCTTCTTGTACAGAACATGTTGACTCCAGGTTTTGTTCCTACGACATGTTGTACACCCACAACAAAAGGGGTGTCTGAAAAATGTCAGAGTTAATCGCTTAGAAAAAAAAAACAACACTTGTAATGTTTAGAAATTAATCTACAAGTCTTTGTGTTCCTCCTTAGATCCTACCCCATTGTGTCCATTCTGTCTTCCGGCTGTTGCTAGAGACATTACTATTCCTATAGAAGGTCCAGCACGACACATTTTGAAGCTTTTTAGGCATTTTCCATTGAATGACTAAGTGACCTTTGGGTGGTCTAGAGAAGTCCACACCGAGGCAAGTCTGAGGGAGGCCGGCACAGCCCTCACATTTCTGTAGCCTCACTCACAGGGCAAGGACGTCACGAGGGAGCGTGACCCTCGCATTCCACCTGCCAGGTAATTAAAGTGTGACTCGTGGTTGTTACGGTATTCAGCCCCTTTTCACACCTGCCTGCGCATAACGGATACCTGAGGGGTCAACTGCGGGCAGGCGTTTCCCGAGCTCTCTCGCCGATAAAGTGATTGAGCGCCGGCAAGTTAGCAACACATCAGGCAGGGTAACACGAATGCTAACTCGGCTAACATCCTATTTGACATGTCTTTATAAACTCTATGACTTATTGAAGTGTATTTTCACGATTAGGGAGGTAAAAGACTGACAATCCCCGTGTGTCCACCCAGCAGTGATGGGCACATGATTGACCGGGTGGATGAAGGGGACAGCAATGTCGAAATGACATTTGGTGTATGCACAGATGTACAGAATTTTATCGCAAAACCATTCTACAAAATATCAAAAGAGGGGAGGAAAATAAAATAGTGTTAAAATAAAGCAATAATAAGGTATGTTTTCACACGTGCCCACAAACAATGACACAAACACAAACACAGACACAACTACCCACTCGCAAACACAGAGGAATGCGATGACATACACATGCACAGACACACATCTGCATTCACATTACACTTACTGCACCCGTACCCTAGTCTGGTGAAAGACACAGGTAGAATGTAATTCTACTGTTCACTTTTAAACGAGGGATGCGGACTCACGACTTGACCTTTGACTCCCGCGCAACATGGGGGTCAATGCTCGTTGTCTAATTACAAATGTGTCAAATTGTTTGCTTTGATAAACAAAAAAGTGACTTGCTTGACCCCTGTAATTAGTTATCTTATTTGAGAAAGTTTGTATTGTTCACATAATTAATGCAGGTACTAATTACCTGAGACTGATCGCTTCGGAAATAGAAAACATCTACACATTAAAATAATTTTTTTAAAGACAAATCAAAATATTTCACCGAAGGTATCAAAAATCAAGTCGAAAAATATTCTTTACAAACAAGCGGTCAGGTCAGGGTTTGAATACATCGTGACGACGACGACGACGACGACGACGATGATGATGATGCGAGTGCTGCTGATGATGATGTTGACTGGTTCACCCCACAACTACTGCATCTTCCCACCCTGTTTACAATCACGAAGATCATCCAAGCGTAAAATGAGCCAATCGACATGCAAATAAATAATACTTTTCCGCTCTTAATTTTGATGTCCTCCTCCCTGTGGATGTTGAATGGCACAATGACACCGAGTCGCCGAGGAGGTTTGGCCTCGCCGAGTGTTATAGCTAAAGCCCTTTAGTAAACAGCCATCCAGCACTCGGCGAAAATGAGATACAAGGGGGGGACGATAAGTCCGTGGCGCGAGTTGAGGCTGGAGGAGGTGGACGTGCCGTGAGTACCAAGTGGAGGATAAAACATCTTGGTGTCATTGTCGTTTTGGAGGTGTTAGAGATAAACAGTTCAGAGTAGGTTGCTCCTTCCTTCACGTCTGTTTTTAAATCAGCGGGAGACTACCTTTAATTTTTCGCAAAAGAGTGACTATGGTTATTTATTTTCTTGTTTTCTTTGCTGTTTAGTCGCTGATAGAACTGTATTTCTTCTTGTTATTTGGTCAACTATCTTCTGCTATTTCTAGTGTTAAAAAATTATTGCCAATACCTGTTGTTATTGTTTCTTGCATGTTCACTAATGTTGATAGCAAATATTGTGAATATTTAAACCTATGGGAGGGAGGCTCTGTGCGCACGTGTATGATAATGTTCTAAAATTCACTTTTGTCTTGACCCTTTTATCCATTATTATAGGAGTATTTATTTAGTTTTCTTAATGCATCTTTTAATTATGTTTCATGCATCTACTTGGATTGTTTCTCTCTATTTAAAAAAAAACAACTGTGGTATGCTATTCCGCCCAGCAATGGTGTTATCAGACTGTCATCACTATTAAACGCATCAGGTCCCCACTGAAAAATTCTTGGACTACATTCATAGGCCACAATGGACACATGCATGAAAACTTTATGCACATCAGTCCTCCAGGCAACCTTTTTAAATGCTGTGGCGTGCAGCAGTTTTCATGAACATAAAATGTAAATGTTGTCAGCGCAAGTTGGTGTGTGGAAGATGCTGGAAATAGCCTCGGTATACTCTCGGGCTTTTTGTAAGATGATGTTTTTAAACTTTTCTCGATGAATATAAAGATTATGACAATTACAATAAATTATTACTATCGAAATCCTTTTTCTTTCTTGCTTTCTATTTAACTTCTTATCCTCTTCTTTTTTTTCTGGTTCAGCAGGAACATAAACGTTGCATTGTTTTGCAGCTTTGTCAGTTGTCTTGCGCAACAGTTTCGCTTGAATGAGAAATTTCTTCCTTGTTAACATAACACAGTGTTAATTTTAATAACTCATGATTCATGATTACCACATGGTAAATGACAAACTAACTGGGTAGACAAACGAGGTAGATCCGCGACCGACATTAACCTATTGCAGCTTAAAGTCCAACCTGAATGGTTTGCGTTTTTGTTTTTTGTTTTTGTTTTTTGTTGGTTTTTTGGTTTTGTTTTGTTTTTTGTTTTGTTTTGTTTTATTGTTATTTTTATTGTTATTGTTATTTTTGCACATGTCGGTAAATATGGGTATTATAAACCTAACCTGTAATTTTCAGCATCCGAAACCCATCCGTTAATTAATTATCTCCGAGCAAAGTACGCTATTCGCACCTGCGATCTACGTCACGCTAACAGTGTACTACGTCACGCTAACAGTGTACTACGTCACGTTGGTACACCATTCACAATATTGTGTGGTAAGCTAGTTCACACTTCGTGATCATCGTACACCTGTGCGGTAAATAACTCACGGTTCGTGACCAGAAAACATCTCTGTAGTAATGTAACCCATAGTTCGTGACCCCAAGGCAATAAAACAAGAGTTTGGATTATCTTGCGAGTAGAGACTTCCTGTGAGTGAAGGATGAAGATGCAACACTCCCTTCAACATGGAGATATTGCTGAAGAGTGCATGATACTTGGTTTATGGATGTTGCGATGCCGGAGCCAGGCGACAGCAAGGTGGGTGTTAACAATCCATTGAAGGGTATAATACACCCCGGAACTCTCTGTACTGTTGTCCCTATCTCCACACCCTAATGTAGTCCGTGCAGTTTATGCATTACAATATTATGTTGCGAAAGTTTCTTCAGGTAAATTTCGCTAGTCATCATATCTGTTCGTTTAAAAAAACTGGATTTAGCTAGTTATTTGTGCTTTTGTAAACTGGAATGACCAAGAAGATTTATTTTCAAATCGTTATTCATTCGTTTGCTCCTTTTAATTACTCCGCCATGAATGTGAAAAAAAGACAGACTGTCGCCCTTTATACAGACCCAGCTTCGTGCAGAGAACCCCTTCAATATCCCCGTGGTCCCATTGTCGACCAGGGCTCTCGAACCATTCCTCCCAAATCCCTGCCATGTCTTCTCCAGGCAGTCAAGCCGAAAGAAAAACAAGCGAGAAACCAGCAAGGTATCTATTAAGGGTGGTCGACTTTGCCACACGCATTACTTCGGGCAGTTTCATTTGCTTGACTACAGGGGACATTCGGGTGTCTAAACCATGCAGCGGCTAAAGTGATAAAGGGTTAGATTTGTAACCGACACTCTTTTTATCCGGGTGGACAATTGATGCTTTGCTGCGGAGGGCCCGCAGGCCGTCCAGGGCGCTGTTTATGCAGACATTTCTTGGCTTCTTAGCGTTGTGAATACGGATGTCGAGGCAGCTGTCAAAATACCCGCCCGAGCCTGTCCCTGCTGTTGAACATACGGGTACCCTGGTCGCTACATAGGCTTTGGAGACCATCTCCGTCGGTCAGTGGACACGGTTCAGTTGCCAGCATTGTGTCCAGATATGAGTCTGACCTGCGGATTTTTTTCCTCACCCTGACACCTTTTCAATTGTGAAAAGAGTGCTTGACCCCACCCCGTCCCGTTTTGGTCTGGGTTACATTAAATACTGGCGAGTTGTGTCGCTTGATATGTACCCGGTCGTCTTTTAACAAACGCCATTTGCTAAGATGGACAGTAGTGTGACCATAAGCACAGGAAACAGATGGCAACGGGTTCATTAAGGCCTTTATTAACCCGGACAAACATTGGTGAAGGTTTGATATAGTCTGGCAAAATTTTACATGCCACATCCTATATAAAGTCTTTGCCAAACTTGGTCCAACATTTGCCCAAATTTGTCCGGTCAAGAACGATCTTTACAGTTTGGCGCTTGGACCTTAGCAATAACAACAAAGGACAACACTGAACATCCCAACGCAACATCAGTACAATTATCATTCTTATTCCTTAATGTTTTTAGATTGTATATCGTTCCTGGAAGTTGTACATATTAAGCAACATACAACAGAAAAAAAGAAAATAAAGAGGCGGAGTATTATTGCTGGCGTGCAAATAAAGAGGAGAAAATAGCCTTTGTGGTCCTCGGAAGACTGTTTCAGTCCCGTGTATGCGCTAAAGTGGTCTGCTAATTCCTACTCTGTGGCAACTAAGCATTTTAAAATGAACAAAAAGTGTCTTCATGCAAAATAACTCTTATTATGTCTTTTTCCACGATTGATCATTCGTAATGGATTTCCTTCCAACATAAAAGTCGAATTAAACTTACCCCATTACTTGTCTCCAGACTTATTCAACCAGCCCCTTCCTTCTCAGCCCAATAAAAACGGTGATAAATTGTGTACTTTAAATTTCTCTTGTTCTTCTTTTAAAACTGTTCCAACGGCCGCGCCTGTGAACCCGGAAAACAGATGCTACACAAAATACCGACGGAGCCGCCAGTGTCGGGCATCAGTGAAATCCCTGGACAATAAAACCTGCCAATATTTTCCATCGGCGAACAGGAGGTGGCATGTCGGGCAAGGGGGAGGAGTGGGGAATGAGGAAAAGCTGTTGGTTTCTTTATGCAGGTGAACCTCATCGGCCTCGACAAGATTTGAACACGGGAATCCATTGATAAGGGACGAAGCACAAAGACAACTCGGCGGCGAGAAGGGCAGACAACACAGGCGACCAGCAGCAAAGAAACTGTACCAGGAGGAGGAGGCGGAGGTACAGTGACCAGCCAGCAGCAAAGCGAATGTACCAGGAGGAGGAGGAGGCACGGGGGAAGGTTGATGCGGCTGCCATGCGCACGCTGCTGGCGGCGGGAGAGGAATGCAGCGCGTGCACTCTCGTCAGCCGCCGGCGTGTGCGGTCGCGCCCTCGAAGACATCAATTTCTCTACTGGAAGACTTAGAGAAATTATCTGCAGCAGATTGTACTTTGACTTATAAAAAAAATAAACAAACTTTATTTGTATCCTCTTGACTTCTTTTAGGCATTACTCGCCCTCGTCGCCTCCTTTCTCCACTCTTGTATCTACGACCACCACGCTTCTCTCTGTATATATAAATTGCTTTATTATCTCTGTGAAGAGAGCATGACCCTATTAAATAAAAATTTTTGTATTGTCTTGTGTGTATATATATATACTTTATTTATTTAGTCTTTCTTTCATGTATGTACCCATTTTTATTTATTTTAAAATAAAGTATAAATACATTTTTGCGTTATTAAAATTATTTGCCAAAAAGTAATTAGAAAGAGCAAATCGTAGAGTGGCAGAACTACCCCGCGATACCAGTTTAAACCATTTTTTCAAGCCTAGCGAGGGGAAAAGAAGAGGCGAGCCGTGCATTTATGCTCTCTAATAATGGAGAAGAGGAAAACACAAAACAGCGACAGAGCGAGAGTTGCGGCGACCGCAGCCCGGGGCGAGGGAGCCCAGGGGGACTTTATCAGACAGGCTAATCCAATTGCGGACTGGGCACAAGAGAACTTGTGAGATGGCGACCAGCGTTTATAAACACATAATTAGGCGGGGATTGGGTCTTCTGAAAGGATTCGGGTGAAAACGATGATGCGGCCGGACCACGGGTTCGCTTAAAAAAATGGCATCTGTCACGTGACGCGCTGGCCGCCCAATTACCTCCCGCTCTTTTGTTTTAGCGGGGGAAAAAAGCCGTGGAGATGGCCTGGCTACTTGGGCGAGGGCTGGAGTGGGAAATACTGGTGTAGGCGATAGCTCCCTTTCAGCCCCACGGATGGCTGCAGTCTTGTGGGACGTTCTTCGCACGAGTAAACAATGGCGGTTCAAGCACTGATGCCATTTCATAACATTCATTATTCAGTTTGGGCGAAATTGATTCGGTATGGGAAATCTGTAAAAAGCAGCCCTTGTTTGAACATTAATAAGAGGTCAGCTGTGGAAGATTTTAGCACCTGTGACGATACCGGTTTTATTCTGCCATTAGCTCAGTCAAGCATACAGAGACTCGTCAGTCTCTCGCAAGTCATCCCAAGGACTCTGTCTCTCTCTGTCTGTCTCTGTCTCTGTCAGTCTATGCGTGCGCCTGTGTGTGTGAAAGTCGGTCATAAACATTATCGGGTAGATGGACAAGCGGATTATTAATGCATATTTTAGGACATAATAACATTTAATGTTTTTAAAAAAAAATCCAAACCACTCGCACATAATTCTGTCAAATATGGACCATGAATAATTGCAGTTAAAAAAAAATTATGGGGTAAGAGGTTTATAGCTATCAGTAGAGAGCCGTGACCCCACCTCCCTTTTTTCTTTCAATCGAGACAATATTTGGACCTTTGGACTATATAAATGGTTCAGACATGCATTTAAAAAATCCTTTTTGTTTCCTTGTTTACAGATGCTGTATCGATGTCATGCCTCGTCACGAAGATTCTTCCACTCTTAACAGACTGAGGTACCCGAACCTTCTCACCTTTCAGTGATAGTCATAGAACAAGTTACAGCTTGTACACAGAAACCTATCTAAACCTATAAAGCAGATATAAAAACTGTAAAACGGTGAAATGATACCCTGCCTGTCACTTCTTTTTTTTTTTTTTTCTTCATTCCTCCCTTCTACAACATTGAGTCATAATGCCGTGAGTTGTGGAGCATTTTCACTTAGTGTGGTTAGTATTTTTATGTAGTACCATACCATGCTGATGACTTGTTTCTCATTTGGACCTGCTTGTTAGCGAGATGAATAAACCTTTGGGTGTTTTTTTTTTTTTTTTCTTTTTTAATCTCCCCCCACCGCTGTGTAAAAATTGAGGACAGACCGCTGCGTGTCTCGCCCCGCCTCTATGCCGGATTCTTCGCATCACACACGCATCACAGCTGCCACCCTCGGGTTCGCCGACTCGTCTATCGTCTCGCCTTTCGTCCAATCAGAATGACTGTTGTAAAAGCCGTCTCGGCAAGCACGAACCTGAAGCAGACGACAAAGCCGCGGACATTGTACATTGTATCGGAGAGTTTGTAAACTGTCCTATTGGCAAGAAAGGGACACGATTTATGTATGAGATAGAAATGTATGAAACCTGCAGCATCCATACAAGCAGGTTCACGTGCAGCTAGGCAAACCGTGGACGACAGTTTGTGACGAAACGTCTGTCGAGCTTTGCTGGGTTCGTGGGAAGCGGTGCCGAACTGTGAAACCGAGATGATCAAATGTTCGTTCTTTTCTCCAAGTCTCAGTAAGTGTCGAGAATTAGTTCGGACATTATTGTTTGTGTAGAAAAGCTTTGGTAGTGGGAAGTCGGTGTTTAATTTTTAAAAAAAGGGAGACGGACTGCGGAGGGTGTTACCGCCACGTCAGTCACCAATAAAATGTTGCTGTGTGTCGCATCGACCTTTTCCTTCTAAAAATAAACTTCCAAAATTTCGCCACGGGAGGGATTTTATGAGAACAATACAACATGAATGCCACCGCGCCTCCAAAAAGACCTTACGGGTTCAGCATCGAAGCCATCATTGGCAGCAGCAACAGCACGAGACATAGCACCATCACCAGCGGAGGGAGCCTCAACATTCCAAAGACCAGTAAAGAGAGACTGCGGGACTCCAAACGAGACAGCGCACACCGCGTGCAACTGTCCTTCGCCTCACCTGCGCCTCTCGTGTCGGATGCAGTGCACAGGGGCAAGTCAGACGACGAGGAGGAAGACGACAGGAGAACGGAGACCAGAGTGCCCGTGCCCCATCCTCACCTGCCAACGTCAGGACAGTTAAAGTCGCCGCTGTCGGCGGTGACCGCTCGGACAGGTGGAGATCGTGGACGAGGAGATGTGGTTGGCGACGTGGGCCTGCCGCTTGCTGTTGGAGCTGCCGCTGCTGTACATACCCCAGAACTGCTCACTGTGCGTTCCCTGTGGGGCTTGACCACCAGAGGTGCAGCCACCCCGCACCTACCCGGCCTCGTTAGCCCAGCCCTGGGGTCTGCAGGCCTCCCTCACCCTCACTCTCTTGGAAGCCCGTTTCCGCCAGCTGTGGCAGCGGGACTGTCCCTTTCTCACGGGCTCCTGACGACCGGAAGCCGCGACCCACTAAGCATCTACCCCTGGTTGCTGGCACGACCAGGCCACTGCTATGGTTACACCTACCCTGGTATGTCTAAACTGAGCTATCCTCTCTTTCAACTGCTTTTTAAATTTTATTTTATTTCTTTCTGACGTTACTGAGGGTAGCAACAATGTTAGACATTTTGTTGTTTTAGAGATTACTTAAGTGTTTGTGTTATCATGGCAATACTTCAAGTGCAAGTTCAAAATGTATGATTGAAGATGATCACAATAGGCTTTAGCAGTATTTTTAAGTAAAATATTTCTATATTATCAAGGGATGTGTGGAGAGGTAGCCGAGGGGTTACTGTCTACAGTTCAATGCCCTTTGTAAACAGGAAGTGCTTTGATGACGGTAAAAGGGAAAAGCAAATCAAATGGAAATGTTGGGCTTAGAGGAAAAATTCTGACTTTCTGAATCATGTCCGCTCTAAAACATATCTTTGAGCCGATTCATGAATGTCGCTGTATTTCCGTACCCTTTCTCGCAAGAAATTAGAATTATTCTAATCTGTAATTAGACAGGAAAAAGTGTCCAGAAATACTGTGTGTCAGATGTGTCAGGAAACTGAGCGACTGCTCTCGCGCCACAGTTCAGAGACCTCACTAAACAACATCACATGCCGGCCTTCTTGAAACTTCTTGAAACCCCTATTTTAGACACAATTATAAGTAAACTATTGTTATGAGGCCAGAAGTTTTCATTGGACAAGATTCAAAAATCTGTCATTTCAGGCCAAATTACCACTTGACTCGCTTTATTCTTTAAATATTCATGGCTGCAATTAGCATACTCAACTGGGGTGCCCTTTGGGGTGGTTTTGTAAGTCGTACGTCGATTACTCCTAGACTATACATCTGATTTCCTCCATTTTAAGGCATCTATATGCACGAGCCCATATGGTATGCAGATCCCTGTGTATCGATGCCAAAATGCCTAGCGAAGGAGAAGTATGAAACTGGAATTATTACCTATCTTTGGCTTTCACCGCTGATTCTCGTAGCCGCCTCGCAAGATTCGTTGCCCAGTTATGCTTGAGAACACCTGGTTATGTTCATTTATAATTAAGTGACTTTCAGACTTGCGTGAGTATAGGTTCAGACATGTGGGCGATTGATTGCTGTGTCACGTGCGCATCTTCTTGCTGATACTAATCTGCTCTGAAACAAACCTCCATTCTTTACGGTTGACGACGACATGAATGTTGCAGTGAAGGTAGCAACAGCATCTCAATATCCATTGGCCTCTCGTTTCTTTGTAAACTTTGCAGTCTTCTTCCTCACTAGAATATTTTCCACCTCTTCTTTCTCTCGTTTTTTCTCTCTGTCTCTATCTCTTTTTTGGTCATTTTTAGTTTTATTCACTCATTCACTCACTCTCCTTTCCGAACTATTACCCTCTGTGCGGCGTACTTGGCGATGGACATATGTAAATCTCTGATATTTCAAGTATAACATTTTTTGCTTTATGATTGGCCGCCTCCTTAATCTGACACATCTACCTGCAGAGAAAGGATTTTCATCTGTAAATGCACCTCCTCATTATACACTTAGTTAATACCTTTTATATCTTCTTCTTTGCATATCTGCTGTTTTAAAGTTTTCAAGGCGGCTGCTAGTTTTATGTTCATTTTCATGGAAGCAGTAAATGTTATGCTGCATATAAACCGGTAACCTTTCAATCGTTGGGGAGTGGGGTATAGAGACCACCCTTTTCTTGGGGCCCAGCATTTTTGTGATTGTGATACCTGTCTCCTTTCCCTCTCGCTACTTCACCTTCCACAACCCTTTATGGAGTCAGGTTTCCCGACAGATGTGTCGACTGGTGGTAAAAATTTTCTGCACCACATGGGTGTCGAACAGGCGCGCTTCCGGGTTCTAAAGTCAATGCCCAAACTTCTCGGCTTTCCTATTCACCCCACTTAGTACATTCGTAGAAATCTAGTGTTTAGGTCACGTGCAAAACAGGTGGAACTGTAATTAATCTCCAGAAATTAGAAGAGTCGCATTTTAAGATGGTTCAGAAATCAAACACCTACATGTACAATACAATTCATTAACAGGAGAAATATATCCTCCTTGGTAACATGACTCTCAGGCAGAAGCCCCACCACCACACACACTACCTCTGCTACGAAATGGAGGTAAACCACAGTCACTTACCGAGATGTACTAGACCAACAGAAGCTTCATCATTCGGGAAACATTCCTCCTCTCTGACAACAAACGCTAAAAAAAAACAAGGGCAAGTACTAACACCTCTTGGAATCGAACCAAGAAGCGAACCCTTTTTACGACTACAGAAAAATTGTTTCTAAAAATAAAGCTTAAGTAAGCATCACACTGCTAGATATTCAACAACTTTTAAAGCTACCCAGCAGCGAATTACGAATTCATTAAATCTAAGATTTAATTACTAAAAGTTGTATTTTGTATTTTTGTTGACTAGTACTATTTGAGGAATAATTTACTGCTAAAGGCATCTGCCATTTGTAACTGAAAGTGTACTATTGTTACAAGTTAATGTAACCTATATCTAACAGCAAATGTAATGCAATACACAGAAAATGTGAAATCCTCTTTGCATGTATACACACATACCCTAAGACCTCAGACGCACCCGTTTATTCATACACACATGCTCACCCATGCATGCGTACACAATACCTTTTCATTTACACTCATCCTTTCTCGCATACTTCTAATCTGTTTCTTTCTCTCTCTCTCTGGCGCGCAGTTCACACACACACACGTATGTAAAAATACCCGCGGACATGCATACCCGCCGCCGCTGGCTCAGTGTGTGTTGAAGGGGTGGCCAGGCGGAGGGCGGTGCGCTAGCTCAGGGTGTTAGGGTGTCAAGCACTTGGCGTTTCCATGGCTTGATGAGAGTCCGGGCACAGCTTGTAATCGATACCTGCGACTGGGCCGACTCCTCGCCCCCGTACACTGTTTGTAATTGTGAACACGGGCACAACTACATAAGAATCAAAACCAGTTTTCAGTCTGTGACCATACATGGAACAATAAATATTGGTGTGTTTAGGGTATATGCCAGAGGTGTTTGCTGAATGTGATTGTCTCGGTCCTGTGTCAATTATTCATATGTTCTTCGGAGCTGAAAATTCTGCCTTTTGTTGAGGTAAATTATACTGAAGATGCTCACACATTCTTAAACATCGGAATATTTTTTCGGCAGCTTTAAAATGTAATAAACTTCCTCTTTGTCAGGTCTATGAATTATTGTGAGGAATACATGATGTGTAATATCTAACTGTGATGCCTGTCTGTCCGACTGTCTTTCTATCCATGCATTAATCTCTGTTAGTCTGCTTCTTGCATATCTGTCAGCTTAATCCAGTCTTTATTTCCTCCTTTGACATCTGCTACAAAAAAGCATTGCCTAATAAAGATTTGTGAGGACTGTTATCCATGCCAGCATAGAATTTAGGGTTAACAACCAGCTAAAATATATATATATATCTGCCTATCTGTCATCTTCAAATCATAATAAAAGACTGATTTATGCAGGGCATAAGAAGCACGTAAGAAGCACGCTCATACGACAACATACGAAGGACGGAAGGATAAATAACAGCACTGATGACTAATAAAAGAAAAGTACAAAAAAAGCATAGAGGAATCGGATAACAAGAACTGGGGGTATCGTGATTCTACAGAGGAAGACGAGTAGGGAAGTAACAGATACAAAAAACCAACAAAAAAAAATGTGGCGGGAAGGGGTTGAAGATGAAGTAGTTTTGTGTCGACTGTTGTTAGGAGCAATGCTTTAGGAAAAAGTCTGTTTTCAGTGCACATTTAAAGAATTCAATGGTGGGTATGGAAAGGGGGCGAGTTCCATTATTTTCTGCTCAATAACTAAAAAGTCTGTGACCGTATGTTGTTTTTCTGGGAACAGGGCTAGGTAGGATACGATCATCTGATGAAGAGCGCTGAGATGTAGAGGAAGACAGGTTCATATATATAAAGGATAGAGTGTTGAAAAAGTAGAATAATCAAATTTGTAAAAAAAAAAAAAATCTATTTAAAGCCTATCATATAAATAGTAGTATGGAGACTTTAAAGGTTTTTTTTTAAAAATTTAAATACTTCATTATTATCCTTGGCAGCAAATATCACTAAAAGATTGCCACAAATAATTTATTAAAGCTACAGGACACTACTAAACGGAGTTTATAAAACATTATTACTATAAGAATGAGCATAGCACTAATTTTCTCACAGTTTTTTTAATGGAAAATAGATGTCAGTCGGTCACTTGTGGGAGGATATGGTAGCTGCGTGATATGCGATAGCAAAAAGAATTCAAAAATGTAATTTTTTTGTTTTTATTTGTTGAAGCTAGATAAGTTTATTGATACAAACCGCTTCAAAATGTTTGTTTTGACACGCACTTTTTACAGAAAAATTAATATCAAAATTAAATAAAAAGACAGTGAAGACACAGAGGTAGTAGAAGATAAGGACAAAGAGTTAATTAAACAGTAATCAACAAAGGTTTATTGGCAGGACAGACTAATCAAGAGATATGAGAGAAAGAGAAACAGGTTAGTAGAGGGCTGTGTTTAGGAGTAGTGCTCACGAAAAATATATTTTTGATTCACCTTTCGTTCGGGCTCCTTGGCGGATTTTTTATTGTCATTAACTGAAAATAAAATAATTGGGAAAATAATTTAGAGATATTATTCGTTAGGAACAGAGGTAAAGACTGATGGATGCTTACTTTACAACTTCTCGACATCACTTCACCTCTTTGAACTGTCGAGTGCTTGGAATGAGAAGGAAACGAAAGTATACAGTGAGTATAAAAAGACAGACCCGATGAATCTTTACAAATCATACTTATTTTACACAAACACTGATCAAAACCTTCCCTCCCATTTCACTCGAGCATGTCATGGATAATCAGGTGGTTGAGAAGCAGACGATGAGTCAGTAAATATAATTGACATACGACAGCCATCTGATCCGTTAAGTTAGCACAATGGCGGAGAGTGCATTTAAATTGGTGTGATCTAGTCCCTGGGGACCATCTGTCAACAGGCCACACCACAGAAAGGAGCAGACAGACCAGACACTGCGACAAACCGTGCGTTTATGCAAAAATGAAAACACAAGCTATCATGTGCAGGTGCCGAAGCCTTGTCATTGATGCATGATAAACGCCTGCCCTGTGTTTGTGTAAGCACAGGTCTCTGAGCCATGGCACGACTGTCATCATGGGTGGTCTCAAAAACGAACACAGTGCTCGGCTTCTGTTCGTTGGTATATGCTGTCTATCTATATGAACAAACAACTTGTTATTGGACTGTTGATTGAGAGCTAGAAAAATTTATCATCTGCTACCCTCTGCCTTGAGTGGTTCGGTGGTGCAGCGGTTAAGCGGCGCCTGTCAGTGATGATGAACTGTCCTGGGTTCAGGTCTTGTCTCCTCTCTTCAGGTCTCTTCTATACATCAATTCTCCGTCCATCTTCTCTTTCATTTGCCTACATTACATGCAGTTGTTCTTCCTCTCCTCACACTGTTTTTGTTTATTGTTTATTGTTTTTTTATTTATTTGTTTTTTGGGGCGAACATGGAAATCAGTAAAACACAGATATGATGAGTAAGAATGCCAATTTTATATGTTCTAGTCAGCTGAACAAGATCGAAAGTCCACACTAACAGATTCTTCTAACAAACAAGTTTTACAATTTTGATAATTAAAATAGATTCTAAAAGAGATTAATTTAAAAATATAAATATGTATTTATATATACACACACTTACATGCAGAAAGAGAGAAAAATTTTTGAACTACCGTTAGGAACAGGGTTATGTAATGATACATAGCTTTATGAGTATTGGGACTAGTTTTACAGTTTCAAAAATCAGTTTGATGGTATTGTTTCGAAAAACAAAATAAGATAGACATGGATATAGAGAGATGTGCAGATTCAATTATACTGTCAATATAATTTGGACATTTTTTAAATGGTTGAGTTTAAAATGTCCTACAGCTATTCTAGTAAGTGATGTATTCAGTTCCTTCTTTTATTTGAATTTGTATAGTGGATCTCATTGTAATAATTTCACATTGTATGGATGTTTCCGAAGTATTCGTGTGTTAGAGGTACCAGATGTCATGTGCACACAATTACATACGACGGGAAAGTGTCCGAGATACATGAGATTTTTATTTATAAATAACATGTTGACTAGATTACTCGGAAACGGGCAATTCGTGTCTGTACCTCAGTTTGGTGGGCATGTGACTGGGTATTTGGATAAATGACACACACACAAAAAAAAGAAAGTCACAAGAAATATTGGTGGAAGAGACAAGCAGGTGAGTCGGGCAGAAGGTAGCAAGGTGGGCAAACACGTAAATGGACAATTGTTATCAGTCGTACTATTCTCAAATAATCTTCGTGTGTTGGTTTTTCTCTTTTTAGTTCTCAGAATATCACTTTTAATATGCATGCTTCATGTAAAATATCTAAGGAATTGCTGTTAGTTAATCAATCATTCATGCAAGCAGCTGCAGTAATTTCAAAATATCTTCTCTATGTAACCAGAACCGTCTATTTTATGTTGACATTTTCCATCCTTTTTTTTTTTTTTTTCTTTACTTTTCTTTTTACTCAACTGTGACAGTAGCACTTAATAATAACATTTATAATTCTAATGGAATATTAACTAATACAGTGTCACCTTTGTCGAAATATATTCTAAAATGTTGCCAGTTACCGGCAATTAAACCTGGATGTGCGCGTGCAGCAGTGAACGCGCCGAGCGAGCAGCAGTGTCAGCTCTGGTCTTGCGTCAAGGGGCTTATCCCTGAACTAGTTATCGCCTTGTTCCTCCAAACAGCCAGTTCGTTTGCCGAAGAAAGGGAGGCACGACAACTGTGAAAAGCCGCAGACCTTCAGCCTCGACCGCCTCGTCCTGACTTCCACAGCTGCGGGTCTCGCCACTAATGAGACCAGATCGCAAGACTCAAACCTCAACGGCAAACAACTGCGACACTGGGCGACGGAGCTGCTTCAAGCCTCGCAGCGCCCTCACCTATCCTTAATTGCCGGCTGGCCTAGCAAAGGGTTGCCCCTTAATTGAGCAAAGGTAGAAAAGCGGTGATTCGCTCTCACCTCGAGAGGACACTTCAGAAGCTGCAACGAGGGCTCTGGGGACCGACACCAGTGATGCCCAGTTTGCTTAGCTGCACGTGCGTTGCCTCGTTTCTCAAAACACATCTTTCTCGACAATTGAGGGTAAATTTTATTGATACTTGTCAAAAAGGTTAAGGGGTGCTTGAAAGCCGAAAGTTCGCAGAGAGAACTGCGGTACGGGGGGCAAGCTTCTGTCTTCGTCCCTTTGCGCGTTAATTTTAAAAGGGTTGCACTAAACATGTCACCCTGGATAAGCTCCCCTTTTGTGCGCCATCATCGCTAAGCAGGCTTCCGCGGGGGGTGAGAGGGAGTAGTGGAAAGGGGAGGGAGAAGAAAGGAGGATAAAGGGAAATAGAAGGAGGGGACTCAAGTGTTATGATGCATGCAAGATTCCAGACACTTCCATAAAAGGAAAGAAACGACAACAGCAAAAGTCCTTCGTGATCTTCTGATGGCATGTTTCGAGCGACCGAGCGCAACCGCTTACTTTTGATCTCGTTAAACAGGTTTATGCTGGAATACCTCTCCCTCTGACAAGCCAAGACTGCGCGGTCATTTAGCTTCCTGGGGTAGCAAAGCACCCGATTGTTTTCAAATTGAAATTTATGCGCTTGTTACAACGCGCTGGCATTTGCTTTTGGGCAGGACCGAGGGCAATAGCAGACACGTAATAACCACCATCGTATTCAGCGGGTGTTTGCCTTCCCACACTTCAGCCCCGCGCACCCAAACTGCTGCTCTCCTCGCCGGCCATCTATTTCCTTATTGTTAAGTTCAGGGATAGATCCGTAGAATTATTTCAAGAGTCGAACTGAATTATAAAATTCGCTCCTTTTCCGCTTAGAATTAGTCCTGAATGTCACACGCCCTGTGAGTTCTTTGGTTAGTCCGGAGCTTTCAACAAAAATTTAAATATCGCAAAATAGTAGAACCCCGCAAAAAATTAAATGATTAAACAAAGGAACAGAAGCAAATAAAAGAGGTTTGGTTAACATGTATCACACAACGAAAGACACTCTGACCACTGTAGATATACATATAAGGAACACACACCGACCACTGATTCTTTTTTAAGATATATATTATAAGACATATATAATAGATATAAGATATATATTATGTGAGGATCTCTCTCTCCCCCTCTTCTTCAATATTTCTTCATTCCCCTCCTAGTCTACCTTCAGTGTTATTTCAGCCATTGCCGTGTGAAGATTCCCTTCAACTGTGTCACCCTACTTTCCCTAATCCCCATCAGTGTTGTCATCCGCCAAGCGTTACAGGAAGCTTAGTCAGTGGTAAATGATCCATCATGGCACTCGCGGCTCAAGATAAGTCGCTGGCCTTTGTAACAAACCCGTGTGTCAACAGGTCTGGGCACAAAAGGTGACAAATTGCCTAATTGAATTTGAATTACAATTGTCTTGGGGCTCGAGACAAGAAAGAAAGTAAATTCGTCTTGAGCGCAAAGCCCTCGTGTCTCACGTTCACCCTGATCTGTCAGTGTCAGCGGCCACGGGCTTTTACAGTGGAAGAGGGGTGGAACATAAGGGGTTAAAAAGCTAGTGAAGAATATATTTAGATATCGTCCCATCACGATGGCTTTTTCTAGTTCTATTAGCCCGTGAAGTGCCATGTTTCGGCGGTTAAATTGTTAGCTTATGTCGGACTAACGCCAAGATTTCACTCCGTCTCAATCGTGACTGTGATTATAATAGGGCTAAGGCTGGTCTCCGATCCTTCACACACAACCATTGCAGACTGAAGGCAGAAAATCCATCCACCATGAGATTCCTCTTCAGTATGACCGTACATGTTGCTAATTATTTAAAGAAGAATAGCAAGTACTTAGTATGTAACAGAGATGTCAAATGAGATTCTTTTTAAAATGTTAATCAGTTAAACGGAGTTCAGAAAATGATTTATTTGTAGTCTTCGGTTGGCTCGAGTCCTACTGGAAGTGACAACCTCGTCAAAACGTGTCTGTTAGAGGTACCCGATCTCATGTACCCTTTCTAACAAATTTCAAGAGAACATCATGCATTCAGCTCTCAAATATCACTATTTCATCTTCACCAATATCTGAAAAATACTGCTACTATCATTGAGGATGATGATGATGATGATGTCTTATACAGAGGCGTTCCTGAAAAATTAACTGCAGAAGATATAATGATGTCCAGCATGATAAAGAGTTCAAGGCAGCTAGTTGCCCTGAAACATTCCTGTGTCGTGAAGTAAAGCGGGGAATAGACAGACAATACATTCTAACCACAGATGTGGTGATAGTCCGGACAAGAAAGAGGAGAAGGAATAAGATAAAGAAAGAGGAAGATAAGAATTTGCTTGGTTATACTCTGTTGTGTGAACTGCTTTGTAAGGATCAGTGTTACCGCAAGTAAAATTTTTAATAATTTTAAAACATACTTTTAAAGAAACTAGTTCAAGATTTTGTATATCTAAGGATAAGCAAGGTGTGAGCAGATGTACAATATATTTAGCACTTGTTCCTCTGCGATACAGTATATTAAAATATAATCTATGTTTGAAGCATAAGTGATGAGCCTTTACCTTATTGCCCAAGTGTGTGTCTGTCTCATGATAGAAGAATATAGCAGAAAATTTCGAATACTATAAAACATTTTCCTACAGGAATACACAAGCTTGTTAAATGATACAACAACTGCGCCGTCTTGCATGGGGATTGTGGGAAAGGGATTTGTTCAACTGCTCGAAGTTACTTTCATTAAAGATATTTGATGTATCCTTACTATTTGATTCTCCATCCTGTATATATTAGCACACACACAAACACGATCAGAATAGTATGCTTTTTATGTGTGGTATCCAGTGTGACATTCTCCTAATGCCTGATTTTTGCCGTTTGTTGCAGGGTCCCCAGAAGCCAGTTTTCTCTTTCATCCTTATCGGAAGCCAAAGCGGATTCGAACAGCATTCTCGCCATCACAGTTACTGAAGCTGGAGCAAGCCTTTGAGCGAAACCATTATGTTGTTGGCCAGGAAAGGAAGGACCTTGCCTCCAAACTAGGATTGACGGAAACACAGGTACTCAACAACAAATATTATTTGTCTAACTCTTATTAGATAGGTATTAAATTCTTACCTGTTACCCTTTTATCTCATCGCCATGTATTAGTAGCCAATAGAAATCTTTTCCCTTCTTTTCGGACTATATCATTTATTATTTAAAAGGGGTTTATCCTTCCTGGTCCAGAATCTTTATGAAGGGCTGCGTGTGGGCTCTTGGTAATCTCCCTTTCCTGCTTGTAGGCATTAAGTTGAAATAAGTGATGATTTAAGATGAACATCATAAACAATATCTTTCCTCTTCATGCTGCAAACATTCTTCTAACATTGTGTTCATTTCTCTTATTTTTAAATTAATTGAAAAAAACTTATTTTTCTAAATTTTGTTATAAACTGGTATTATACTCTTACTATTACCCTTTCTGTCTCATCCCTATCTATTGGTTAATATATATTTTTATTTTTTGGTATGTTGATATTTAAGTAAACGTGTTTTAGCACGCGTGTGCATGTTCGGAAGTTTCAATAATGTTTTCTAATCTAGACATGAATAGCATATGGCTAGATAGAACAGATAAATAAATGGAGAGAAAGAAAATAGAAACAAAAAAATCGAGCTGACGACCTGCTCTGCAGTCAAGCCTTTCCTGGACAAAGATAAAGAAAGAGAAAACGAAAAGAGCAATGGAAGGAGGAACAAACTGTTTTTTCATGTCACTTGATCACGATCCTGGATTTACTCCGCATCCATAAAAGTCTTCTAGCCTCCGAATTCATTCCGTAAACATAGTCCAAGTAAAATGCTTGCCTACTGTTCCTTGCAACAAGATCTTTTTTTGGACAGTCGCACAAGTCCTGGCACATTAAATGGAATCCACCTTATTTATTTGTGCACCATGCCGGCCTCACAATAACTACATTGTCTTCATCATTGGACCCGCACTGAGAACATGGTGTGTGTGGCTGGATGCCATTGCTGACCTAGCCAGTGATTACAGGCCGCATGGAAAGAAAGCTTGAGTAGCTAGAGGTCGTGGTGAGTGGAAGCCAAAAGCTGATTTAGCCCTCGTCATCAGTCTGTTTTTTTCTGCCTGGAGCGAGCTTCAGACACGTAGGGCGCTGGTATGACCGGCCCTCGCTGGACGGACGTCTGGCACGTAAAGTAAACTTCTTATTACGGTTTTGCGGCGTAAATAGGATTAGTTGGGCCCATTCCGACATGATAAAATAATTTGCCCTTAATTCCAGGGAAATAACAGACTTAATTTCCTCCCTTACACTTCGACCCAAACTTAGTACGTGTGTTATGTTGCAAATTGTTACTCAGCGGTCTGAATGGGAAAGCGGCGTTGCAGGAGTTTTCATTAAGGGTGGGCACGCTAGCCCCATTGGGCTCTCACGCCGCTAGGACATGGAGAGAGTTCAATAAGTTAGGGAAAGTGGTGGCAAAAATCACGCGCTTTTTGCGCGTGCGTGCGCGTGATTTCCGAGCCCCGTGTTTTGATAAAAGGACGCGGGTCAATTTACCGCCTACCCCCTGTGAAGGAAGTAAAGACGGCGACGACCCTCCAGGAAAAGACAGATGAGGATAAATATTTTCCCGCGCGTGTCTTTCTCGCGCTTCTCCTTTCCTGTTCCTTCAAACCCTCGGCGTGAATGTCTGTGCTGGCTGATTGTCGGCAACAACTTCCCCCGTCCGCCCCCTTGCAATCAAGCAGCTAATTCTTCTCTTTTTATCACACGCATGGCACCGAGGACCGTATGTAGCCGATCATACCATTCGGCATCCATCCGTTTCAAAACGGAAGGAGTTTAAGACGGTCTTGAAGCAACTGTTGCCTCGTTCTTGAAACTGGATTTTATCTTCCAGGCGCTAAAAGGTGTTTCCTTCAAAGTCCAAGTGCACAAACCAAATGCTCCTGAGATGTCAAGAAATACTTTTCCTAACACCAGAAAATCGCTACGCCCCCTACTTCCGGTCTAAACTATGACATTTACAATGAGTTTGGTGAAGACTCTGTTACTGCTGCTACAGACTGAACATAGAGAAAAGCACGGGTACCATTGTGTGTAGTCGTGAAATAGAGATCAGATTAACAGCCTCAGGTTTATTGTTACTACTCATTATTTCTGTGAGTCGTTGTCGTCAGTGGCTTGGTGTGAGTCACTTCAGTCTTCAGACTTTATTCAGTGTAGGCTCGCGGCCATGACTGAAGGGTGGTAAACAATTGACATGGGGAGACCTTTACATTTTGTAATACAGTGTATTACAAAAAGAAGTCGGTAACTGAAGTATATCGATGAATATAGGCAGGTAAGCAATATGGCAGCATACAAAGATCAATCATTTCTACCAAACTGTGGGCTGTCTCTTGAGTATGAAGGCTGGCTATTATTGTTGGCAAGATGTACAACAATAGATGCATTTTGCAGGCAACAAAAGAAATAATATAGTTTATACATGACTGGAAGCATACACACAGTAGGCCTAAGCAATAGAGACAACAAGTAAAGATATATTGCTGATTGTCTTCAGTGTAGAAAACACAGAACTGGTTCTAGCACGAGCATAGCTAAACTCTGTAGACTAACAAGGACTAACAAAATATATGTCTGACTGAATGGAAACAACGGAAACAGCGAACAAGGAACAAGGCTAACAAAACGGCAAACTGAAAAGTTAACAATTTTTGAATTTAAAATTTTGTTGAAAAGGTCTTAGACCTATTTCAGTGGGGATAAAAACAATAGAATAAAATATGCATTACAAGTTACATAATTACAGACAGACTGAAGAGTCAACTATTCGAACTTTAATTGCCCCATAGATGATACTTTACTACATTGATACAAGCAGATTTGATGACAGTAACCAATAATAATGACAATGAACTGCTGACGATACTGACATTTTGTTTATTTACTTCTCGCGTCACTGCACCTTTGACAGAAGAACATTAAAGGCAATTCCGATTTTGTAACACCTGGACAAGAGGAACATGAGAGAGCATGAACATTTTCTCTGGGGTTAATAGCAAAACGGAAACGATGTGCCTTGAGACATGAACGCTGCTCAGAGAAAAAAAAAAGATTTAAATTTTCGATAACATAAAGAAAAAGGTCTCTAACTAAATTATAATTCCACGACAATCTTTGTGCCAATTATTAATAATTTTTTTAAACTCTCAAAAACAACATTGCTCTCGCCCTGATTTCCCCACACATATCCCAAGTAATGTTTATACAATAAATAGAAAACAGATTACCGCGTTCTAACACTGTTTTATGGATGTACATTTAACAACATATTATAAGCTTTATGTGAGATGTCTGTTAGCATCCGAGGGACTTGAAGTCAGTAATGAATACATAGAGTAGAAATTGTTACATTGAGTGAGAGAAATCAGTCAACATCCGTCTGTTACATTCTATGTGCTAAACAATATTTTAATACACTCACATTCTCACACACATTTACAAACACACACAGTTAAATATTTTGAACTAAAGATGGGACAGCCTACTATCTACATCTCATCAAAAAATACTTTGGTTTGCCTGTCCGTTAAGTATGTTTACTATGAAGGGTAAATCTGTTTGTATTCACGTTCTTATTTATTTATTCCCTCATTCCTTCTTTCTCACCTATTTGCTTATTTCTTTCCTGCTATGCTTATTTCTTTCTTCATTCTTTTTTATTCTTCCTTCATTCTTTCCTTAGTTCATTTCCTCCTCTTTTTTTTTTCCTCGCTTTTCTTTATTTCTTTTATATTTATTAACCTTTTTATTTTTTATTTTTTCTTATATTCCATCCTGTCTCTTTTCTTTCATTTTTTTCTGGTTGTAGAAGTAACGAGGTATTTATCTCACTTTTCCCAAAATTAAACCGTAAATCATAGATGTCAGCAACGGCTCAATGAGTGTGTTTTATGCAAGATTGTCCTCAATCCTGCGCTGGCGGCCTGTGTGAAAGTAACGCCGCGAGGGGACTATTTCGGGTGTACGGATGAGCGAGCAGGTTTCTGCTATTTGCGGGTCAACACTATCCCTTTCCGCCATCTTCCACCATTAGCTGTAAAGACGCAGAGCAAATTGGCGCTCGGGCAGGACCCCGCAAAGCCAACAAAAAGATGGAGTTGACGAAAACTGCAGCTGGCACATTCTGATTTTACGGGTGACATTCGCTCACTTTGCAGGCGCCTTCGTGTCATTATTTAACCCAGGCTTCGTTCATTCCTTCGTTTTTTTCCTCACTTCCTTTCTTCTTTCTTTAATTCTTTCTGTCTTCTTTATGTGTGGGGATTATTTTTTATTTCACCTTGTCCTTTTTCTTTTTTTTTTCCTTCTCTTCCTCTGTATGGTTCTTTCTCTTTTCTTCCTCCTTTATTCTGTATTTTTCCTCTCCCATCTTTATCTTCAGACCTTCTCATCCGCATGTCGTTGAATGGACCAAAAAAAAAAAAAATTTAAGCGTCTTCCAGAATACAGTGAGAAAGTCCTTCTGAAAGTCCACTCAATATTGTAAGTATGAAGGAAGATCTGTGTACAGTGAACTTCTCTTTCCGTAGTTCAACCCTCGCCGCTTCTTCCTTACGTGCAGATACCGGATGCACATTGTCCCGTGTCAAGCCGGGTAGGAGGCGAGAGCCACATGGTCTCCATGCACAAGTAAACAGCGGGTCAACAAGAGAACAGCACAGTGCACAGTCTCGTCGGCTCGCAGTCGAGTCCAGTCCCGCCACAGTTCGGTAAAAGGAGCAAATTAGGCTTGGTGAATGGCTTTTATTCACCATGATCCACCCCCTTCTCTGGCCTACCGTCCCCGTGGGCAACCAGCGACGACCTGTAAACTCCAGCAGCAGGTACCCTCGGCACGTCTCCGGGGTAGCAGGGACGTGGCAGATGAATGGGAACCTCGCAGTAATCCGCCGGTGCTCATTATGGACAAATTATCGTGTTTAGGCGCCCTTTAATTGGCAGCACGCGCACCGTAAGCACTTGCCGATGCGCAACACAAAATGTCGGCCCAGAAAGACAGGAGGGAGAGACGGAGGGTCGGTGTCGTGTGTCGCGTCTTTGTGCACGAGAATCTCGGACGTGGAGTCTCGCGGCGAGTGGGGATCTGGCAAGAAACGAGAGAAGACGAGGTGGTACCCGACCGCTACCTTCACCTCCACGAGGGAGTCATCGTGCACCGTCTCACGTTGTTCCTGTCCTCAAACCCATTAGCGATCCTCCTAACCCCGCAACTGGGCTTACTTAGCCATCCTGCCGACTTTATACTCGCCACCCTTTGGCCTCCTTCTTGGCCACTGATTTTTTTTTTTTAAAGATCAAAGTAGGTTTTCTCGGCACTTAAGCGATCTTCCAGTTTTTGTTTGCACAGGTTATAACTCAGTATATTGCTTTCCTGAAAGTAAAGATTCGAGACCTGATCTTTCTCTCTCCCTCCTATCTCTCTATCTGTGTGTGCGTGCGTGCATGAGAGAGATTCTTGTAACCAAAAGGTAGTCTGATATTTTAATACTTTAAATCAATAGGCTAAATTTGTATAAGCTCTTTTTAAATGTAAAACATAAAGTAAGTTTCAAAACAAAGATTCAGTGCTTCAAAGTAAGTCAATGTTTCAGAGCAAGATCATGACAAAGACTACAGTGCTCTTTTATTTACAGTTTATTTATTTACTGAAGTAAAATGCAAATAGTCACAATATTACTACGAATGGCATTTGAAAGCTTCTTTTTATGTGGACCAAAGACCTATCAACGCTTGTAACAACCAATCGCTATCATCTCCAGCCACCCTCCCTTGTGGAGAATGACTTTTCCTAGTTTTATCTTCACCAGATATGAGCAGCATAAGTAACCAGCTTTTTTTCTAGTTGTCACCTTTTCTCACAGATATACGGGTAAAGTTAAAAACATGATGGTTATTTTAGGGTTATCAAAAAAACGGAGAGAAGAGAAGAGTTTATGGAGGACAATAGGTTAAGAAAGATTGATTCACTCATATCAATGCCAAAGAACGAAGAGGTGAGAGGGGAGAGGTGAGAGGGAGAAAGATCCACCGCTTGGGAGGCGAGAGGTTGGTATATGTAGAGATGTGTGTAAATTTTTCTGCCTCAGCCGGTGACACTAATACCACTTTCCTGAAGACACCCTGCTGCCAAGAATGGGAAATCAGCTTGCTGGCAGGCCGGCAAAGCGCACGCACGAGACGAGCCCACAATGCAGGGACAGTTGATTGGCGTTCGGTTCGCTTCCATGTAGCGCTACAGAAAGCATTACAAATAACTCTATTATGTTGGCGAGACCTCTGGCGCAGGACTGGGTGAGGAGGACTGGAATTTAATAGCAAGCACCAGTTCTAATCGGACCGATTTTGAAACCTACCCTCGGCATGTAGATGACAGCGCAATCAATCAGGCGCTCGCTCCCACATCTCGCACTACTCCGGCCCGAATCCTACACCTCCGGTGCTTCCATCTTTCTCCTGCACTTCCTAAACGGGTGTGAAGGGTAGGGCAGGGGGAGACGTTGTGTATGGTATACAAGGTGTGACTGTTGTCATCGTCTGGTGCATCTAATCAGTAAGTCAGATCCTTCGTCATAGAGTCAGGGACCTCAGGGAACCCCAGCGCGGGAGGTACATCCTGCTCACCAAGCTGTGCAAACTTAATATCTTTTTATAAAGCTAAACACTGGTTAACTGTGCTGACCTTTGGCCTTTGCTCGCAGAAAGAGAATTGTTCGGGTATTAGGCCATTAGTGTGGCTATGTGTTACAAAGATATTTAAAAAAACAACAACTTTGAAGTCATAATCTACCACATGAACGGCTGGATAAATTGGGACATGTGAACACAGTCCGTTGTTTTAACAGTTTTAAAACGATTTCCATGATATTCTCTTTTCAAAGGAACATGACTAATATTATATATATATATAAGTATTTTATTGTACTTCCATCTGTCTATATATACACACATCTATACGTAGTTGGAGAAGTGGAAAAACAGCACAAAAGTGAAAAAGTGCGAAATATTTAAGTTAAATAGAAGCTTGAATATGTTGTTGCTTGTATTTAACTCATCTCAGAAAGACTATTCATTTCTGTTCAGGTGAAAGTGTGGTTCCAGAACAGACGCACCAAGTACAAGCGGATGAAGTCGGAAGAGGACAGCGCCGACGGCAGTGCGAACAAGGGCCATGACTCGCCGGAAGTCTCTGGCGCCGGGGAGGAGGTGGAAGTAGAAAAGGCCGACGAGCGCGGACAAGATAATGAGGAAGAACTAGAACTTGTGGACACTGACGAGGACGAAGAGGAAGCACCTATAAACTGTTCCATGTCTTCACTGACATAAAAATTATTCACGAGTGATCAGCGGCTCGTTCACGAATTTCAAGGTTTATTTTTTAATTGCTTTTTAAAAGTACTTACCGTTATCATCCCGTGTACAGAGAGTATCGAGAACAGATGACACCTCGGAGGGGTGTCGGGATGTGGACAAAGATTTCCTTTATTTTTAATGTTTGTTTGTCGGGTGTCAAAGGCATCCAAATATTTGCACGCATACACATGCGCATCCAACCGCACAAGCATGTGCTGATAGCCACAAAACTTTTGCTTTTAAAAGGTGTTCGATTTTCGTTTTAAATTAAGGAAGGAATACAGGTGATTGAAATGGACACCGCGATTAATACATGTACAACCCACAGTTCACTGTGCTTTAGGTTGGTCCTATGTGGCAGTGATTCAATTCTGCAGAACCAATGAAAAGCCAATGAAGCGAATTTTGCACTGTTAAGCCACTCACAGCTAAGGAAACAGCTTCTGGATGTTTTTCCTAGCCAGGTAATACGAGTGGTGACAAAAACCGACTGTAAAATAAAGAAAATATACTGTCCACGCTGACTTTATTCATTATGTGTGTGTGTTTATGTCTATATACATGTACATATCTGCATTTTCCACCCGATGTTTGCTGTTTAGTTATCTTCGTCATAATGAGTATGCGAGTGTCATGTTCAGTCATATTTTCTTGGTTATATTATTTGTTGACACACACGAAATATAGTAAGAAAGAACAATAAGCAAAACTACTTCACTACCCCTCACCCACCCACACAGACTCCCCACCCCCACCCCCGGTTACGGCAGTCAGCGCCCACTTGGGTTACGTCCCTTTCTATCAGTCGCTCGAAGCCAGCAGGTTGTGTGTTCACTTCTTGGGCCTGTCACCTGGTGTACATTTCACCATCAAAAAGATCGCGTACTGCAGTCTGTCTGAAACTGTTTCCGAAGTAGGCGAAGTAGATTCTGATATTCGTAGACCTTACATTTAATATACCAGAGCTTGAACGCCGTTGGGTTGTCTCTGAATGTCACCTTATTCTCTCCCCTGCGAGGGTTTCTTATCTCTTTGTACTTTCTCCCTATTTCTTTCCGTCTCTTTGTTTCTACTTTTTCTTCACTTCTTTGTTCCCCCATGTCTCATCTCTCCCTCATCCACCTACATAAAGTGGGGGTTGGGGATATGTGGGAGGAGTAGCGGTTAAATGATGCTTTGCACCACACTGAGGTGGCCCCCCAAAAAAACTCTCTAAACGAGACAGACATCGGACATTATCAACCTGTTCCCTCAGCTTGTCCTTGCTGCCTCCTCTGCATAATCATTAGCCGCCGAGCTAGCAATTACAATATGCATTAGTACTACTTTATGCCGCCAGCCTGCGCGTGACAAGTCATTCGTCTACTCAGTGCCGCGTGCCTCCAGGAGCGCCAGCACCGTCTCAGCCGTCAGTGACGCAGATTTACTGACTGACACTTGTGGTGAGGACGTGAGGGCCAATATCTCCTCCTCATCTTCCTCACTTCCTCATTAACACAGGTAAAGAGCGGAACGAACAACAGGTTTGGCTTACAGGTCGAGTGAGCAGGTGCTGTCCATTGATATTCACCTGCATGTGTCTCTGTCCCTCTAATTTATCTGTGTGGTGGTTCTTTGGTTGTTGTTTTGGGGAGTTTTTTGTTTTGATTTGTGAACGCGAGAAAAACATTGTCTAAATAAAAAGGTGAAAAAAAGTTTGAAAGTCGTCCTCCTGGACATCGAGGTGAGACTCTTGAACTGCACCCTGTCCAAAAATATGTAAGTTCTAGTCTTCGACATTGTCTGTCATTTGAATGTCATCAAGAAATTCCTCCATCTCACAAACAACAGAGAACAAGAAAATCAGATCGTCTTAATGACAGCGGCTATTTGAAAACTTCTTTCCTACAAAAAAAAAAAATACAATGAGACCCAGAATGTACCTTAACTTATTGGTCTCTGACTAGCTAAATTTTTTATTTCAATTTTTATTTGCATATTTAATTTTCCTCCTAAGGTGGTATAGTCATTTGTGCGTAGAATTTCCAATCTGACGGAAAATAAACAAATTCTGCGTATGTGCAAATATTCATTTAAATAATTTAACATATTAACTGAAGACAACAATCAACTTTACCGTGCTCCACAACCAAATACATATCCTCCTGAGAATTCTCCAGTTTTAACAGCAGTTATGTATTCAGACTTCTACACAAGCAGGCGTTCTAAAAAAATATGTATAAATGTTATTAATGTGATCTCATTGCGAACTTTAAGTAAAAGAGTTTATAATTATTAATTTATAAAGGTTTAAATATCAGAAAGATTTATCGTCATTAATAGAATAAAGAGTAAATTTGAGAAAGAAAGAGGAGGTCGAGAGGAAAGGAGAAAAGGAGTGAGAGAATCAATCAGCAAGGGAACAAACACACCTTTCACACTGCCATCATGGCCGCACGCCCTTCCCTCTGTACCGAGTGCATAACTCTCCATCAATATCAATATCAAACACCACGCTGAGTTTGCCTGTTGTTAAATTAAAACTGCGCGAAAAAGAACAAGAAATCAGGTCTTTTAATCTCTTTATTTTTTGAAATGTTGAACCACTTTTCCAGCTCTGTCGCGCAGAGTAGTTTAATTAAACCCGCCAAGTGTCGCACTACAAACCTCAAGGACTGGTCGACCTACTACGTGTCTTGGGACGAGTTGTCAGAAAGGTGTACGAGGAAAGGACAAACAAGGGAAACAGATTCTGTGTTTGCGCTCTCACCCGCGTGTGAGTGGCCACCAGGCTGCAGCCAGGATCATAATGGCCTGCGCATGGTGGAAGTTAAAGATGCTGCAGTTTGGCCGTTGGTCAGTGCCTGCTTTGGCACACCCGGAGGTTTGGCGAGCCATTCAAGCCTCGTCTGCAGGAGTCACGGACGCACGGGACAAGGAGGACGCGGGTAGTGAAGAAGACTTCATTAGGTGCGGCGAGACTGTTTGCACAGCCATCCAGCTGTATATTACGACTGGGACCGTTTGAAGTGCGCCCATAATTACTTCAAAGCGCCACAAATATTAACATCAATGAATCTGCAATTATCATTGTCGGGGGATTCTGAGGAGGATATCGACCCCCGAGGGGTGGCGCACAATGTCGGGCCCGTTCTCCCCCCGATTGGTACGTCTGCCTCCGCCACCCAGACCTATGGCGGGCGTGGAGAGGTCTGCAAACGATCGCATTACTCGAGGTTTCAGTTAAGCTTCTTTTCTGGGTAGTGGAGGTTGGGGTGGGAGGGAGGAAAATCCCACACTTACACGCGCACATGCAAGCGCACGAACAAACAGAGGCGTGTTGCCGTGAGGAAGAAGGAAAAAAGAGGGTAAGAGGAGAGAAAGAAGGAGTTGGTCGTCACTATTTTGCTGCAATTAGCTGTTGACAAGCTGTGAGTTCTTTTCCTTCTTTCCTTACCATTCTTTAAACTGTGCCGCACTCCTTCACGGTTTCATCGCCCGTTGTGGCTTTCACCGTTAACAGATGGAGGTGTAAGATAAGGACTTTATTGCTAACAGAGATGTTGTTCCATCTCCCACATCCCGGCAAACACTCGGTTTTTATAATCGCAAGGCTTCACGCGACCTTTGAACTACAAACGACAAGTAAAGGCCGCTATCTTTGCTCCTACAAAGCTAGCAAAGAATATACGCCAAGTTAACAAAAGAAGGAAAAAAAGAAATTAAAACAAGAAAAAAAGGAATGACAGACAGAAGGAAGCAATAAGAAAAGAAAGAGGAGAAACAAATCCACTCGTGCCTAGTCTGCTTCTAAAGGCAGAAGAAACGCAGCAGGCATGAAAGAAAGAAAGACGAGAATTTTAAAAGGACAGAAATGTTTAAAATAAACTGTAGGCTGACAACTAACCGGCACCTCTCTCCTTTTAATGTATGTCCGTTAGTTTTGTATGTGTGATGTCTGTGTGTTTATCTGATGATACATTTATTTATCGGAAATTTTCAGTTACCAGTGGATTAGTAAACAAATTATTAACGCTGACATGATGAAAATAATTGTTGAATAAAATATATCAACCACACCCTCACCCTACACTCAACACACACACGCACGCACACACACACATACACACACTCACACACACACGCACACACACACTCACACACACACTCACACTCACACCCACACTCACACGCACGCACACACGCACACACACACCAAATATCGTCCATAAATGGCGGATTCCGGTTGCTGGAGCTCGGTATTTGACAGTAGGAAAGCCCTGGAACCACTCGGCCCTTTAGTTCGGCCAGACACCATCCCCGATCACATCTAGACGCAGGGTTTGGTCCACTTCCGGCGAACAAATTAAGTCTTGTCTAGCCAATGGTGAGACCGAGCACTGTTCAAACATGCAAATGAATCAGCCGGGTTTGTGGATGTGCCCTTTTTTCTGCCGCACATATTTTTCTCTCTTTCCATTTCAACAAACTTCGTTGACTTTCTTCTCTCCTGCGCGCGGAATCAATGGGTGATCTCTGCATTCTGTTTGCCCGCAATCCAAACTAATTGCATTGTCATCAGCCGTCCATGACGACCATTTAGCAACAACAGCGACCTTTAGTTCTTTTCAAACACAACTCGAGTTTGGCGTTTACGCTGACCGGTGTCGGTTACTCGGTGGTTATGCTCGCTTGTGGAGAATAATTAATTCATAATTTCAATCACAAGCTGCGGCAACTGGGAGTGCAAACAGACACCAACAGATCTCCGTGATAAGGCATGAGGCCAAAGCTAAGTTGCCAGCTCTCCTCCATCGGGCTTTGGAATATTACAGAATGATCCTAAAACACCGAAACCAACACGACGAGGTTATGTAAACCATTATTACAAGTACTCTCTCCCCCTCCTCCAACCACTCTTTTACGACAGAACCGGAAATTGAATTCATATCCATTCATTGTCTCTGGATACTTCTTCCCTGATTGGTTGTCTTTTTGACAGTTCTGTCATGTTGAGAGGTTTGTGTTTTGAAATCAAAAGCGTTGTTAATATTCATATCACAGTCTTGTGACTTGTGACAGAGTGAGCTGAGAGAACAGAATGTCTAGTTAGTTATTAAATTAATAGGTTAACTGATTTCGTTTGTAGTTATTCACTAGCTCTGACTGATGACCATGAATGAATAGTAAAGAAAGAATTATCAAGGTCCAAACATTCCTAACCGTAAAGTTTTGTTCATGCACTGGATGAAAACGAGGGTAATGGATGGATGAGGTCTCATATCCACTCTAATGAAGCCAGTCCATAGTATTTCGTCTTGTGTTGACATTAAAGTCTGCCTACCTGTTCGTTTGGGGGTTTTGCTTTGTTTGTTTGTTTGTTTGTTTGTTTGTTTGTTTGTTTGTTTGTTTGTTTGTTTGTTTTAAAAGAGGTGGCTTGCCTGGCTACATCACGTTTTTAATGTCGGCTAATTAACAAATTATTAACGGAGTAATGTTGATGTCCATATCTCTGTGGTTCACAGTTTGCCCTCCCCCCAAAATGTCGTGTCGTCATATTGTCAACGGGAACCCGGATGTCCTGCTTGAGTTAAGGTTCTGAATATGATTTGTGATAACAAAGTCATGCCACTTTACGGCCAAATTACATCCGGGGTCTATTTGTGTACATGCCCGCAGCCATGAAAGGTAAAGACAAAAATGTTAGGCGTCATCAGTAACATGAAACATCATTGGTTTTAATTTTATTTTACTGTCCTGTTCACAAGAGTTTGTTAGAAGAAAAATCTTCCAGCACGTGCACTTGTATGTAAATGTGTGCGTGCGTGTATGTGTGCGCATGCAGACTAATGAAATCTCTGTGAATCCCAAATGCCAAGATGTTGCTAAAATCCAGCAGTATATTTGTTTAATAATATTTTAAACATTTTAGCAAAATGTTTAGAGGTTACATTCAAGTACAGCAAATATCCGTATCGTTACAGATATACTTTGGTAGTTTACAACAGCCACTTTATGGACAAGACACTGTTGAAACACAAAGAGAAACATAAGCAACAAACATCATCGCATCCCCTCATTACATTCTTTCACCCTGAAAATCTTATTCCGAACATAACTTCGCAAATTTTGGTATCACGTGTTTCTTTGGTTTATTTACCCCCAAAATCAAAATTACAGGGTATCACAGACAACAAGCTTACAAAAATGGTCAATTTGTTTATGAATTTTTTTTAATGTTTGTAAGAACTTATTGTTGTACGAAATACTATCGTTTATTTTTAATAATTATTATCACTGTTCTTGCAAGCTGTTACTTCGAGCAAAAAGTGTTGACGAGTTTTAAATTGCTAGCGTGGGAAGGAAGATCACCAAGTTCATGATGTCATGCAACAAAAATAAAATAAAATAAAAAGAGGAAGACTATCAATGATTCATACCGGACAGTGCCCACAAGGGTTAAGGAGTGCATCTTCCCGCCAGTCTGCCGCTTTATGGAAATAATACGAGGCTAAACTGCATGACAAGTAAACTGCATTACACTGGAATATTTAGGACAAAGTCTTTGTAAATAAACAGTTAGAGCTTCGTGCTTAACAATATAGCATCCTAAAAATTCTATCTTCTCGACGACCAAGAATATGACTCTCAGTATTAATCAGTTTGCTGGCGATTACAAAAGAATAGCAAACACCGTTCCCTTAATTCTAATATAGTTTCAAATGTGAATCAATGACATAAACTGTAATTTCTCTGTCCTGTTTCGAGGACCGCTGCCATTAGTGAGGCTGTGGATGTCGAACTCAATAATCCAACTAAAGGACAGAAGCGTTTCCTTAAGACCCGGATTACTGAGTGCGAACCTTTTCAATAAAACATTACAGAACAGTTTATGCACCTTTTACTGCTATCTGAGCGCCACAGACGGTTAAAGAGATACAAGAATGGAGGTATCCGCTGTCCGATGGTCTCCTCCCCACACCTAATGAAAACGACGATAATGTTAACGCCTGCATGCGGACACCTATCAAATAGAATTTTCTAGAATGGATCTTTTGATCGCGAAGTGGGAAAAATTAACATTTATCTATTCATTATTTCAGGATCATTTTACTGCGATTTTGTGTTTGTGCAGACTGTCAACCTGTTAACTGACTGTGTATTATGCTGTGGTGCTCAGTTAACTAGCGTGTCCGCGAGGTCACGTGGCTGTCCCGCATCTGTGGCGGTCGCGGTCTGCTGGACGTGACGTCACGCGGCTGTGGTTAACCAGTCACCTGTGAAGCTAGTTACATTTAATGTTTTCAAATGCCTACAATTTAGGTACCTTTTTTAAGTGAAATATGTATATATTATTTTTTTTATGCCACGAGTGACATTTGTTGGAACATACGTTACATCAGCAAAAATATTTACATTTACATTGCATGTATATCACATAAAGTACATAACATTTACATTACATAGCAGAAGGCTCATCATTACAGAACAATTTTCATTACTGGTTAGTCATAGAAATGTTGGTGTATTATGTCTACTGAACATAAAATGAACTATATTAAGCTTTTATATATATATACTTATGAGTAATTTCTTTTTTGCTCGTGGATTTATTATTAGGTGGTTAATAATCATATTCTGAGATAAAGGTATAGGGGGGTTTATTAACCATTTGCAGAAAAAAAAACATCATTTGAAATGTTTTACTATGTATGTGATTATGATGTATGAGTGTATGAATCTCTCTCACACGCACACACAACCCGTGCGCGCGCATGCACACACACAGACAGAGAAGATTAGAGAATTTTATACGTATATCTTGCTGTGTGTGCATGTGAATGTATGCATCAACCAAGGACTAAATCCCCTTATTTTGTGGCCGAATCATCGCAAAGATGATGATTTAGTCAACTCGACTACAGGCAGTGGTGGAATGTACCGGCTCCCTAGTCGGATGTTGGTTGATGTGGACGTGACTTGATGCGTTTTAATTGTTTTAAGTGGTGTTTGTTTGTTTGTTTGTTTGTTTGTTTGTTTGTTTGTTTTTTTGTTTTGTTTTGTTTTGTTTTGTTTTGTTTTTTGTATGAAGTAGGAAGAGGCTGGAATATCGGGGATCAGGCTACGAAACTAAACCGATATTGGAACCATCACTTTCCTTATCTTTGGGTACGCAGATACCGGATAGCGACATGACCCCAGATATAAAGATCGGTCGCAAAATAAGCTGTTATATGTGGTTGAACAGACAATCCGAGACGAAATAACAGGGAGAGAATGGAGACAAGGCAACTAGTGGCCTACTGCCTCCCAGATATACCCCAGAGGTCTAATGATGGCTTGGTCATACGAACAAAAGCCGCAGCTTAAACTCTAGCCATGGGGAGGGACCTCTGGGGAAAAGTCTTCTCTCTGCTCTCAGACCAGGACATAGTCCATGAGAAGAGGGTTAAGTTGTCCCACTAGGAACATCGAGGAGGTGTTGGACTGCTGGACGCACTCAGCAAAGCTCGACATTCCGCAAATTGCTCCAGATAACACTTGGTTAATGAAGTGGTGTAGTTATTGCCTTTATTAGCTTTAGTTTCCTTTTTATCGCACTGTAGCTTTATTGCAGTTTGATGGTAAGTTTTCTCTCTTGTGGGGAATATAGAAATATTGGATTTAATGTTGCTTGGTTTGGACCAACTGCTAATTCAACTGTTTATCTGCTTCTTCAACGAGGTTATGCGTTTATAAGAACCTCGCCATCTCATTCAAGAACCGTATTTATAGAAAACAAGATGTGAGTAATGTTTGTAATAATATTTTTCATTACTGTCTCTTCACTTGCTTCTCATTGTCTCTCTCTTCTCTGTTATGATCTGTATTTCGTTTTTCTTTCTTTTTCTTACTTTCTCCCGCTCCCTCACTCTCCTTCTCTCTCTGATGCTTCTGAGAGCTTAGAGCGAGTCTGATATGAATAAGTATAGTGGCTTTGTAGTCCTCTTTATTTTCTGGATTATTACTTGGAGGGCTGCTAGATGGCAGTCAATTCGGCTGTAAATTTACATGCATGCCTCAGAAGCCTGGCTAATATAGTCACTTCATTTGGAGAATAGATTCCCAGCCTGGCGATGACCTTTGTGGCCAGCTTATGCTTGTATTGTTATATAATTTCCCAGCATTTTTGTTCATTGTGTTTAGAAATGTCTACATCTACTTATGTCTGTGGTAGACTGTTGCAAGTGTAACCTGCAAACATGCCCTTGTCTTTCCCCAAACAAATAATATTTTATATAAATAATTATATTTTGTTTGTGAGTACAGTAACGAGCTGCACTTATTTTATCTATTTCAAAATGGCAACAGACAAGACATCAGTCTGTGGACAGATAGTACATGGCCCCGTCCTGGTTGAATGATGGCTCGTCGATCGTCGATCATCCAACTTGTGAGTCCCTTGGGTACACCAGAGGTGCTCCAACAGCCCGGTGTGGTTAGGAAAGTTTAAGTGACATGTCTGCTAGGAGAATGTTCTCTGACTTCAGTCAAGTAAACCTCAATGCTTCCCCCTTAAAATGGGCGTGAAATATTTGTACTTATTCCGAGACGAGCATTATTTATAAGTTGTTAAAACCTTTATCTTTGTGTCTGATCGTCTGGACCTTAACTCAACGATGGTCATGTCGAAAATTTCGGAAACTTTTTTTTCTAAAGCCCCGGATCGACTTTCCAAACCTGTCGGCTACGAGATAATTGCCCTCATTACACTTCTTTTGAAGATGTAGACACAAACAAACATCTTTTTGTGCTGGAGCAAAATATACAGCAGAATAAAACAAAAGACAGCAAAGCGGTTTTCCGCCAATAATCATTTCAGCATGTAGTTGGCGATGCCGCTCACGACAGTATTATATTCAAGGACAGACATCAAACGGCAATCATGGCTGGTTTAGGATTCGTGAACCGTCGCAAATTTAAATAGCATTGACCTCGCCAACCGAACGTTCGGCAGATTATGGAGGTCGTGATTTTTTAGGAGCTTCTATGTTTCAGTTTAATGCTCACCTTAAAAAAGCCACCGCTTTGTCTTTGCCAGCCCTTTCATGTTCCACCGACAGCAGGAGCATCGTTATTCCCCTTTGATTTCCTCATTGCAGATGCTGTTTGGCAGCTTCTGGACCCTGCAATGAACTCCCTGCTGTGAACGGCACGGTGATTACGTCACGTGAGACGTTAGGTGTGAGGCTCTGGGGATACCTTGCTTTAAAAAATAATAACTGCTGCTTCCTAGCTGCTGGCGTGTAAACTATACACAATGATTTGGAAAAAGCTTTCAATTGTTTACTCTTCACTATTTTTGTCTTATTTGTTTTAAATTGGTTAATGATACACAGACTGCTTCTGTTTATGATGATGAGAAGGAGAATGATACCTACAATGTACAACTTCCACTTTATCAGCAGTTTTCCTCTCATTTATCTCCCCTATCACATCGACATAATTTTTTTTAAATTGTTTGGTTTTTGCTTTTCTTTATTTCATTTAATAATTACAAAAAAATCATACTCCCTTTGTCTTACACTCCTTATGACATGTTTATAAATCAGACGACAAATGTTTGGTGTTACCTGTCATTCAGGTGGGTTGTTTCCCCGCGGCTTATTTTCGGACGTAGGCCGCCCTCCATAACGTTTCTCCATAAACTACTGCTTCTACTGTTGCACGTGTCACGTGTCTTGCTGCCGGCATCATGTCCACCTGCATTACGCCTGACACGGGAAACATCCACACAGTCTCATTAACCCTCTCCAATGAACTTGTTATGAATAGTTAGGCGCTGATCCCGAGCCAAGAAACCAGAAACCTCGGAGAAAAAAGAAAAGCATGGCAGCACGAAGGCCCACACAGCCGCGCCGTTGACATCTCGTTTTTCCGTGACACAAGCGAGGTGGCGGGTCTCGAACGGCAGGCTCGTGGGTCGGGTTGGTCTTCCATACCCCGGGGGTTTATGCGGGCTTATCATCAGTAAACACACGGAATAATCACAGGTTTATCATACCGACATTTCTAGTGCAAGGTACTTGGGGAACAGGACAGCATCACGCAGAAGGTAGTCATCTCGAGAAGTTATGTGGAAGACGGGGGGTAATGGCGAGGAGAAAACGGAAGTAACGACCAACTGAACAGAAAAAAATGTAATAAAAGTGTTGGGAGACATCTTAATCACTAATTCTCACAGTCTATGGACACAGTACTATCAGCAGTCACGTACCGGTTTATCAGTAACAGCCCCACTTAGCTTCGCAGCCATTAATCTTTAGTTTCCGTTCATCGTGCCTTTTTTTTCGCTTTGGTATCAAATTCCCTTTTTGGGATGTGAGAGGAGGAATCTTTGCAAACTTCTCTTATTCTTCCTGCGTCCTCTCCCCTCCCTCTTCACCACCACCACCACTCGAATACTCGGCTGGTCTGACATCACTGGGCACGTGTGATGCAAGGTTCAGGCACGAGTTTGGGAGGTGGATGGGTGGAGTGGGTAGGTTTAAAGGGGTGGAGGGAAATAATGAGGGACAACCACAAGCAGTACATGGCCCGCACGCTCTGTCCTAAAACTTCTCGAAGACTTGCCGTGCGATAGCAGCCTCCGGTACAAGCTGCAGCCGGCTGTCAGCACTGCCTGGGATTCCAGCGAGGCGGCATCTGCACGGAGCGAGACTTGATTAGGACAGTGTAGGTCTTTAATTAGTCCACGTCGCACACCAACAATCCAAACAGCACGCACGCGCGTCGCGGCCATGTTACTGGTGGCACTCACGCCTCACCTCGCGCACGTGTTAAAGGAGACTGCAAACCGCTTTTCCCACGTGTTAAAGGAGACGTTAGCTCTATCTTCATGTGAACTTTTCGTCTGTAACAGAATTGTAAGTGGTTTACCGTTTCTAGAGAATATCACGAGAAGGCTGAGCCGAATTCTCCCCTTCCGATGAATCGCCTTTTCGAAATGTTAAACTGAAATAGGCTTTCAGCAGCCTGACTAGAGTATATTCTTATTTAACCATCATTGCATATGCAGTTAACACAGTACTGACTCGTTTATTAGCTACATATCGTATTATTAGTACGTCAGCTAACGTGTAATACCAACTCTCATGTGTTTATAAAATAACACTTATCGCCGCTTCTATTCGTTTTACGGTTTTCTGTCGGTGAGACGCCTCGCTGCTAAGTTCGCTATCCGACCTGATGTTACATGCTGCGAACAGAGCGTTTAGGCCAACAGAAAATTCGTAAGTGTTGAAAGTTTGTTGACTGGTTTTTGTTTTCATCTTTTCGCCTGCTCGTGCAAAGTGTGTGTGTGAGTTTTGGCAACAGAATCTGAATGGCAATCTAACGATATTAATGTAGGCAAAATCACAATATTCTCACATTGAACCCTCTGCAAAAATAAAAAAAACTGCAGAATTATCGGAAGCTATACATTCACAAACAACACATTGAAAAGGACGTCAAGAGAGAGAGAGAGGAGTAAGAAAAGAGGACGAAGAAGAGAACAAAACTGGTCCGCTGCTCAGTGATGACTGCGGAAGCGATGACGACAATGAAGCCGACAAGCATTAAGCGTGAAGACCTCGCCTAACTCTCGACATCGGCCACAGAAGGAGAGAAATTTGTTCCGCAGCTGCACTACGCGCCACCGTGGCCCGAGAGGCGATTAGGTGGAATCGAAACATCGTAAAAGTTTTCTGCCAAGTAGAAAAGGCAGACAGAAAGATTGTTGCTCTGGATCATTCCAAAGTTCTCTCAGCATCGCTTTTAACGCTTGAAAGGGGCTCATTTGGACCAGCTAACGGCTCTGTTCTGTGCTCCATTTTTTTCTTTTTTTTTCTCTCTCTCTCTCTCTCTTCTTTTTTTAAGTGGGGAGGGGAAGGAGGTAAGGAACGAGAGAGCCGTAACGGAGAACGAATGATGTGGAAAAGGACCACCAGAGGACGTCGTTGCGCAAATCAGAGTGTGCTTGGACAACGAAGCAGTTAATATCAGGCTACCCAGGCGACGATAACTGCTAAAAGGTCAATAATGGGGAGATAACTCTTTAATGTTAGCAGAACTGCTTGAAGGCTTCTAAGGCCGGGTTAACTGCTGAAAGGCCAAAACTGGGGGGTTAACAGCTAGCAGAACTCTAGGAACGCTTGTAATGTTGTCGGTTATCTATTAGTTCTGGCTTCTGTTTGATCTCAGTATTTCTCTCTACCAAGTCACGTGCACGCACGCACGCAAGCAGAGAGAAAGTAGCAAATCAAAACGAGGCAGCAGGTTTTGGATTAAGTATTCACAAAGCTTTGCAGTCTGGCGAAACACGTTTCATTCAGATGTTGTATCAAAGGTCAGGGGCCAAGCTGCTGTCGGGTTAAGTCGAATTTGGAGTCGTAAAGCACGAGGGACAAAGGGACCTGCCACCTCCCTCTGTGATGAGGCCATCAGCAGCTTGGCTCAGTCCATACAGACCCTGGATACTGACCCTTTCCTTGAAAAACTCCAGATAAGATGTACTTCTCTTGTCTGTGAAGAAATTGTTTTGTTTGAATGTTGCCGGACTGTAGCTGCCAAGCTCATTGATGTCGTGGATCACGAAACAATTATTTTTGTCTTTTCTTCTCAGAGTGTGATGTATCCATTCAAGAAGAGAGATAGAGATTGATTTTATGTGTGTGTATGTGTGTATGGGTGTGTGTGATATTTAGTATAAGTAACTGGTGCTTGATAATGATAATGAGAATGATGGTGGTGGCACACCGAGGATTGCGATCGCATAAAACGCTTGATGAAGTTCGCAAAGATTTCCGGGACATATTAATTGCAAACCTCACCACCTTCCAGTGCTCAGACAGATCAAACAGACTCCAAAAGAAAACTTGTTGGCTGTAAATTAATCAGCGAAAACGGCGAAACATCAATGGTAACCTAGTTCACCTATCACAGACACAGACAATCGAAACCCCACGCTGCTGGAAATATTTCTATTACCGGTTTGACAGAGATGAGAATAAAGAAACTTTAATTAAATCGGATATGTGTTTCTGCTGTCTCTTACTCTGTTCATCTCTTCCTCCACCTCTCAGTTCTCCCCGGTCTCCTTCCCACCCCGGCTACCCCGTCTCTCTCTCCATCTCTCTCTCTCGCTCTCGTGTGGCTGTTGCGGCTAGCTGGATGGCCAGAAGAGAAAAGGCTAGATAGCTGTCAATTATGACGAACGAAATCTCTCATCTATGACGTAGAGGGATTCATTTAAACTTGACCCTTCGCCTTGCGTGAAATTACACGGATTCATCCGCCGGCCGCATCACTCGAGCCGCCTATCGACCCGCGCTTCCGCCCAGAGTCAGCGGCCTCCTACGCTTTTTAATTTGCGCTTCTGAGTGTTTTAAGTATCAGTTGGCCGCGCGGTCAATGTATGAATTTAGCGGCAGTTGACTGGGGAGTTATGGCTCATTTTTGAACATCAATCGTTTTTCGATCTGGAGGGGCCAGTGCGGAACATAGCGCTTGCTCCTCCTGCCCACATCCCCGCTCTCCCCGGCGAGAGTCGGCGAGCAGAGACAGTTCTGGTCCAGCAGTGTAAAGTCTTGTCTTTGTTCTAGAAGGTGCCAGTGTAGAATTCAGAAATACTGAAGCTCTTTGTGTCCACGGTTTGTTTGTTTGTTTGTTTGTTTGTTTGTTTGTTTGTTTGTTGGTTGGTTGGTTGGTTGGCTGGTTGGTTGGTTGGTTTGTTTGGTTTGTTTGTTGGTTGATTGGTTGGTTGGTTTTTGCAGAGCTTGCTAGCTAAGGGTTTAGGGTTTGACCAGGTTGGCTGATTAGTTAGCTGGTCAGTTGGCTGGTTGGTTGATTGGCGAGTTCAAGTTAGCCGACTGACCACGAATGTGTATTACTGGACTGCTGGCAGACGATTTTTTTCCAGTTAACTACTAAAACGAGGCATGCTACTACACAGCTTCCGGTTTAGTCACATTCTTCGTTTAGGCTCGTCGAGACTAACAGCGTAGAACTTCGCAAGAGACTAAGCGTTGGTCTTGGCAGACAGCAGTCCACCTATAAACTCATCCATGGTCTGACTGAATAATTTGATGAATGGGTTAAACGACAGACAGACGAGTTAAAAAAAAATCAAAGAGTAGAAAAAGTGCAGCAATACTAGACTCAAACACATCCAACGCTTGTTTGATGGATGAACCATGCTTCAAGCAGTCAAACATATCGACAGTCAATTAAATGAAAATTTATGTCGATTAAAAAAAAAAAAAGTTGATTAATCAGCAAAAGGAAGGACGGGGGAACTCAGACACGTTCCGGCCTCAGATAATACCAACGACATCAGAACGGCCTACACCCTTATGGCAGACACTGTCCTGTCCCAGCCAAAATGAAGCCCAAAGCGGTTTCTATTGACTTCCCTTGAAAACGCTTGCTTCCAGACTGCGAAAGAGAGGGCGCCACTGGCGAAAGGTCACCACGGGTGGCGTGGGTGATTGATGTATCATTTGTGTGCGGAGCGCCATCAATTTCCAGCGACAAGGTATGCAGTTAGGAGGCCATGCCTTCAAATGAGAGAAGGTTGGAGGCGGGTCGACAAGTAGTGCATCCCGCAGACGCCCGGCTCCCAGGCCAGCTGATCGGGGGTTTGTCTTACTTCAAGAGCCGGAACAACAATTTTTGTGATTACGTGTCCTTCAGCATCGACGACGCCCTCATCTTCGTCGACCTAATCCTTTCCGCTTTGATGATGATATTGCCCGCCACTGTAGTCGCGAGCCGCTGCCTTGTGGTGGAACGAACAGCCTCGTTTGTATCCAATAAAAAAAATCAGATATAAAAGACGCAAGCAAATGAAAAGGAGAAAAGAAAGAAAAAAGTTTTCACGTGTTCTTTTTGTTAAAGAGACCGTTTAAAATTAAGTTTGTTGGTTGTCCATCCATCCAAACTTTCCAAACAAATTTATTGCGACTTTTCGTAAATATTTTTTTTATGTTTATAAAAGGACTTTTCTCATACAATCAGTGAAAAATAAGAATATTATAAACAAAGCAAAATGACCTAAACTTCAGACGTGTACTAGTTCAAATGACCCCTGTGTCACATGTTTGCAGATCAAAGTGACCCCGGAGTCGGAAGCTTACAAAATGCAATAACTGATCAGACAATCACATTTCTCAGACTTATCTTACGCAATCGAACCGTGGAGGAGAAGTCGTGTACATTAAGCATGCTAAGACAGGCATGCCCCACTGAGCCGTACAATGGAGACACAAAAGCCAGAAAATGCTTTCAATCTTCTAGAACAATCCATCGTCAGCGAAAGATCAGAGATTAATGACCATTCAGTCCAGCAGGCACGTGAAGGCAAGCAAACTCTCGAGAAAGGACCAGCTGTGACAGTGTCTGGAAAGGAAGGAAACAAATCATAAATAAGCAAAGAGCTCAAGGTTCTAACTCCCACACCGATCTGGTCCTGCGCCATAGAATTGGTGTGAAAAGCATGTTGTCTATGGCCCTCGGCTTGGTGCAAGCCCGGCGAGCGACAGATTGCAAGCAAGCAGCCATCGAGGCGCAGGTCGTCTGCACCTTCTTTTGTCTCTCCTTTTGTTCCTCGTGAGACCCCCTCACTTACCCTCTCTCATTTAACCTGAACATTTGTTGACAACTCCAGTGTTTACGGCTCAATTTAGAAACCATTTGTAAGCATTTGCTGGAGACAGGAAACCAATCACCATGGCGCGCCTGCCGTCTCCAGAACACCTGAGTGTCATCATATTTACCGAGCTCACTTGATGAATTCGGCATTAGCGCTAACGGAACTCTTTGTCTGCCACGAAAAGATATAAAAGAACTTTCCGAAAGTATTGTTCTCTAGGAATAAAATAGAATTTTTAGCTTAAAAAAAACGAGTGGCAACTGTTAAAAAGTGGAAATGAATCTTGGAATATTGTAAGATTATGTTAATTGTTTAGAAATCGTGTAGTGTTCTTTGACACGTCAGCTGACTTTGAATGATTTTTTTTTCAATCCATCGTCTGTAATCTCTTGACTATACACTAGAAATCCGATCCTGACGGCAGCGCACACTCTTTAGTTGACTTATCCTCTCAATCATCGAAATCAACTCTGTAATTGTTGACTGGTCAACAACTCATCCACTGTCTCAGCTGGTGTCTGTAACTCACTCAAACCTCTGCTAACTACACACTACTCACGCACTCTGTCATCTGACTACAACTATTGTTGCTCCCCAGCATCCCCTAGAATTCTAAGTTTTCTACAGAAGTTCGTTGCACTGCTCCATTGGCGCTCGACATAAAAGCAGTGAGTTCATTTGCAGCGCAGGCGGGAGGGGAAGGGAACAGCGGCTGGTCACACGATGCTGCCATCAACCAGACATTATTACACCTGAATTCTAAGCATCGCAGACAAAGACAATCTGAAAGTCAATTGCCTGCAACTCTGACTGAAAGCAAACTAGACCGTCTTTTACTTCTTGTTCAGATTCATTCCGCGCCGGGAGGACTCAAGGAGGGGAAGGGAAAGGACTCGAGCAATGGCGATGGCTTTCAAAATAATGGGAGGGGGGGACTCCGATCACGAAATTAGATTGAGGGTGGTATCACCGTTAGCTGCCAGCGCTCGCTATTTTCAGTGCAAAAAGGACTTGAACCAGGTATGGGTCACACCTGTCCTTTTGTTCGCCGTTTGCCGAGGATTAAGGGCGAGTTGTCTCGTGTTGATGAACTTGCAGGCTGCTGCTTCTTTCTCTCCTTCTTTTCCTTGTCCCCTTCCGCTAGTCATTTTGTATTCTTCAGAAACAGACACAAATTTTATTCTGAAATAATATTCTGCCGACTTTTTATTGGATGCAACATTTGTCCATTCATTTCCGCTTGTCTTCAAGTTTCTATTAACTTGCATCAATGCTTTTTGTTGTCCAGCATCACAACATGGAACACTACTTCCGTCTTTCCTTCTCTAAGTCTGCCATGGCCTCCACACTAAGACCATCATAATATCTGAAGAGACTATCCGGATGAATCATTCTCTAAGGTGAATGCAGTTGTTGTAAAGTTCAAAATTGATATGTTACCTGAGAGTTTTCAATAGCAAAATGAATCTGTTTCTCCCTCACCTCACTTTTTTACCTATATGACGTAATGCTTAATGGGCAGTTTATTTGGTTGAAATAAATTCCCCAAAAGTGACATCTAGAAAGTAGTTCTAAGTTGTCCTTATAAAAACCTAGCTGCTAGTTAAACAGACACAACTTTTGAATGGCATTGTGGGGGAGGAGGAGCGGTAAGATGAAAACCGTTCTTTTACGAGCAATTTAGAGACAGTTGTGACGAGTCCTGCCGCGAACAGGTTAAATATAGCATCCAGCATAAAAAGGAGGACTTCAAGGGGAGTGGGTAAGGTGGTTGCTAGGAGAAGGAGACAGCGCCACCTCTTTCCTCCACATCACCCTTGCACGAGGAGCGGTGGAGTGGGTTGGTGGTGGGGATGGACAGCAACAGTCAACAACGCACAGCAGTCACCTGACCCTCGAGAGGCAAGGAAGAGGCAAGATGTCTTTAACGCATTTTCTTGTCAGCTTATCGCTGCAAATCAGCAAATACTGTCAGGTCACCTGCACCTTTCTATTCATCTGTAGCGGGTGAGAGTGTTGGAGCCGGGAAGTGGGTCGATGGGTGGAGAAGACGTGGGTATGGGAAGGTGGGGTAGGAGAGGGGGAGGTATGAAGCTGAAGCATCGGGTAAGTGGGACGATGATGAGTGAGGAGGATTCAGCCCTGTGCGCGCGTGATGACAGAGATCTCGAGCAGCAAATTTCTTTTCTCGAGCAAGATGTCAAGCCTGAAAATAAGTGCTTTTACTGTGGTAAACACAGGCTGCGAGTATCATCAGGACAGCCTCTTTAACCCCCAGACTTGCATCTCTACCTCTGGCGGGCGGGTTAAGTTTCACCAGCGATTCATGAACGAGAGCACAGGTGTCCGGAGATGATTTCACACCCCTTTCCCCGCTAACTCCCCTCTGTCCGGGTGGATTCCGCGTCATCTCCGCCTTCGTTAGAGCGAACATTCACACCCCGTGACAGGCAAATCGCTTGGCCACACCTCTGTCAATTCAACTCCGCTTCACTGGAGTCCCAATCACGGGGAGCGATCCCCTGTTTACGCCGCAAACGCTAATGTTTTTCTTTTCTTTCTTTGTTTCTTTCTCTCTCTCCCCCCTTCTTGACGAAACAATGCGAAATGACGGACGAATTTTTGAGAGCTGAGGAATTCGGAATGTAAGAGAGCTGTGAAGAGAAGTTCCACGAATATTTTTCTCTTTTTTTTTTTTTTAGCCTCGTCTGCGAGCGTTCGCATGCACCTAAGCTCAATGAACACATACACAGGTAGAGAGAGAGAGAGGGAGAGATGGTGTAGAAGAAGAAAAATGCACATATCGCATACTAAGCCTTTCTCACACCTTTTCGGATTTTTATTTCAGATGTAACTATTTTTGATCATCTACTAATCCGTCTTTCTGTTTCTAAGGTTTTCAATACACTTTTCAAGGCAGGTAACAACAGGAGGATAATGGAGTAAAGGTGAGCGCCACCATCCTAAGAGAAAAGAGAATCAATGCATGCTCATTGTTGCCATGGATATCGAGAACGATGACAGCTTCAAAATTCTAACTGTGGAAGGATATTTATCCACGTGGATTCATATTCGATAAGATTCCTTTCAAACAAAAATAAGAGTATGGGCTGGAGGCAATCTATCCCTCCCGTCCTTTATTTCAGCTTCATCTTCATCAAACCACAGCGCAGCATGCAGACATCTATAACTGCTAGCGAGGGCGGGACGCTTGCGGTTGTACCCTCGATGAATTTTCATGCTAATTAATTCCACTTTGACAAACAGCGTCCGAAGCGCAGGAACCGGCTTAATTACCTGTTTGCATAATTGTTCATCTCTTTCCTATTAGGCTCGCTGGCACCGACGAGTCGTGCAGGCACGTGCACCGCTACTGGTCTCCCCCTCCCTCGGGCATCAGTTGTCCCCCTCCCTGTCACCTGCGGTCGCGCCCTGCGCGCGCTCACGACGCGAGCTGTTGGCCCAACTTGTGCCCAGTCGTCCTGCCATGGAGCCGGCCACTGGACCCTAGTCACCAATTAGAGGCAATTTGTCGCCATGATGAATGCCCCCTTACTTACGAAAACTTGCACCGGCGATTTCCCCGGAAACTAAAGGGAGGTGGGGAGTGAAAATATGATAGCGGTGGAGCCGCCTCTGGAAACATTCAGGGGGAGGAAAATGGATAGGGCTTGGGGACCAGGGCGCTGATTACGCCGCTTTAACAGCCAATAGAGTTGAGACAATCACACAACTAGGAGCTCGTGCCTAGCAAGCGGCGAGTGTGGGATGGTGGGCGGGTTGCGGTGGTAGCGGTAGTCGTGGTGGTGGTGTGGGAGGAGGAGGAGAGGTGCTATGCGTTGTTGTTTGCCAGAAGGACGAGCAGATCGGCCGCCGATAAATATCTATCATAGATAATGAGGCCGTGGCAACTAGCCGGCCCCTCAAATTGCAGGCTGCAACATCAGCTTAATCCGTCATGGTGTCAACCGGCAAGTATAAAGCACGAGCACGCCTCCTCCCGGCACCCCACTTCTATCCCAAAACCCGTCCCCTCATTTTTTTTATTTTTTTTTTTACCCACCCACCCCCCAGCTTCTCCCTGTAGGCGTCTAGCCGCCTGCAGTCAAACGGGGTGGGTGGGTCGGGTAGTCGGGGCGACAGCGGCGGACGCAAACAAGTGTAAACATGGCGGGTCGTGCTGCACAGCTTGCCGCATGCAGAAGATGTGGCGCGAACGACGGAAACTGGTCAACAAAGGGAAGAATACACAGACTGACACACAGACACACATAGTCTTTTCTAGTCGCACAGACACAAGTTCGCGAGAGCTAAAAGGAAAAAATTTAATTTCAAATGCTGTCTTAGATATTCACACCTGTCTGAAGCAGATCGTAAAAACGAGATACCCGGAGCTTTATTGTGGAGCATTATAGCTTTCCCGTCCAATCTAAAGATTCTAAATGAAAGTATTACCAAGACCTCACTCGTGTAATTAAAGGTAAGCAAGTCTGCCATGCTAGGGATCCAGGAGGTGACTTCCCTGAAGTAGAATGCAACCTTCACCTGTCACCAGAATGAGCTTTGAAATGTGTTTTCCTTCTCTCTAGCAGACTCTAGTCCTGATAAATGCATTTTATCCGTGTATGAAACATGACTTTACATAATGTCTAATGCAAATACTGTTTTAAACTCTTGTCGATATTTCACGCCTTGGCGTTTATACAACGGTGACGTCAGTAGTCTTGTCCAGTCAGTTGTTCACAATTGGGAACTGTTACCTGCTCACTTCTACTGGCTGTCTGCATTGTATGTGGTAGATTGAGAGAAAGGTTCTCGCAGCTTAGTGTTGGTAGTGACCGTGAAATGTAAGTGGTTCACCGTATCAAGGAAATGACATGTGGAAGGTGGGAGACAACCCTCTTTTTCCAGTCTGATTGATCATCCACCCGTCTACCGGGTGGGCAGAGAGGGAGGAAAAATAATACATTTTCTGATCTTGCCCAGGCGAAATCTCAAACCTACAACCTTCTGTTTTTAGTTGAAGGCACTAACGACCAGGGCAGAGTGTCTTCCCTTTGTAGTATGATAATCAGACTGTTGCGAAACATTTTATGGAGTTTCTATGACAGACTTCTACTGCAATCATCAAAACAAAGTGTGAACAGTTTCAGCTATGTACACACTACTTATACTATAATGAGTATAATCAAACTTTGCGAAATGTTTCAGCTAGCTTGGTATGTCAGGAACTATTCTATAATTATTGTATAATTATTATAATGTATTCTATTGACCTATCGGAATAAGTTTAAGCTCGTTTGCTGTGTCATGTAATTATACCCTCGAATTTTAATACTAGGAAAGTTGTTTCGGGTGATGTTAGTTGTTCAGGACTGTCTCTACTTTTTTTCAAACTTATGTTGACTTCTGTAATCTCTGTCCAGGTCAGGACTGTGTTGGCTTCTAATCGTTTTTCCATAACTTACATTATGTTAGCCTTCCATAAATAATTATGCAGGTCTTGCAATTGTTCTAAGCTACACAGGGTTCTGAGATGATAGATTATGCAAATTCTGAAAATCTAAATGTATTGCTGAATTGAGAAAACTTGATAAGGTCCGCGAGCCGCTAGGTGGATACAGGCAGCGCTTCATGGAATATTGAAAAATGTGATAATAGATGATTCAGTTGTATCTATTAATAAAATTACCTTTCAAGATTATATGCAAATGTTGAAAAAATGAACACGAGAATAAAGTGTTAAAGTGCAGTTTTTCTTTCCAGCAGCAGTGATGCATACTAAACAAGGGTCGTGGAGTTTTATTGCTGTGAAGTTAGAGTTAAGATTTGAGTGCCGCCATTAAGTCTCTCTCCGCCCTTCTGCTGCCTCTCCCTTCCTCTCCTCCTTCTAACTCTCCCTCCGTGACAGCCTTTGGGTAATTACTAGTTTCAGATCAACTGGCTAGTGCAAGTTCAGCTTATAAAATCAAAAGAAAACAGCTCTAAATTACCAGTGTCCCCCATCCGAGCACGGCAGAATCGAATTTGTCCACTCGGTATCAAGCGCCCGGGAGCCGGTGTGCGCAATGGGATGCGCAGACAAATGCGCGGTGGCCGTGTGGTGGGCCCACCACCAGCTACTTTCCCTGTCTCTCCATCTTTTTGCTGCGCTGATGTATGATCTCCCATTAAGCCCAAAAATGCAGAAAGAGTTTTAATTTCAAACCCACGAGGCAATCACTCCAGTTGCATCTTCATTACTGTGAACGCTTGTTTCAGTTCGCTCAGCGCGAATGTAGGAACGAACGAATGGATGAAAAAAAGAAATAAACACTGAAAAGAAAGGGATAGATAAAATAATGTAGAAAACGATTTTCCTACAAAACTCGGGGAAAATGAGGCGAAAAGTACGCGAGTCTTGATTAAACATCTGAACAGTTGTGACACATTTTGAATAGACCAATGAAATCTCATCTTGATGACAGGAATGTGATGTAGAGATCAAGAAAGCTTTTCACCGTCAGAGTATGACTAGGTATCATCAGATGTCACAGAACCACGTGACTAACTGCCTAGACTTGACTCAATCTGTCGTACAGCACTCTCCTGACCCTCGTACTCTCTCCTCTTACAGTTTTATCCCTCCCCTTCCCCCCTGGTTGGCTTGGGTTACCTTCCTTGAGGTCACTTGGCAGCCATGGGCCAATCCATGACTCGGTTCCGCGCCGATCACCGCTTAATCACAGAAGATAGGCCTAATCAGCATTAAATCTCTTACAATCCAGTCCATCATGATTACGGCGGGCGACTTGCCTTCCAATCAATTTCCCACCAACGAGTTTATTATCGCTTCGTTTGGCCTGGCGGTTCTGCTGCTCGGCGGGGCGCTACCATGCGCAGCAACTGCAAGAACGGACAGTCTGACAGGAAGCGAGCACTGCGCATGTCACGAGCAGAAGTCGAGACTACCTGCCCGTGTTCTTACGTCCGCGCCTACAGTAGACTAACATGTGACTTCAGTCTGATTAAAATGATGGGATTTTGTTTTGTTTTTGTGTTTTGTTTGTTTTGTTTTGTTTTGTTTTGCTTTTTGTTATTTTCTTTTTTTTTTTTTTCGTGTTGTGTCTGTGACCTGATGTCATCGAGACAGCAACAGCTGCAACAGCAGTTCTCCGTGCGTTTCATTTAAAATGTGTTGATATTAAATGGAAGTAATTGGACTCATTAATAAGCCCAGTATGTCTGACTGACTGGTGTCTACCTGCCCTAGAGTTATGACCAAGAAAATATGACAGGTGAAAGAGTCTGTCAAACACGAGTTACCTGAGCGTGCGTGTGAGTGTGTTTGCGTACGTGTCTGTCTGTCAGTCTGGCCCTGTACTCAAGAGCAAGTGACAAGGATACACAAAAATCAGAGTCTAGCAAACCATTTGCACGTATTCTCATCATGAGGCAAGTGGCAACACTTTATCAACTAGTCTCTTTGTAACCAAGAAGCTCTTTCACGGATGACTGACAAAAGAGTTAAGATTGTTATTCACTGGTCAAAGGCCAACAATGTTTGACCAAAGTTGACAGAGCTTTATATGATAGTTATCTAAAATCGTTGCCAAGCTCACTCACACCTTCCTCCATATCTGTCCTTTAGTAATGACTTCTTCCCCTTTATTTATAGCATGGATGTAGTAATAAGTACTTACACTTCTTGCACTTACACTCAGCGATAGGGTGTTCATATACTTAACAGACATTTGGTGATGACATGCTCACACATTCATATACAGGCAGACATTTATTGGTGATATGTTGACATACATATTTACATCATGAAGGCCTTTGGACATGGCATGTTCTCACGGAGTAGTGATTGTGTGTACAGCTATCTAAAGGTACCATCTATTGATGACACCTTCACACACCTATAAAGACAGATATCTAGTGATGCCATGCCCACATGCTTGCAAGTAGAACTTTGTTTTCTGTAGTGCAGGTAACAAGAAGACGAGCTCGCCCCGACTGCTATTAACAAAATCTTGATTAATTCTTTGTTTTGTCCCCCAGCGTGCAAACTTCGTATTTCTTTCCCACGCCCCACTCGCTCCTTTCATTTCATGTGGATTTTTTCATCACAAAGAATCTGTTTAATCGAGGGGGTGTATTACTATCTTCATTTTCCTTTATCATCAGCAGTTGTCAGTAAACTGTCATTGTGTTCCAATAAATAAGAAAAGACACTCCACCAAAAAAAAAACCAATTTGTTGGCAGGGTGAAGGGATAGGGTTGGTGACTATTTAAACTTTAAAATCCTGTCTGGACCTCGCGATTAACTTCATTGCAAGAGACGAGATATGTAAGAGTCGATCATGTCGATAACCGCTGAAACAAAAACTGTTCCTAGGTTTAATCAGCGGTTTTATTTACTGTAACTTGTAAGTTGCAAGTCCCATAAAAACATAGCACAACAGCTCTGTGGATACTGGCCTCGGTCAGGTGGACTCACCTGTAATAATACTTGTTTGACTTTAAAAATGATTATTTTAGTTACCTTGCTACTCAGTAACTGATACAACCTAACAGCTACTTTCTTTACCACAAAAAACACTGCTACTCGAAAAATGACAGCTGTGGGATCGCTTTTCGTACATTAATAGCAAAGATAATCTTTTGTATATATTAATATAGGCAAGGCTGTCATCCATGAGTATTACACTCAGCTTATCACAAACTTCAAACTATATGGCAGTTGTTTTGGGTTATCTCAAGAATTTCTTTTTCATTAGTATTTGTGCTACACGAGAAAAGATGTTTCCCGAAACTAGTAAATACCTACTCATATATATCTACCCCATACATAGATAATGTATATTTATTTATTCACACACACACATTGAGAAATTCAAATGTAAATGAAGATAAACACATGCCAAAAGTGAAACGGATATAAAGAGATTCAGTCAATCAGATGATGGTCTGACAATAGTAATGTTTCTTGTTTATTGCTTGTAAACCGTTATGTGTGTGTAGGTGAGTGAGTGTGTGCGTGTGTGAGTGAGTGAGAGAGTGAGAGAGTACTAGAATGACCAAGCCAAGTGTTTTACGATGTTATGATTTAATGTTATGCTTTTATCTCCACATCTGTTTTCGTTCCATTTATTGCCTGACAGCCGAGGATAAATTTGTCAGTGTGACACAGTTAAGTATTTTTAACCTCCTTCTTTCTCTTATTATTATTGTTGTTGTTGCTGCTCCTGCTGGCGATGGATGGTGTAGTCTGGTCCATTTTTAACATCCTCGTTCTAAACATATTAGTGCCGTTAACGACTTTTTAAAAATTCTTCCCGATTCTCCTCAACCCTCGTGCAAGCGATGGCAGTTATGTGTTGTAGAACAACTCGGCCCATGTGCGGGGCGACATGGCTGGTGACTGGCGGAAGGCGCCGCCTCCTGCGTGGCGAGTGTGCGTGTGTGACTGCTGCCGTCAGCCAATGGCGTGACGCGTTACAACGAGCTCCGCCCTCCGAGACCGTAATTGACGTTTAATTGGCTGGCGTGAGCGGCGGCGCGGCAGCGGAAGGGACGGCCGGCCATTGCGGCTAACAACTGAAAGGCGAGTAATGATGTAGGCGCGCTACGCGACATCGACGACTATACAACGCCAGATCGCTGCACCAGACGATTTATTGGAGCGGTGGCAACGCAGGGGGGCGCGGTTCGTCTCGCAGCTCGTCTGGCAAAGAAGCTTGTTGGCTAGTGATGAGAAGTTGAGGACAGCGCGTGCGGAAGGCGGCTGTTGTTGTTGTTGTCGGTGGTCCTTGTGACAACATGACACTCACCTCACCCTCTGCCACTCTCACATCCCGTGTGACACTTGGAAGTAAGGTAGGTGCTTGCTAGTCAGGTACAAAAAATCACCACCATCACGTGTTGTGACCTAAGAGAGCAAAGGTGATTGACGAGGAGACAGGAGAGGTCTGCGAGGAGCATCCTACAGGCGGGTGGATGCTGCCCACCCTCACCAGTCTGGCATCGGAGAGAATTAAGCAAAGACTGGACCTCAGTCGTCCCCCGTCATCCCCTGACCGTGTGTGTTTGTGTTTTCTGTTCGGAACAAAGACTCACCTGTACTCAACTCACCTGTGAGGACCTGGGAATCGTTGTCCTCCTCATCCTCATCATCATGACTGCTGCGGCAGTGGTGGCAGCCAGCGCCCCCAAGCGGCACGGTTTCTCCATCGAATCGCTCATCGGACGCCGTGACGACAGTCCGGGCCGGCGCCAGAACAGCAGCTGCAGCAGCAGCAGTGGCGGGGTTTGCAGACCGTTTGAGGAGCGGGGTCTCCCGGACAGGGAGCGTGCAAGGGATCGAGACTTTAGCCGAGGGAGCGTCGTCAGCAAGGAGGTTCCCAGTGATCACGGCTCCAGGGACGGTGAGAGAAGGGTCGCGGACCGTGCAAGGGAAGGCAGGTCGTCGTCGTTGTCCCCCAGGCTGGGCACAGCATCGCCGTCCTCTACGGATGACGAGAGGAGCGCGAGGGTTCCGTCCCCTGCTCACTCCGCTAGCCCCAGCGGCGGTTTGGGTCTGGACAAGTCCCTGTCGCCAGAAACGGAAAACCGTTTCGGACCCTGGAGTCGCGAGGACTTCAAGCACCTGCTGGTGGGTAGCGGGGCGTTTGGACCTCATCACGGTCACCACGCTGGTCACCACCATCATCACCAACACGCGGGTCATGCGCTGGCCGCGGCAGCTGCTGGAGGAGACCACGAAGGGGCCAACCTGTACCAGCAGCCCTTGCGTGTGTGTAACCGCAGCCTGGCGGCTGCCATGAACACCCTGATGGGCCCTCACCAGGGGCTCGGGGCTCTGCCCGTCAACCCCCTCCTGTACAGTCTGCAGCGGGACATCGCACATCACCAGTCCGCACACTCTCTGCTTGCGGCCCGCTACTCTGGATTCATGCACCCTAGGTACCCCAGTAAGTGTACAGCCTGATTTGATTGACATGTCTTCTGCGTCTTTCTATACTGCTGTTCCTCTTTTTCTTCCTCTTATTGTTATTATTCTCACTCTTCCTCCTACTACATTCTCTAGCTAATCTCTCTCTCATTTGTTGTCATATTAAACAAAGCCAAATTTCATATAATATTTGTTATGTTGACATATTTTACAAAGTGAAGTATGAAGCGATATTCATGGTTTAATGTTTAGCTGTACGTACATAGGAGCAATAGATGACTAGTTGAGTAAAAATATGTAAAGGATGTGGTCATCCTTCAGAATGCTGTCTACAATCAACAATAATGTTTGCTGCTTTTCAAAATTTGTTATCATTGTTTGCTTCAAGAAAATCATTTATTCTAATAAACAATCCAAATAATGATAAAATTTCGACTGATTTTACTTCAAACTATCCCTAAATACCTCTCGTTACGGCGGTGAAACGCAATGCCAGGAAACGATCCTGTACACAAAGTATAAACATTTGTTTATTAAACGCTAACAGGACTCACTGGTTTATTAAACACTTACACAACACACTGGCGATGATATGATTTGCGGCCCTATGCTCCTCAGGGGAGCAACAAGGAATAAACTCAACTACAAAATGATATTATGCTGGTTTATTTAAGGTTACTAGGGTTACAGTTGTTTTTAAGCGCTAATCGCAGGCCCTCGGTACGCATGATAAACAGTTTTTTCTGAGCGTTAACGGCGCGTTTTCCGGACAACGAGGCACGCGCGCACGCCTGAACAATTTTATTTGTTCAGTCATCTGCATGATTTCCCTTCCCGACCGTCTGGCGCTATGTGTGTGTGCTGCTCGAGAGAAAAATATTAAAAACACGCGCACTGGCGTTCTCACACACAAACACACGAACATCTACACTTTCATCGATACACACGAACATCAACACTTTCATCGATATACACACGCGAACATCAACACTTTCATCGATACACACACACCTACTCATGTAAGTAAGACTAAAAAAATATTGTAAACAATCTAGAGTTCAAACAATTATGTTTTCTGCAAAACAAACTTTCGGCTAAGCTTCAACGATTTAGAGAAGAGAATTTTGAAAAGAACTCTGAGCAAGCAGCAAATATTCGATAAATTTTAAAAAATCACTTCTGACCATCTTAAAGAAGCTGGAGTAGAATATGTAAAGTAAGTTTTAAATGAAGTCAAGTCTACTCTGTCACTGAAATTTTAATGTTGGGGAACAATTTCTTTTTCTTGGTTGTAAGATAGTGGCAACGCTCCTAATACCTTCACAAAAATAAATTATAGTTTTAATTTGTACAAACCTATTAAACAGACACACTCTATGTAGAAGTATGTATATAGTATATACTTCACTTTGTTTGTCAGAATTTTATTTTCCATCGCTCCTATTTTATCTCGCTAGCCGTCTCTCTTACACGATTTCTCTCCTTTTTATTTGCTTAATAATGAGCATCCCATCGGTGTATTGTTGTCATTACTTGGCTTTGTTTTTGTCAAACACGCGGATGTGTGTGTCTGTCAATGGGGGTTGGGTGAGGAGACGGAAAACTTTCCCTTCCGCCACCTGCGCGAAATTATGCCGAGCGTGGCCGCGGTTAAAGACACATAAATTGGCGAGAACAACAGTTACTTGAGTCATCGTCACGTGATCGGCTTGTCGTCAATGCTGCAAGTGGCGATGGCAGCCACGTCGGCGAGAAGAGAAAAAAAGGAAAGGAGGGGGAAATTGCAAATTTAACAGCATCACAAGCAGCGCCCTCCTTTGGAGTTAATGGCGGTTTTTTGTGCCTTTGCTGAGCGGACAGGACACAGATGCACTTGCAGCACCACGGGTGTAGTCGCTGGCCTGGTGGTCAGGCTTCATCAGTGACAGTTGACTGTGTCCTCCCTCAGTTGCAAACATTACTACCAACACACAAAAGTTCTTTCAAAAATTTCAAAATCTTTTATAAAATGAAAAATCTACTTGGCTTTTGCGAATTACAATGCGTTCTTGTAAACACTGAGAAGTTGGTAATTTTGTACAATCACATACTTCAGTTAACAGTATTTACAGTTAGTAAGGTAAAAAGAGCAGTTGTACACAGTCCCAACCCTCCACGATGTCAAGTACACACTCAACAAATTGGTCAAGAGGGGTAAAAAAATCACTGTGTCACACCTGGTATCGAACCGGTTAGTATTCGGGTTTACGGGTTCTGTTGAAGTAACCACCAGGCTATCCGCTAACTAGTCTAGTCTGTAAAAAGATTGGCAACTCAGGCTTATATAAACCACGGGGCATTTTTAGACCTGGCTATGGCTGGGAGGAATTAATTATGACCATGATATATTAGCTGCCATCCAGCACAACCACCACTATGTATCTGAAACATACCCACGTGACGGTGATGGCGTAACCGCCAACCGGAAGCGCGTAGTGATGCTGATGAATTGTTTGTACTTCAAGCCTAGGTTGTGTTTGACAGACGGCTTAACATGTGGCTGGATCCCCCGTCCATCCGGCCAATGAACCAGACACTTACAATGTTGTGTCTACAAGTCAAAGCTGTGTGAAAGCAATTATTATTTTACCTTCAGAACCTATCAGGCCAATTATACTTTAAAATTAAATATTACCTGTGATCCAAGGTGCTGTTATTTTATCTAGGTAGAAAACGCAAACATGGGGGTGGGAGAGTGCGGGGGACACAAAGCTAGTGTCGTATCGAAAGAGAAAGCAAACATCCCCAAAAATGATTTTTGTATACCACCTCAGACAAATAAGTTGTTTATTAAAAGTTTTTCTTGTCTGATATCTTTCTATTGTAAATAAAGTGTTTATTAAAATTCTTCTCTTTAATATTGTCGTCAATTACAAGTATAACATTGTTACAACAACCACACCCGAATTGTATCTATTAACACGTTTTGTAAATTAACAGCAGTTAACGAATGAGTTGATATTCTTTAATTTTAATTTGTCTTCTGCCAAAGGAGTCAGTATTTTACCGATCGTGACCTGGGGTGCATACACGGGTGTCATTACCCCTTGGTACACCAATAGTAAACGACGATTCTTGTGTACTTATGTATAGAAGAACTTTATAACTTGTTATTCCTCCTGTCATACAATCTTTCATTCTAATACAAGCGAAGGTTGTGTAACATATCCGGGACAGGCTACATAAATAAATTCGTATTTGTAACCAGTCCAAGCATATGAAGCCAAAAACTTAGCTTTCATAGCCGCCATTATGTGCTAAGTATATTCAGGGGAACTGAGGACACATCAGTGTATCATTTGGATTAACATGTGAAGATCGACAGCAATAAAAGTCGAGATTGGGGGGGAACAGCCAAAGGCTATTTTTAGCTCTAGTGTGACATATTCAATCATAAGCACCTAAGTTTTATGATAGTTCTTGTAGAGACCATCTGTGCTGCACAATGTTCCTCTTCAGGTAGTCGGCGAGAGAGAAAGATCGAGTGAGAGAAAGAGTAAAAATGAGAGAAAAGAGGACGAGACGACGGTCATACAATAACAATAATAACAATAATAACAACAAGCATGTTGAGAAAAATCAGCGCCTTTACAACCATCTCAAAAAACCCAAAACTTGAATGTCGAAGACTAAATTCAGTGACTTGAAAAGAGGAAGAAAAGTTTATTTGTAAAGACCTTGGCTGAAATCAGCGAGGGTGACAGACATGAACAAAGCCGTGTTTATACAGTAACGCAAGACCGGCCGTGTGGCTGGTTTACTGGCCTCGAGATTGATACACAGGCCCGTGATGCAACGCGCCTCGGGTGACTGTTTAATTCACTCTGTGCGCCATAAACCGCGGTGTGGAGGGAGAAGGGCGCAGGAGGAGAGGGGAAGGGGAATGCAGGGGATGGGGAAGCATCCCCACCCAGTCTTACCTACAGTGCTGTACCCGTCCTGTCGTTGTCGCCGCTCACTACACGATGCACGGAACAGAAACACGTGTCTTCGCATCAGCGCGCGCGCACACACATAACAAACATAGAGAAACATAAGTAAAATGACAAAATAAATTACTTGATTATCGTACATCATCTAGCTATGCAAACACGGAATAAACATTTATTTTACACAACAAGCATTTATTCATTCAATAGAATAAGTTCATAGGTTTGCAGTCTGCTGACCTACGTTGATCCTACCACGAAGTCGAGAGTCTGTCTACCCGATAGAATATTAATTTAATATTTAACCTCTATTTACCTTTTTTTTCTTTTGAGGAAGATTATGGTTATACGTATATTCAACGATTTCTATATATCCTAAAGATTTGTCCATGAGGACATGAAGTAATTTTGTTTTTATGTGCGAGTTGAAAGAAATTCTTTACTACCAGACCTCATACAAACCTCGTCTCAAATTTATTATCATGTGATATGTAAAGTTTTGTCCGTTTCTTCGTGAAAGTTAAGATGATAATGAATATTATCCACAATGAGTATGTAAAAAGCATGTAATGTTACATAAGGAGTGGTTAACAAAGTCGGTTGTTTTTCGTTTTTGTTTTTTGTTCTGCCCAACAACATATTGTCAGTCATAACAAGAAATCTCAAAATTAAACATTATATTTTGGGGGGAAAATTATGGTCGTGTTATGAAAGTAAAGTAATTATCCGGGGGTTCAAAACCAAGTGCCGGAAAATCTAAACAGAACTAGAAATGAAAAAGCAATAATACTCTCAATTCAAACGATTTAAATCATATTTATAACACTTTTCTCCAACAGTAAAACCGTATAATTAGCAGAACCACTTCAAGTATTTTTTAATCACTTTTTTCTCTTTTGTTCCTTCCTTTTGTGTGTATGTGTACGCGCGCGTGCGACAGAAAATGTAACTCGCCGAGGGGAGGAGGAAGAGGGAGGCATTAGCTGATGTAAAAATTAATGATCAAAGTGTCTTCTTTGTGACAGTCGGCCCACCCCCAGGCCTACTTTTCCACCCGTATCGGAAGCCGAAGCGGAACAGAACAGCCTTCTCGCCCTCGCAGCTGCTGCAGCTGGAACAGGCGTTCGAGAAGAATCACTACGTGGTGGGGCAGGAGCGCAAGACTCTCGCCAGCAAGCTGCAGCTGACAGAGACTCAGGTGAGTCGTGTTCACCTGTGCACCTCACGTGCATTTTATCCTGGGTAGCTGTAGTGGCTGGGAAAGTTACTGCGTGTGAGAGATGGCAGTTGCTTTGTTTTGGATGTTAGCCGGGTGTCAATACTGCTTTCTCCATTTCATTCTCCATTTTGCAAATCATGTTGGCAGTCCTAATTAATTCGAATTATCGATAACAAGACTTCAATAGCTGACAGTAGGGAAGATGCTAAATAGCTTTAATGAATGGGTAGAATACCTCTCTAGAGGCGGTAACCAGGTTTATCATTTAAATGGGAAAGTGCTTCCACCCGGGGTGATTTTCCACTCGGCTATAAAAGCAGTGATACCCAGCTGAACCTTTTTGTTTGGGTCCTTTGTTGTGAAATAACTGTCACACAGTCACTACACTTTCCAGAATATTCGATTAAACCCAGTGCCTTTTTCGTAGTAGCCCGTGACTTGGGAAATTCTTGTTTTCTCTCGGGTACATTTCTCAATTTTTCTTTTACTCTGCATTCACTCCGACGCCATTGGTACTGCATGACAAGTGGGGTGGAGGTGACTACCCTGCCGATATATCACCTGTCCTTAGGTTTGCAGTCACTTCTGACTGCTGACCAACGCTGATCCTAACACGAAGTGGGGCGCGTCTACCCGATAGAATGTTAAATGTTTGTCCGGGTACTGGTATGCACACGAGGCTGTGTGGTTGAGCATCTCTGTCACAAGAATTTGTACCCTGTCACAAGGTGGCGCTGAGACTGACCTCATGCAGACATGGCGCCATGCACACTTCTTTTCTATTTTTGGGTGATGGGAAATCGGGTGGAGGTAAGAAGTTCGCACGTTTTCTTTTCACCCACCCCGTCTTTTCCTGCTGCGAAGCTTCACCCGCCACCCGACATACACCTGCCTCAACATACCTGAAAAAAAATGTAGCAGTCAAGAGAGGCATCTGGTCGATTGTAGAACGATTTTTGTTTAATTAACCATGAAATGGCGGGCCACTCAGACCACTGGAGACCACTGCGACTCCGATGACTGATGGAGCGTTTGACTGCCGGAGTGTTTGACTGCAAATTAGCCGCGCGCTCGCGTGCTGGTGATGCCGGGGACACTGGAGCCAGCAGCGCGAGGGGAGGAGAGGGAGGAGACGATGCGACACAAGCCGCCGACGACATCGATAGATAATGTCATCACCGTCGTCGGCTCGCGGTAGGGTGCGCGCGCTGAGTGACCAGCGAGAAACTGCTGCTGTGCCGGGTACTAGACTGACGTCACAGTGGCTTGACAAACTTTTTTGTGGTCAGACCATTAAAACTTGTTAGAGCTCGGCTTGGCCGCTCGATTTTGTTGAAGTTTTAGAGACAAAATAAAAAAAATAAACATAAATAAAAATAAAGTGAATGGTTGGTGCGAAAGGTGGCCAAGTTTTAATGATTGTGCAGGTACTGTTGTATCAGGTGATTTACAGGTGTGACGACAGAATACTATCAGAATTGTTCAAGAAAGGGAGAAAGTGTAGAGGGACCAAGAAAATGAAGGAGCAATTATCGTTCAGGTTTTTTTGAACATGTAACAGCGAACGGAAAGTAAACTTCTAAGAAGTGTATACACCTGCAGTTTCGACCTTCTAAATAAATTTTTAATAGCAGATGGAGCCAAACTTTTCTCTAAAATGTCTTGAAGTGACTTACGGTATTGGAGGGTTGATAGTCTTTTGCTCCGTCGATGCTCGAGTGCAAAGTGCCCGTGCCCGTCCTCCGAATGTATTGACATGTTGACAGTTGAAAGTCTGACAATTTAATCCATGCTTAAATATGTGACAATGGTCATTTTTGTTTGTTTTTTGGTTTTGGTTTTGTTTGGTTTGTTGTTTTTTCTTTTGTTTTGATTTTTGGGTTTTTTGTTTTGTTGTTGTTGTTGTTTGGTTGTTTTTTCGTTTGTTTGTTTGTTTGTTTTTTTGCCACTAACTTGTTTTGGCGAATCTTATTTGACACTGAACGCTCTGCCTGATTCGAGTTTCTCTCAAACTCGAAGAAACTTGAACAAAGTTCTAAATAATTCAACACTAACTTGGTATGAAATAACACACATTCATATGTTATTATATTATTATCTTTTTCATCATCATCTCGATGACAGCAAGCAAAGAAAATGAAAAAAAAAATGTTCAATGTTATTGTACCTAGGACTGCCAGGTAACCATCTCTTACAGCCGAGGGTTGCAATGAGCAGAACCTGTAAGTTCAGCTGAAAAATGTAGAGATGGGATCCTAATAATTGTTATTGTGCTGTTTACAATATTAATATCAGTTTTGAAAGTTGTTATTTATTATTTTGTCTTCCTTCAGTTTTTTCTTCTTTCTTTTTGTTTTTGTTTGTTGGTTTGTTTGTTTGTACACATGGGTGAAAATGGCGCCATAAACAACCACCAAAGTAGAAGGAGATTTTTTAAAATTAAATTTATAAATAGTTTTCTGCCAGTTTAACTGTTTTACGATGCGTGCTCACCTATTTATTTATAATCCACATTTATAGACAACGATTTAGCAGTGTACAAACCTTCTGAGAGTCTGCACCCCTCTACCCCTCCATTCTTACCCGCCCCCCTCTCTCCCCAACCGCCCTCGTCTGTCGTGTCTACCCCGTGTGTCGGGTGTAAGGGCTGCTGACTCGGGTTTCCACGTCAGATCCCCTGCCAGCCCGTCATGGCGGGTAACTGGCTGCTGAAAATCGACCCGAGACTTAGGAGGGGTGGGCGCAGCGACTTGGTTTGAGTCAAGCATGGAATCCTCCGAGCTCGTGGCAAACCAAGTCAAACCGGACTCAAACGGGTGTCAACGGGTGAACCTGCGCATCGTCGTGTCTGGGTGCTCAGGAATATGCTCCACCAGTCTAACATCCACCCCTTACCCGAGGAAGCTCCCTCTTTTAATTTTCCTTTTCTTTGAGATTTGTGAAGTTCAGTCCTCGCTTAATGAAAAGAACTAAAAACTTACTTGACAACTTTAATTTTTCTCTCTTTCACACATACACGAACACACCCTAACTGCCAGCGTGTGAAGTGTACATAGTAATCTTGAGAGAAACAGGAAACAAAAACGGACCGTTAATGAGTGGTGGGATCATTTTGCTGTAATTATTTTTTTACAGTTTTTTTTTTTTTTTGCAATTGTCCGTGGCTGGTATGATGTCAGATAAACGAATACAGCCCCGAGTGGCGAATCCGCCATCATTTATCTCAAACGCCCGCCTGTGAACAAACACTAACCGCGAATAAAACATCCGGGCACCCTGCCCTGTCTCCGTCATGCAGCCTGTCCTGTCCACTGGATGCATGTACCATCATGTCCTGACACAGCAGCAGCAACACCAGCAGCAGAGGCGGAAAGACTGGCTTGAGTCGTTGTCGTCGTCGTCGATGATGTTTCCCATTTTTCACATCGACCACTCAGTCAGTCAGTCGCGCTCTGCTGCTGTGCTGATCGTTGCCCGCTTCACCAAACCGTCGCCATTGCCCTCGCGCTGATTGCGTCTTTCCTGCAGCGCGCGCTCCCACAAGGCTGCTCGGATAGCCCTCGGATAGTCCTCGGATAGCCCCCGGCCCACACTATGGCGCCCTGGCCGGGGACCGTTCCGGTGTTGCGAGCGCGCAACTGAGCCCATCCGGGTCTCGGAGTGTTGCGTGTTCTACAGATTGCCGCTCGTGTCCTCAGAGAGCGCGCACCGCCGTCAGCCCCAGTCTCTCTCCCTCCGCGCCTCTCGTGGGCTGGGTCGATTCCCCTCGCCAATCGTTCGTGGGATTCGAATAATTATTGCAACTCGCATTAACTGCCGTCGTTTTAGGGGACTTGGAGCATGAATGGAGAAGGAAGGGTACGGGTAGGGTGGAGGTGGGGTGGGGGAAAAGTGCTTGCTCTTTATTGCCGCCCTTGCTTGTCACGATGTGGGTAACTTCTCCTTTCTTCCGCGACGCCGAAGTGTGTGGGGTGGGGGAGAGGAGGAAGGGATCTAGTGGTCTCCCCTGTTGCTCGTGATAATTGGATGCCTGCTTAGTGAGTGGATTTTTTTTTTTTTTGGTGGCTTTTCAAATTCGTTCTTTCAATTTTCTGTTTTCAACCTCACACCGCAACGGATTGTAGCTGAACCGAGGGAAAGGTTCAGTCATCGCAAACGAGAGGGAGAGAGATAATCGGAGCTTTTTGGTTCGGATCTCGTCTTTGACACACATACTTTTTTATCTGGTTACATGACTGGCCTATCTTGTACCTCACCCTAATGCAGTCTTAGCTGCTGACTTCGCGAAAAAAAAATCCCAACGAAGCAGCCAACCTGACTACACATACACACACCCACATCTACAGTTGCCGAAAAACAGTTAAATGTGTTATGATATCAAATACGTGTGTAATGTTTGAAAATAAATTTTTAAAAATAATAATACACTGAGCGACTGAGTAAGCTTGTGGTTTGACCAGCGGGGATGGACTGACGGAGGCTTCACCATAACACCTGCACGCTTCTCACCCACGTGACTTCTTCCTCTGTTCTCAGGTCAAGGTCTGGTTCCAAAACCGGCGCACGAAGCACAAGCGGATGAAGGCGGAAGAAGAGGCGTCCGGCGGCATCACTTCCGGCGATGACGTCAACGCTGCAGGTGATGCGGCCCACTCTGACGCCAAGAGCGACGCCTCTGACCACGACATGGAGGATGACGTCAGCACCGACGACGAGGAGGAACTGTCGGTTACCGAGGACTCTTAGACGTGTGTGGGTGTCAGTCGACACGAGTCGCGGCAACTCCTCCCACCTTCACCCACCGGGCCCAGTGATACTCGGGGTGGAAGCTCGAGAGATGTGGCTGTTGATCCACCTTGTGCCCAGGAATCGCTCTGATGCTCTAAACTCTTGAGTCCCTTACTCTAATTAAACGGACTCTTAAAGGGCTGGACCTTCAGGGCACTGGCTGACTGGCACATGATTGTGGTGCGCACCCTGGTGGACATTGCAAGACTTCTCTCTGTACTCTTCACACGTTCACACGGGTGCCACGGGTGGCTTCAGGTGCCGGCTTCTGCAAGGTGAGAGCCAAACGTTCGCAGGTGGTAGAGAAAAAAAAGCGCACTAACTTCTGTGTTTAACACTTATTATTTTTGGACGAGAGGACGAGGATTCCAGGAATCGAACCTGTCAGCAAGGCAACAGTCATGTGACAAAAAAGAAAAAAAAAACAGATATTCTACACAAGGACAGGTGGGAAATAATTCAAATCGCTTCGAACCGAACTGCACGTTGGTGTGACGAGGGCTGTGAAGTCGCGCGCAGTATTTTCATTGTAACATTTCATTTCTCCGAAAGCAAAGAAAGTAATTGTTCGTCACACATTAACCAAGATGTTGCCCCGCACTCTCGCTCGCTCCTTTTTCTATGATATCTATTTTCGTCGTCTGGGAGGAGTCAAGGGTCAGCGGCTGAAGCTGACGTCACAGGGTCAAGTTTCGGGTGTTAATCCCACCGTTCACATCGCGGGGTCAGACTCGAACGTGCGGTCAGCCAGTGCGCATGCGTCAAGAACACGTGACAGTGCGCATGCGTGACTGACTGCCTGGCAGCCATTCGGCGTAGCTGTTACTTGGAATGAAATGTTTGTAAAGACTTGTGAGGTTGCAGCTGTTTGACGAAAGTGTTCTGAGGACAGAAAATAGTCAGTAGATGTTTCCTCCTCCTGTCGGTAATGATGTCACGTGACGGCCAACCACCAATCACACGGTGTATTTTCAGCCCACTCTAAGTGTGTTTCTTTATTGTTACTCTGTGAGCAGAACTGGATGATTTTTTAAAATATTAATATACTTTATTAATTCCATTTTCCCCACCTATCCGTTTGAACTTGTCTTGATTTGAACTTGTGTCTTTGCAAATGTGAACATAACTTGTTTACTGGAGCGAGAGAGCGAATAAGTCCTGACAACAGACAGAGAGAAGAGAGACTGAGGACGAATGAAAGAGAAAAAGATGGTGCAAGACAGAAATGTGAGCGAGCAAGAACAGGAGAGAAAGAGAAGAATGTGTGTAGTGTGTTGTCTCCGTCCAAGTTCACAGGTGCTTGTGGGAAACATTACCTAGAAATCCCCTTGTTGATCGACTTACTGTGAAGAACGTGAATGTAATAAATCAACTGTGAACATGTTCATGCTTTCGGTGCTTTGAAGTGTCAAGAAAAGATGTGTGTGTGTGCGTGTTCATTTGTGGTGTGTATATGAGACAAGAGTGAGACAGAGACAGGGTCTGCATCTTCTTTACATTTTCTCTCAAACGTGTTTTGAAAATGAAAACCAGCGTAGTTTAAAATTTCTTTTTTCCCTCAGAGACTAGTGTTGGTATCAAAGCTAACCCCCACTGTTATGTTTGCTGCTGATGTTGATGATGACGACTGCTAGCTTTACTACGGGTAGTGATGGTAAAAGCGCATTACTCACACACCCTGTGCAACTATGTACTCAGTGACACTTGTTGGTCACGTGCTCACAGTTCGATTCAGAACCACTCTCAATCAACCCTCACAGCAAACAAAAACCTGTTGTGTTTACATTAGCATGTTTGTCAAGCGCTAAAAATATTTTTCACTCTGCATCTCCTTCTCATCATGGTGGGGCAAAGGTCACACATTAGCCAAACGTCACACACAACCACACTCACACAGCTGTTGTGTCCGAAGTTCAGATGGTTTTTTGAATTTTGGATGTGATTCAGCAAAACTCATCTGCAGCAGTTATGTCGTATTACGAGTGTCTTAAAGAGCAGTATGAGAACACAAAGTACCCGTACATTACATCACCTCCTTCAGCTTGCGACACTCGGCAAAGTGTCTCGAAGACCTTGTCCATGGGGCAGCAAGGGGTGGGTATAGGTAGCATCGGTGATTTGCCTGTTACACTAACGACTGGGCTTCAAGAGCGACACCCGATCCCAGTCACCAAGGAGACTACTTGTAATCAAGCCAAGTACTTTCGATGCTCGGATGTAAACAAGTATTTTGCATGGCGCCTGTAACCAAGGAGTCAGTGAAACTATCCTGCAGCTGGCAAGCAGATGCTGGGTCGCCTGGCCGCCGGCCTGTGATGGCTCAATTACTAGCAGTATTAAGGCAGGGGCCGAGTTTCCTTATCACATCATTCAACCTGTCCCCCAGATACTTTGATCAATTGCCCTCTGACACGACTTCTCTCACGCTCGGCTATTAGATTGCCTCCCCTTTCTCGCACTCTTCTCTGCGCAGGCCGGCTGGTCACGTGATTAACCGGGGCTGTCTCCCGCTGCGAGGGAGCATTGCGAGACAAGGCACAATTTAAAAGCAATTCTCTAAATATCAACCCCAAATATGGCGAAATCAAAATATTAAGAAAAGGGCAAGTAACCCACGAGAGATCCATTTGTAACAGAAAGTGAAACTAAGAACAGAGTTCTGTCTCGTCGCTGATTGTGATCCCCCTACCCACTCCCTGAATCATTCTAAATACCCGGGGTACTTTAACGATAGCAATTTTAACTTTAAAGATGGCATTAAGCCAGAGAAACGATGACTGGTAAGGTATAGTGAATCAAACCTTGTCAACTCTCACGTGACACGCGGGAACATCCGGGTAGAAACGGTCCTTCCCACCCTTTCTAAAATCCGAAACGAAATAACGGGTAGAGGGGTCTGCTGAGACATTATTCCCACGAAGATGTGTGAGGATGGTCTGTGAAGACGGGTACCGGAGGAGCTAATCCACAGGCGGCATGTGTCGCCACGTCCACCCGCCTCTGAGCAAACAGGCAGAAAGGTGTGCGCCCAGAGGTCGATGATCCGGAGGTCGCCCAGGTAAAAGCGAGTCGTTTGGAGATTAACGCGATGAAGTTTCCGCCCGCTGACGGCATCAAAAGAACGTCTGCACGAGACCCGTTTACAGGCGCGACAACACTTGAGGTCAAAGGGCATGTCCAGACAAGTAGCAGACTGGCATCTAGCATCTAGTCACCGTGTCTTCCTCTTTAATTTTCCCAGACGAGGTCCTCCAGATCCCTTTCCCCCTACCCGCTTGGCTTTGAAGATCTGGGTGCATGATGGACTGCCGCAGGGTGCAGAGACGAGAAAAGACGAGAAGAGGGTTGTTAGGTGATCAATGATAATAATGTTGGTACACTTGTACCTTACAGCTGTACCTGTATCATGCACTGATGATGTTAGTACACTTGAACTCAGCGGTTATCATCAATGATGATGTTGGTTCACGAGTTTGTAAAGTCTACCCGTCTTAAAGCACTCGTCTACTACCCGCGCTGTCTCAAGGAGTGGTACATCATCCAAAGGAAAACAATATTAGCCTTTCATGCCTATGTCCCAGCATGCCCTAGCAACCTCCAGCTAATGTCGGCTGTTGATGTTCTACCCCTCTATCGAGGTCGCACAGTGTCTGACTATACGGGCGGAAGCAGATTTGTCTTGATTTGATTATGAAAGTCATTTTCCTCCACAGAAAAGCTCACAGCTTGCCGACTTGTTTTCCCAGCACCAGTCGTACCCCTGCCTGCCAGAGTGTTACGGGTGTACCCCGCCTTGTTCACGGGGAGCAGGAACAATGTTCCGGGTAGCCTGACAGGGTATCAGCTGTCAGAGAAATGACGCTAATCGCCGTCTTCACGCCCAGAAAAACACAACACAATGTGGAAAATCACGTGTCTTTTCGTGAGAGCCGCAGCACCCTCCTCCTCTCGGGAAAGGCTAGTTGGCAAAGGGGGAAGCGGGACTAACCCTCGTCAGGGGAGAGCATGCACCACGTACAATGTTCCCCCAACTTTCTGCTGCTGAGCCGTCACGAGAGTCATGTCATTAGACACCATCTTGGAAGTACTTCTCTTCGCTCGCACAGATCCTCTGGAGGTCTTATGACAGAGAGGACACTGATTTCTCCTATTTCTCCTTTTTTTTTTCCACTCAGTTATTCTGCGTGCGGTGTCAATCTCCTCCCTTGCTTGAAAGAAACAGACAAAACAGAACAACGAAAAAAAATCCTCTTCTTGTCAAACCTGCTAGTCTTGTTATCGGTGATGCCTCTTCTCTTCCTTCTCTCCTCTTTTTCTCTCTTCCCCCATCTTTACCGTCAGCTGTCGACAGCCTGTCATCGTCTGACCACCGCCACGGCCTTCACTAGAGACTATCGCATGATCACCTTTAACTTCGAGTGGTCAAACATGCAAGAACAACAATTATGGCGACCGGGACTCCCAAATGTGGATGTCATAAACAGTTCCGCAGCGCTGGGGTGGATGGCCCGCGGGCAGGGCCTCGTGTCGTCTGGCCAAATTGTGGAGCTGGTCCCACTAGAGGCCCGCTCCGGTCCTGCGAGTGGTCCACTCGCAATGGTGCGATCGAGAGGAGGCCACGGGCCGCAACCCTGTCATTATCCGCCTAGTAATCTCCCCTCATGCGCATGGAAACGACTTCCAAAACCGAAGGGGCCGATGGGAAAAGCGAGCCGCGATTTTCGAGAGGCGAATGAATAAAGACAAATTGAATTTGTTGTCACGCAGAATGGCTGAGCAGCGCACAAGCAAATCGAAGACTGAAGCGTCCAATAAAAGGAGCCTCCGGCCCAATATTATTATTTTCTTCTGCAATCACGCCTTTGGCTTGGGCCACCAAACGCTTTGCTTTTGCGCCAAGAGGCGACAATCGATGGTCGACGCAGCCTCTACAACTCGTCCTGCCAGCCGTCCGCCCGGCGGAGACGTTCGGGGGCCTCGTTTTGAAGATGATGCCGCTACTTGAAGGTGGTGTATAATCGGAGGGCATTAGGAGTTATTACGGGTTTGCCCATTGTGCGCCAGCGTTTTGCGAGAAGAGCAATTAGGCCGGGGCTGGGTAATAGCTGATTGTGCCTGATCCGGCGCCATTCATTAGTTAAGAGGGGCTATCGGAACGCGGCTGATGGGCCGGTAATTGAAGCCAAATTGGGGGACCATTATCGTGTCCATCACACGCAGCGCCAATGGAGCTAAATCACGACAAATTGACATTGGATTGTGTCCGCTGTGGACAGACCGAGCGATCGAGATTTCAGATTTTCGGCTACCCCCTCCCAAGCAACTTCTTTGGGAGGAGAAATGTGAACGATTAGATATGGCTTTCCAGCGTCATCCGAGATAGGAGTGCTGGCTTCGAATGGCCCCTGAGGGTATGTCGCCCTTCATCATAACTTCTGATCACCGCATCTGCGGGGGACGTTTTGCCTGCCGCAGTATTCAGCCGCGCAGGCGCTTTTAGTTCTGCAAGCAGGACTTCCGGTCGGACTGCAGACAATTTCAAGGAGATATTGAAAGTGTCTTGAAGTTTGGACCAGACTTGCTTCATATCCTCCCCCTACCCTGATGTCTTCCCCACAACTCCACCCCACAAACTTTCTTTTTCCTTTTCTTCGATGAAGTCATTGGATCCATGACAAGCCAAGTTTGTGAGTTTGTAGTACTTAGTCCATACTTAGTTCCATAATAGTCATACGGCCCGGTTGTTTGTCATAAATTTCAGTCGTGTCATCATGTTTGGAAATAAGTTGACTTGTTGGTCATGTTCAAAGAATATGAACTCCGCGCTCGATGGTTTCTTCCATTCTGAAGTTTGCGCACACCAGTTCTCGCCGGTCTTACAGGTTTTTGAGGGGAGTGGGGTCGTTTATGTGACTTTAGTAGCCCGGATTAACTCAGATTTGCATGTGTGCGGCAGTTGTCTGCTGTCCAGGCCGCAGGACTCGATCATCAAGGTGCGAAAACATCTAGTAGGTGTTGTCTCTCTTCGAGGCCGGCCACGTGGACCACGAATCTGTATCCTCTGGATGGCTCACAGACGATTTTTTTCAATTAACTTCTAGAACGAGACTATTGACAGAACAGCTTCCGGTTTAACAAACGACGACAATGACTATTTCAGCAGTAAACAACAATAAATACACAGTCAGGCTTCTGCGTGGAAGAATGGCACTGTGCGAGTGTCAAATGTTTCGATGTAAGTCTCTTTTTTTTTTTCGCTTCCGCGGGCAGATATATCGACAGAGCAAGACGAGTAGCGAGCGGCTCTCATTCATGTTACAGGCCGCTCGGACAAAAGCTTAAATCTGTTGAGCGCCAAGATTTGTTTAAAGCGGAAGTCTGTCTGTCAATTGGTCGCCGAGACTAGCAGCCAGCCATCCACCTATACACGTCCGTGAGTCAGGTCAAGCGTGATGTTTATAATCAGATATACATTGAAGACGACGTCGATGATGATGATGATGATGATGATGATGATGATGATGATGATGATGATGATGATGAATGCAGAGACATACCAGAAATTTGCATACAAAAGATTTAACTTATAAACTTTAAACGCGGCCAACCCTCTAGAAGTCTGTAAGTGAAGACGCTCGATACTTGTGTCCTGAGGGTTTCACTCAATTAAAACCGTGTTACCATCAGGAGTAGGGCTCCCCCAGTCGCAGAGGTTACTTTCTCACGCTGTCCCAGTGGGCCCTGAGAAAGGCGGCCCGCTGGCTATTGGCGGGCCACGTGCTTTGCCCGCGCTCCTCTCGCAGCCCCACGTGACGCCGCCATTGTGTCGCTTGTATCGCCTGTAATTGCGTCCTTTCTACACAGCACTGACTTCATAAAACTGGCGTATGTGTCGAGGGCTCTTAAAACTCCTACCTGCCGACCAGGCTCTCATATCCGCTACCTGCAGGGGGAGAAAACAGTGCATTATAAGATCCTGTAATAGCCGGGGCTTGGCGAGAAGCAGTGTTCCCATTTGAATGTGACGTCAAGTCGCCCGCCGAGACAATGGCCCCCGTCAGGGTCTCTCGCCACATTTTTGTTAGCATTAGCCCTTTTTTCTTCGTCGACCACTTTACGCGGCCGGAAGTGTGATATGGATCATACATTTGTAAATAAATAATCGCGAGTATCCACACACCAATAAGGATAATGGCATTTTCATGAACTTGATATCCTCTAGTCGCGGCTTGACGGTTTGTTGCAGCCTTTTCGCTGGGCGAAATCTAATGTGCTTCCGAGTGCGAAATTACCGGGCGAATTATTGGAGGTTAGCTTTACGATCACCACCGAGCCTTTTGGCGAACGGGGAGGAGGAGGTTGGAGAGGCGGGGGTTGAGGACGTGGAACGTGGGAAAAGAGCCAGCGCTTGGTGACAAAAGATAGTCGCACTGTGTCACGTGCGTGTGAGAGCGTGTTCTCACGCTAGTTTTTCTTTAATTCTTGGCAGTGCTTCCAGTTGCTGCACACAACAGGCCATGCCGGAGCCACCGGAAGTGACGATGGTCGCTCGCGGATGGGGCGTGCCTTGTCCTGACCACATTGTCCTTCGCCATTATTGATAAGAAATGGCGCCGACCAGAAGGAGAACGCTTTAAAGGGAAACAGGGAAGTGGCACGCGCCAATGGCGCATGACTGACTTCAATTGTCCGCGCGTGCGAGCTTGTGCGCGTGCCATTCGCATGCGACGAAACGGGACAGGGTTGAAAAAAAAAACCCAGTAAAAACCACCACCTAAATGCCTTTATTATGTGTCGTGGTTCGCGGTCTTTGGTCTAATCGTCAGACGGTCTCTTGAAGTTCTGGGTTGACCCCAGGTAGAACGCCCATTGTGCTGCGCGCGCACCTGGATTCGATGCAATTTGGGAAATGACTGGTCGCCAACAAAGAGTCGCAGAAACAGAGCTGGTCTTCATTTCCGCCAGCAGGACAATGCGCATGACGCTCGGGAGGCTGAAGGAGGAGGGACTGTTGGTGACCCACGGACGTCTTCGCGGACAGTGGAGACATCATCGACCCGCGACACTGATCGCCACCCTGAGCCACCGAAACAGGGTGCACATGCCCTTTCGCATATTGTTCCGTCTGTCTGTCTGTCTGTCTGTCTTCATCTCGCTTACCGCTCCCTCCCGTCATCGTGGAAGTGGGTGAGTGTAGGTGGTAGATACACGTCACCTGGGTGTACTCATCACCTGGGCTACCGATGGCTTGGACTCATCTCCATCGCTACCAAGGAACCCACCATTCCCAGCTACAGCACCATGTTGGTTACCATGGAGACTTTGCTCTCGTGTTACTCAGACTGTCATCAGAAACTTGAAAGTTAACTCACATCTCATTTGTTCGCCCGCTTTACTCCATTACAACATGGCGGCCTTCTACAACTGCCAGAACTGAGTCATTGTCAAGATTGTCAATAAAAGATGATTTTGTAGCCTGAAATTCTAAGTGAAAACGATTCAGAACCTTAGTGCGTTAATTTTCTGTTGACTGTAAAGTGTTCCTTTAAACTGCTCGTTACAGTTGTTTACCCAGGATTCTGGTCATCAAGACTCCAGATTGTCTGACCCAGGATTCTGGATGCTCTCAGCTTGTGGTCACTATTATGAAGATCCAGGATTATGGTTCCTCTCAAGATCACACACCCAGAATCCTGGTCACTGTCTGGACTGCAGTATCCCAGACACAGAAATCTGGTCGCTTCAAAGGCTGGTTCATAGCAATATTGCTGGTCAGATATACTACCTCTATGAGAGTAAATCAAGGCCTTACCCCCCACCACACTTGTCTGCTGACACAAGTTCCAGAAATCCCATACCATTGACAAGAACTGCTCAGTGATGACAAAATATGCGCACATTATTCTCGAAGCGCTTCCTCTTCCTCCATTTTCCTTCTCTCTGTCCGCGAGCAGACGAGAAGAAAAGCTTCCCGATGTTGTCTTTTCTTCCCTCCTTGCGTTTGTTATGTGTTTCATTTTGTAGGGGAGTCATAAACGGGCGAGTGCGGCTGGCCAGGCTGCGGGAGGCGTTATGAAGCCGCTGAGCGATAATCGAACCCTCGACAAAGACCCTCAGAGCAGGGAGCGCCCGTGTCCGGCATTTTTGGCCACATTACCACGGGCCGGCTCGCCACGCGCGCTCGGGCTGGGCAATGCCGGAAATTAATTAGATTGTCCAATGATAAATTTTTCTCTTTGAGGACTGAAGTGTTGAAATCTTTCGAGTCCTCCTCAGTTAGTTCTATCGTCCGTGACGAGCTTTGGCGCGGGCTGTGAGGAACTGTGGCGAATGGCCACCCTGAATGGAGCGAGGCGAGCCCCGGCTAATTGGGAAATTAGGGCATCATGGTCCCTTGCTTCCTACTGCGCATGCGTCATCGGCAACTTCCGGGAAGAAACATGGACGCCGAGGAAGTGTCTGGAAGTGGTATTAGCAATATTGCCGACGGCATCGCCAGAGACGCACGGGCCGACACCTCTGAAAACACCCGCGTGGGGTGCGCCATAGGGTCTGTGGCCAACTTCACACAAACGATGACGTCAGGAGATGGTCCTCCACTTAAAGAACCCGCCCTTTATGACAGACAATGTGGGCTCAGCATCCTCTGTTCTAAAAGCATGTTCATAAATAATCCGCGTGAAAGCGAAAGTACAGGGAATCGCTAAGAACACAAACACAAAGAAAACGCAAGAATTCGCAATTTGTAACTACTACTTATTTTCTCATTTTTTCAGATAACAGCATTTCAGGTGAAGCCACTGACAGAGACAGCGGTTTTTTTTTTAAAAAAAGTCCTACAACATCATCGACCAGAAATGCGATAGCAAATATCCTGGAGCCACTTATTACACAGCACGTGACAAGTGCAGACCAATGTCCTTGATGCTAGCAGTCAATTACTCACCTCAGATAACATCACAATCTGAAAACGCATTATACAATCCCCCCATCCCACCTTCCACACCCCAAGATTTTCAAAACATCCGTAAATGTTATTCCTATTTAATAAAACTGAAATAAGTCATAAATAGTTTAATCCCCGACGCGCTCAAACCACCAAACCTCTCGGTTCGAACCCCTGTGATCATCATCTGTCCATCATCAAACCATCTGATGGAAGAGGCAGTAACAGGCACATCAAAGACAACTGCGTAACCATAGCTACCTGCACGCGCTTTATTCTCCGCTTTACGAGGGCGCAGAGCGGGATCACGTGACCAGTTCGTCACTGTGGGAAAAGATCATCGACGACAGCAACAGTATTACGCTTTTAATTGTGCGCCGCGGAGAAAATTAGGTCATCGCTGGGTTGCGCAGGCGCAGACACTCCAACCTTCCAGTCGGAAGCGCGTGGGACTGTGGGGAAGCATTAAAATGGACAATCGCATTCATTTGTCAAAAGGCTTTTAACCGAAAACGCTCGAAACCGCAGAAAATAATCGAGCAAAGAGGCGCAGGAGCGGAAGCCAGTGACTGGTTTTCAAGGTTGATTGTCACATCATTTGTCCCGAGGACTCCCTCCAAACACCTTTATTTCCCTTTGTCGTCCATCCGGGGTACGTCAGACAAGCGAGTACATCTACTGTTCGCCCATGGCCTCCACAAATGTAATTATGCTTTATACGTTCGTCTGGTTCCTCTTTATTGAGACGAGTCGTTGGAGTACCAGAGCGCGAAGGCTCGAACCATGGAATCATTTTTTAAAAATTCAAACCGCTTTGTGACCCACGACTGCCATCGTGTTCACGGAATGCAAATAAAGGAGTTTTGAGGAATCAGGATGTGGAGCAGTGTACCCGACAGTTCTCATTTTATCACAGCGACCCTGATCTCTGTGTTCGTCCTGCCTGCTCCCTGCTCCAGTCCTGAGGACGGTCTGACAGAGCAAACGGATTCATTTAACTTTAACAACGGATTCACCCCCACAGAAAGGTAAGAGAATATTGCATGGCTTTATCGTGTCGGTTAATGGGATGAATTTAAAGTGATTGCATCTAATTAAAAAAAAAAAGCGATGATACAGGTTTTATTGTGCAGGTGCGCTCGGCAATGTCTCCTTAATGCATCACCTGGTGTGATTTACTCTCGGCAATGAACATAACGAGGACATACTGTGTGACTGGAGGATACATCACTGGCTCTGTATCCGTGTTTGTCTTGTTAAGGTATTTATATCGCAAGTGTATGGCTTAATATTGGAAAGTCATATGTATTTATTATTTTATTTCTCCACCCGAGAATATATGTGTAATTGAGTGTGTTCGCCTGCGTGTTTGTGAGTGTGTTTTAAATATTTTTTTCCTGTCTGTCTGTTTTTATATCTGTCTATATATCCATGTGGATGTACACCTGTAGGTATGTAAGATGCTGACAGGTTTGGGACTAGCAGTCATCACGCCTTACTGACCCATCACAGGATGAATGAAGTCCAAATTTCATCTTCTACAGTCGGCAGCAAAGGGGCACAACTCCCAGCACTCAGACAATACTCTCCCCTCATCCTCCCTCTCAGCCTGTGATTCCTCCACAAGGACCTGACAAACAGACAACTCCTGAAGCTGGCAACAGACCCACTCCACCCACTCGAGCTGCTGGTCGCCAAGCATCCAACAGACGACAGGACACGAGTGTTGGAGGGTGGGAAGGAGAGTGAGTGAATGAATAGTGTTGGTAAGGGATGGGGAGGAGGTTAAGGGTAAAGGGTAAACAAAAAAAAAGGGTGACAAAGTCTGGAAGTGAGAGAAAGAAAGAGAAAGAGAGATGCTTACGATCAAAAACTAAAAACAACGACCTCAGCTGACGACGCCCATCCTCCCATCCTCCCATCCCCTCCCTCCCCACCATAATGACACCATTATCTGTCTTTCGTCAACCTCGTGCCTCTGCACCCCGGCTCGCCCCTTAACGTGGTTTCCGCCTGTTCTACATCGCGCAATGACCAGCGAGACAAAAGGCAGTTGGCACCGCCGCGCCTCGGGAGAAACAAAACCCAGAAACTCCCTCCATGGAGGGGCCGCGCCGTGGCGAGAGCCGGCTAATTCCTCCAGAATTCTAGTATTTCACAATTTGCGCCGACGTCGCGGCCCTGAAATGAACGGCTTTACGCTCCATTAAGAAAGCTAGTGAATAAAGAAAAGGCGCGCCCACGACCATCTCCACTCGGTGTTGTCGTCACAAACGTCCATTTTTACCACCCCGAGTATGGCGGACGATTATGCAGTTAAGTCGCAGAGCCGGGCAGGCTGCAACTTTTCACGTCCCATCACTGTCAACTCGGGCTGAATGCGACACAAAATTGGGCGATTTCTTTCAAATTTACTGTAATTGTCGGGAGGTGGTGGGTAGGGTAGGGGTGGGGTGGGACTGGGTGGAGGGCGTGGCTTGATGGCCACCCTGCGCCTTTCGCTGCTGCTGCGTGCGTGTGTGTGCGTGTGCTGGCTGCCATGGCTTCCTCACGTGCAGCCAACGGCACAACGACGTCATCACGTAGAGTGGGGTGGGAAGTGGAGGTTGGGGTGGATGTTCTGGGGGACGCTGGTAGGAGGGGAGCTGGAGGGGACAAGACACGCTCTGTCGTCTGGCTACTCATTTCCGCTGATCTCTGGTTACTGGAAGACGCAGCGATTGTCAACAGTAATTTGTCTTAATCAATGCTAATTCTTCCGGGTCGGTGTGGCGGCAGGCGCTGGCCACTGGTTACAAGGACGGGAGGATGAGCGACACCGGCCACGGACCTCGGCCAGACACGCGCATCAAGAGGCAGACAGACAAGAGAGCAGCAGCGTGGTTCCAGACGCTGCTTGGACGGGACCATCAATGGCAGATGACTGACAAACTGTGTTGGAGCCACGAGACAGAAAGTTGCGTGTGTTGTTGTTTGTTTGTTTGTTTGTTTGTTTGTTTGTTTGTTTTTTGTTTTGTTTTTTTTGTTTAGTTAATATCAATGTGAATGTGCTTCAATGGTCCACTTCCTGCAGTACTATTCCAACAACTAAAACCCAAGACCAAAGAACTGTCCTGCAGACACACCGACGAAGAAATAAATATTCAGCTCCTACGCGGATAGAAGTGGATTCGATCACACAGACTTGCTTTGAAGGCAGGGACAAACAGACAAGCCTGTCCTGATACCTGACCATCATCCCGACTGCTGCAGCTTTCAACCAACGTGTCGACGCCATTGACGATGGTTGCGACAGCTATTGATTATGATGTTGACAATGTAAAGGACAAAGAAAATGGAAAATACTCTTGTTTGAAGCGGATGATTTTGTGTTTCCATGTGTACCATGCGATGCATTGAGATGATTCTTTGTGTTTGTGTGTGTGTGCATGTATGTGTGTTTGTATGCATGTATGTTGTTATTGATGTAGAACTATATATCCATGTACAAAATAATGTATGGATGCAAATAAAATATGAACATACGTATTTATCTATCTAATTATGAATGTAGGTGTGCACATTGCATGTGTGAGTGTGCGCGCGCTTATGCATGCGTACAAACATGCACGACCGAATGCCTTGGCCAGATGACCGAACTCCAAAGAGTTTGATACGACCATCTTCGCCCATGAGTTTGGCAGTCATACATTATGGTTACCCACCCTTTCCTCTAAACAAATAAAAAGACAATGGTGTTATCTACAGACCGCAGCAGTGTTCTTCGGTGACCCGGTGACCCCGATGATAACTGTTGCATTCGTCAACTAACGGTGATGTCTAAAAACACACAGCTGAAGCATGCGGAGTCCACTTTGTTATTCCATCCCCCTTCACTGCTTCCACAATCAAGCAAATAATCCTATAACGAGACACAAGCAGCAAAAGTTTAAGGAATCTTGTCTTCCACCACCCTGCCCTTACCGTTACAAACGCCATGTTGGAAGCCGTTAGTTCTTTGATGGCGGGTAACGTGTTTGCTCCTTGTGCTCACCTAGTCTTTTGCGACATTATCAAACTCGGAACCTTTTAATCATACAAGACTTTTGCATATTCCATTAAGGATCAATATACGTCCTACGTCGCTGATATTTTTTTTTTTTTTTTTTGTCTCTCTCTCTCCCTGCCTGGCCTTCGTGAGATCGCCGTAGCTCGCCTGAGATCGAAGTGGATTTTCGCCAGGCTTGCCTGGGATCAACTGGAACAGCACAAAGTAGCAGCCGGCAGGGGAGTGTCGCCTAACAAAAGGCAGAACGCCGCGCGAGTTTGTAAGCAAATACATCTAATCGCCTTGCATGCAGGAGATTAACGAACCCATTTCCTCCCCCAGCCTCGGCAGAAGCAGCGGAAAGACGAGAGCATGGGGTCGGCACCGCAGACCTTTGCAAGGATAAGAGCCTGGCCGGAAGTGCACGAGTATTCAGCTTTCCTTTGAAACACGGCGCAATCAATTAATTGTGGTTAATTGCGTCTATGATTCACCGCGGGGCCCGATCAGGAGGTTGTACCTTGGCGCGTGAGCGCGTGCGTTCTGTGGAAGACCTCAGTGTTCTGAGGGAAGGTTGGTCTCTGGTCATGAGTGTTCTGAGGGAAGATTGGTCTTTGTGGACCTAAGCGTTCTGAAGGAAGGTTGGTGTCTTTGGAAGAAGACCTGGTCTGATGAGTGTTCTGAAGGAAGGTTGGTGTTTGTGGAAGACATCAGTGTTCTGAGGGAAGGTTGGTGTTTGTGGATGGTCTGATTAGTGTTTTCAGGGACGGTTGGTGTTTGTGGATGGTCTGATTAGTGTTTTCAGGGAAGGTTGGTGTCTGTGGAAGACATCAGTGTTCTGAGGGAAGGTTGGCTTCTTTGGAAGAAGACCTGGTCTGATGAGTGTTCTGAGGGACGATTGGTCTCCGTGGAAGACCTCTGATGAGTGTTCTTAGGGAAGGTCTCTGTGGAAGAAGACTTGGTCTGATGAGTGTTCAAAAGGAAGGTTCGTCTCTGTTGAAGACCTGGCCTGATGAGTGTTCTGAGGGACGGTTGGTCTCCGTGGAAGACCTCTGATGAGTGTTCAAGGTTGGTCTTGGGTGCTTTCTGAAGAAGGAATTGTCTGATACGTTTTCGAAGGAGACTTGGTTCTCTGACAAAGAACTGGTCACTGTGGAGCGCTCATGGTTACAGGAAGTTGCTCGTGGTGAGTTGGAATCATGCTGTTTGTATGGTGAGGGTACATTGTGCAACTTTAACGAGATTCAAGAGTAGTTGTGTTTGTAACACGCTGTGTCTTTATTCAAACTCTTCTTTTTTACTCTAAATAAAGTGTTGATTTTTTTTAGTCTACAAACTGAACTCAAAACTTCAAGAAAAAGAGGTATTTCATCTGCATTTTAGTCTGCGATTTAAAGACAGAGAATTACCAGTTAAACACAATCGTCACTTTACGCCTGTAAGTACATATAGAGAGTCAGCAAAGGGAGACAACACACCAAAAGGCGATTGTTCAAACTGATAGCCAACCTCTGAAGGATCTTAACGACTTTCAAGACAAACCTCGGGTCCTCCATGCAACGCCACGCACTGCACCAGCCAGGCCATCGCGAATCCCTCCTGGTGCGGGCGATGAATGACGATGATAGCTGATCGCCGAGTGCCCGGATTAACAAGGTGAAACACGAAAACTAGAAATACCAGAGACGCGCACATTTCAAAACTGATTTCCCTGCTGTCCCCGATGGGACGGTCTGCGTGTTTCTGCGATCACGTGACATCGCCTTCCCCCTTGTTCTCGAATTACCTTTCCTCACATTAACCCCTTCACGACTGCAGCATGACTCGTGTACAGCGGCCATGGGGCGCTCGCTGGCTGGATGTGTGGGCTTCCCTTTGTTTGGCCTGTCTGTCCGTTGGCAAGCTCGTTACCTAGAGATGTCTCATCCTTCAGTCGCCATCTCAGAAGGCTGTCTTCATGGGTTAGTCTAGTGACTCTAGTCTCTGTCTCGATAACAGCCGGTGTCTTGCAGTCACGTTTGCGGTAGTTACAGATGCCGTTTGTCACAAAAAAATCGACTAAAATCATGTACACATCTTCAACGAATTCTAAAGGCAAAATAAAACTGCTAAGAATCGCGTAAAGAGTAGGATAAATTTGAATCTCGTCTATTTATATGTGTGTTCATGTGGAAAACGTTGAAGGTTTTTAGTAGAATGTTGTGTTTAATAAGAGAAATTACACGGGACTCTTTTTTTACTTCCACGAAGTCTCGTTCTCCGTCACGTGACCCTATGACGTGTGGTTTCCATGGTGAGAACCATGCCTCGAGAATGTGCTGCACCCGATTGCCACGAAAAGATGGAAAAGATTCAAAATTTTCTTGTCATCAGTTTCCGACAGACAGAGCCTTACAAGCCTTACACACAGAGTGTGTCATACGAATAAAATGACGTCAAATCTTCGCAATGACCTCACAAACTTCCTGTGTGTGACGTCATAAGGAGACTCTGACATCACAAGGAGACTCCTCTTCTTGACCATCTCTGGAAGCTATCGTGGTTACTCGGCGGAAGGACACAAGAGTCGATTTCACTGGATTTTTTCAATGTTTATAAACATCGGCAACCGACATAGTGCTAATAAGTGGTAATTAAGTGAGAAACGAATCCTTTATTTCTCGTGTTGCTCTCGTGCTCTGTAATTGTAACTAAATATAGTTTTGAAACGTTTGACTGTCGCCACAGCCTTATCACAAGCCTTTAGAATCCCTTTAAACAAACAAAAACTCTTCCTTATATTCCTGTCAAATTGCTGCTTGTCTGTCTTGTCGGCAATTAATGGCAACTAATGGTGTGGACATATTCTTTCGTATATCAGGGCAGCAATGTTCTCGCTGCTGATTACAATATTCCTCTCTGCGCCCATGTCTTCCTTTCTGCCAATCTCAGTGTGATCTTGATGTTTTTTGGGGTTTTTTTGCTTTGTTTTTTATTTTGTTTTTGCTGTTTCTTTTTTCTTACCTTTTTGCTTATTTTTTGTTCTTGTTTTATTTAATTAATTTTAATTTTATTTAATTTATTTTTGTAATTAATTTTTTTTGTTATTTTCTGTTTTATTTTGTTGCTGGCGTCTTATTTATTGCCTGTTAATCTTTGGGGGTTTTGTTGGTGTTGTTTTGGGACGCTTTTTTATGCTTTTATGATTTTTTGTTGTTGTTGTTTTGAGGATAAAAATCTTTGTTTCTTTTCCTCTTTGTTGTAGTTTTTTTTTATCTTGTTAGTATTTTTTTTCGCCTTTTTCTTTTCTTCTTGTTGTGATTAATATTTGTTTCTTCCCAATCCCGCACGTATTCGCCCTTTTGCTGCAATGGCTCAGACTTTTTCTTTCCGAAACAGCAGCAGGATGCGCGTGCTCATTACACAGCCACGCCTACTGCTTTATACAAATAACTTCAGTATTAATTAAGACAACACGCGCCCCAACCCCCCAATCCCTGCACAACCTCTCCTTCCTCTCGTCCCCCCCCAAACCTGATCTGACACTGTCTTTACAGGTGCTATCTTCCAGACACACTCTGATGGCGGTGAGGCGACAGGAACACATTCCCTAGTTCGGGCGGAAAGCAGAAGAAAAAAAAATACAGCCAGATGCAGTAGTCGTCGCTGCTCCCTCCCTCCCCAGACAGGTCAGGGTGTCTACTCCTCCCTCACGCGTGCTATCACTCACAGACCGCGGCAAATACGTTCAAAAAGACATAAAGCCGCAGAAAAGGCCCGCGGCGACGACCTTCCCGATGTTTAGCGCGACGTAAAACCGCGCACGGGTCACGAAAGGTCACGCCCCACGGTGGGCTCGGTTTTGCCAAACTCTCGTGCTTTATTAGTCTGGCCCCGCGAGATCCGACGCAGTCCTACCTTATCGACAGCGGGGCGCGATAAACCGTCCAGTTTAACTGCTTAGCCGCGCTAATTTTTGCAATTAGACCTCGACCGCGAGGAGGACAACATGATTTAGTAGCCAAAGTAGGTCCCCCTTATCGTCACGGAGAGAATGGAGGTCATCGGGAGTTGTGTCCCCTTCTCAGGATTGTCTTCTCCTGGGCAGACGGCAGAGACCCGTTAGTCGATCTGTTGTGTCTCTGTCTTAAAGGTTTTGGTTGATTGCATGATAGGTGCGGCAGGAGCTTCTTGATTAAAAAAAGGAGAAAAATTTGCTAAAAATAAATCACCATCCGTAGGGTAGGGATGTTGAATTGTGAGACAAACTCAAGGATGGGATCTTCGTCACTTTAAAAAAAACGATATGAAGAAAATTTTTATTGTAATTGTCTCTTCTTGTTGTCTTTTCTTTGTTTGTTGTTGTCTACCCCGCTAAGTATTCAGTCTAGTTCCCATCAAAACCCAACATTTTACCGTGTATAGAATTTCAAGTGGTTTATCATGTCAAAATAAAAACCCCAACCAAATAATTTTTTCCTTTTTTTCCTTGTCTGTTCCTCTCCCCGTACCACCCTCGTCATTTATTTCGTTTTTTTTTTTTTTCATTCTCCTTTTCTCTTTTTTTCTTTGATTTTATCTTTCCCTTCCTTTCTTCTTTCCTTTCCTCCTACCTTTTTACTTCCCTTTTTCTTATTTTTTCTCTCCTTCATTATTATTTCAATCTTTTCATTGCTTTCTTTTATCCCTTCTCGTTTTAATGTCTGTCTTCCTTCTTTTCTTTCTCTAATTTGCTTCTTTGTCCACATCTTTCCTTTACTGCTTTTCCTTTTTCCATTTTTCTTTACGTCCGTCCATTCTTTCTTTTCCTTTCTCTCTTAAATGAGACATGCACGACAATGCGGACTGTCTGTGATGGCACAATAAGATAGCGAAACATGGCAGCAAGGGATCCACGTGTAGTCCGGACTTTAGCCGCTTTGACAGTTTGATTCATTCTTTACGCTATCGGGTACAGCAGTACCCCGCCTGGCAATGACAGGGTGCAAATGAAATACCTGGTAATCTGCCGCCACCATCTGAAGAATGTCAGCACTTGTAATAAATACAAGCCCTCGGCAAGGCCCGGCTTTAATCCCGCCGTCAGGAGGAGGAGGACTGGCGGTGGTGGCTGCCGTGTGCTTTACGTTATGATTTATGTGCGCGAGTTACGGCTGCTGTTGCGGGCGGTAGGTGGGACTGAAGCTACCCGTGAGTCTTCAAACTAGTAATTGAGGTGACACAAATATATGGAGTACCTGCTTCTCCACAACTGTCCAGTTTTTTGGTTTGCTTACATTGTGCACACGCACACCCAAGCACGCACTAATATCAATGAAAATAGTTCACTGCCGCAGAAAATACAGAAAAGTACAGAAAATAGTTCACTGATACAGTGTGATGACAAACAACTCGTCCAGCTGCTATGACTGTCAGTCACACCCACGGACACACCCATGGACTGCGACTGGAGACTAGGACCTCTCACACTAGACCCTCACACCATGACCATGCGCTTTCAGGGATCCCAGACTTCACAAACACCCCGGGTGGCTGAAGGAAATGTGCAATTCTTGCTGACCACAGGCTCTTGTGGCTACAGACACGTGTCTTGCTAAACACCAATGTCTGGCTGCCGGGTGCACGGGTATCCATGACAGCGCCTCCAGTCTCCACACACCCGGAGTGAGGTAACTCTTACAAGACCGGTTAGAAGAGCACGTATGCTCTTTCTGGGTGGCAGTTGTTGCATGACACACCCCATAATGGCTGCTTCACCTCGTTCCATCAATGTCACATATAATGGTCGATTATGCATCAGTCCTTCGATGTGGAATACAAAGACTGTTTGTTGAGGAGTGCTGAGCGCTTGTAACCGTTCTGAAAGCTATACCCATCCCGGGGACTGTAAAACGAATGAATTTCTACCCGTTTGGTTGAGAGAGGGCAATTAACTACAGGCTTTAAGAGTCCATTTGTTTGTCCTTCTGCTGCTCCTTCCATCCCACTCTATGTAAGCGTGTGAGAGTGTGTGGTTACAAGAGAGAGAAACTGAGAGATGATGGTAGGTAGGTAAACAAAATTCAACCGGTTTCAACACACCCTGTCTACCTGTCTACGTGACAACATATTGAAAATATTCACAATCATGGAGAGAGTGAGTGACAAAGCGAGAAAGGAGAGAAGAAAGAAATGAGCAGGAGAGAGAGAGATTCATTCACTGACACACTTAACCTCTTTTCTCTCCGAATATACAATCCACGAATGTCTGAAGTCGCCGGCGAGTGCTGGAGCCCTGTGCAAACAGAAGGACGGCAAAATACCTGACAAGCCGTTAAAGGCATCATTACCTGGTCTTTAGGACTGCCAGTCGGACCTGCTCGCACCCTCATTGTGGCGGTTCAAGAGTCGCTCAAGTACCCGGCTTTAAGCAGACGTTTTAACCAATTAATACTTCATATTTTTATGACACTGACACGTTTTGAGTCGATTGCCGGAGAATAATGACCATGTCACGCCGGGTGGCTGTCACGGGCCGGCTTCAACGCATTTGAAAAGAGAGAAGATTGAAATGCTATCACCGGGTACTATAGACCAGCGGTTACCGGGACTTACAGCGTGAAATAAAAATTCAGACAGGTAGATATTTGTCATGATTTAGGTCATTTCCTTTTCTTCTTTCTGTCTTTCTTCCTGACAGCCTGTTAAAAATAAGCCTATACCCGGAGAGAGTGAGAGAGGGAAGAGAAATAAATTTAAAAAATATAAAAATGAGAGAGGAAGGAGATTAGGTCAGGTCGTAATTACTAGCGATCTGTAATTAATCGCGATCTCATTAAAACCATGACCACTGTTTGCTGCTCACCCCAGCGACCCACCCGACCGACCAGTGTGGGACAATGCCAGCTGTCGGCGGGTGCAGGACCGGGCCCCCGGGTGTCTGGTACCAGACAGCGACAGCAACCTAGATGGCACCCGCTTCTAGGGGCAGCTGCCATGCGGAATAATGTGCATGATTTGCTGGCATTTGTCGCCAAACGACAAAAGCTCAACTAATATTGGATCTCATGGCGCCGTGCCTCCCAATAAGGAGCGCGCGTGATTTCCGTGGCGGCGCGTGCCAAACGGGATTGTGCCACGTTCCTGGGCGCCGCGCTCTCTCCCCACCCGATGATGTTATTGGAAAGGGTGTGAACAACACGCAGAGATCAATGGCGGCAAATGAAGTTGTTTTATTGTCGAGTCCAAGAGCAAAAGCTCGATACCACGGCGCATGCGCTGTCTGTCCATTCACAGAGAAAAATAATAATATCGCGAGACAATGCGGATAGGCAGCTCAATGAAGGGGAAGAGAAGAAAAGGGAGGAGGAATAGCTTTAAAAAAAATAATTGATGCAATGAACAGCCATGTTTTACATTACAGGGGTTTAAGCTGTGCCGTCCTTGTTTTGTGAACAATGGATGATGAACAAGAGCAGGTCTGGCAGTCTCTTTATTATTTTTATTTATTTATTTTTTGATAAGCGGGTATCCCACACTATTGCAATGCTATCAACTGTTGTACGAGTAGTAGCATCCTTTCCAGAAGTCCTGTTCTCCGAACTACTGTAATTACAAATTTTTTTTTTACATGAGAAGTAACATCCTGTAGAGACCATCAGGGTTACCTCAGTTCATGTAATACTAAAACAAAGACAATGACATGAGAAGTAACATCCTGCACAGTCATCTTCAAGCTCTTACAGCTATAAAGAGTTAATCAGGTGTCCGCTCCTTTACCTGTCTTCATGACTCATAAATTAAGCAGTGGAGTGTCACTCATCCTTCAGAAGTATTAACCCTCCCTCTCTCCAGGGAAAAAAATTTAAACGGAACAATGTCCGTCTCCTTGCTCTCTTTAACAACAGCCATCATCAAGAGCAAATTAAGTAGTTGACGAGGGTTGGCGGGTTGAGAGAGGGAGAGACAGAGACAGGGGGAGACAGAGGAAGAGGAGAGTGAGGATCGTACCGCTGAGGTAATTACATCTCATTAAAGGTGCGCGCTGGCTCTAGAAGCGTCTACCTGTGTGAAGTAGAGCTCGGTGTCGAGCGTCCAGTGCTGTCCCCGTGAGCTGTTCTTCCTTCCATCAGTCCTATACTTTGTTACAAGGTAGTGGTGCGAACAATGCCACGTGTTTGACCTTTCACCCGACTAAATCACGTAAAGTCACGCGTCATCACGACTCGGGCGACCTCATGTGAAATAGAGGGCACAGCACGCAGTTTCGCACTAGAACATGATTGAGAAAAGAAAACTTTGAATGTGGAAAGTACAGTAACATAAAACTCGCCTCGTCTGGACAATTTCTCAGCCTTTTTATTTTTTGAACCTTTTTGTGTGCGTTTAGTGTTTAGCGCAACTGCGTAATCTGCTGGTTCGATACCCAGTGTGATGCAGCAAACTTACTGCAGTTGATCGATCTGTAGAAGTGGGGTACCTGACTACATAGATAAGAGGTGCGAGATACAAACAGACGTGAAGCATATTGTCTGTCCCGTCATGTCTTCCTATGTGCTCCGTCTATCCTGCAATCCACTTTTCTCGTCTCTCCTTCAAAATTTATGTTTTGTTACGATTTATAAATATCTAAACAATTATATCGTTATGGAAAATGCTTCTAGATGTTTTGGGTCTCGAATCCCACCTGCGGTTGCCCTAGGAGCCAGACCAAATGATTTTACGCTTCCGCCGGACATTCCTCACCTGTGTTGTAGGGGGTTGAGGGACGATGTGAGGTTTAACCTTTAACCCCTCTGCCTGGCGATAAGTGAGGGCTCTAACATCTCACTACCACGTGACTGTCAGTCGTTCACGGACTACCTTTATCACACACGCTCTTGTGTATACTGTGTACACACGGTGTTTGTGATGTCCTTATCCCTTGTTCACCTGATACAAAATGGACGGCCAGGTGACATCCGCTTCACGTCATTTAAGCGCAGGTGGTCAACATATCATTATGTCATTAGCATAGTGGTTTATGACTTCATCCGTCAACAACAGTCTCGACAAACCTCGCGACACTTCCGCGAGATTTTATTTATTGCAATGTTCGTTCTCCTACCACCGCTACCACCATCCACACATTTCTTCTGGACCCTGCTTGTTGGACATACCTGGATATACCTGGACACAGCTCTCTCGGCTACCCCGAATGCTCGATTTACTTTTTTTCGAATGATTGACTTCTGGTTTTAAAATAAAATTCTGGTTATACAAGCCTCGGATGACTGCACTTCTCGTGTGGGTGTTGGAAAGAGGCGGTAACCGCGTTTCTCATGACATCACAGAAGTTGTCGGATCGTTGGGTCTCATTAGCATTTACTCAGAGCTCGTGCACTGGGTGTGACCTGTACTGTCACAACTACAAAGTTAGATCAAAGTAAATGAACTGTCAAAAACATACTGCGCGTTTTTGTAATAAACTAACCAGCATCCCGGCAACTTGGAGCTTAAAGGTCATGCTCCGCTCGGGTTGACCTTTAACCTTATTTGAGAAGTTGTAAGTAGGTCACAAGGTGCATGGGTCACGCTCGTTCGGCTAGCGTACTTGTGCAATATTGACTTTTCCTACGATATTGTAATGTTAAGAATTACTCAATTACTAAATTATTAAATACAGATTTTATTGATTTGTAGGATGCCACGGATTTACAGAACAATTTAGGATGAAAGATGCTTTCACCGCTAGAATGTATTCAACCCTCAGCCAGTGCATCCTCCAACGACAACTGACGTGGTTGACCTCTCAGCACTGGGACTTGATGGCGACCATGACCTGAGAAAACTATTTCAAGTATAAGTTCGTCGTCCGGTAAGCGGCTTCATAAACGTGGTGTTAAACAAAAAAGTAACGGCTCTGGCGAAAACCTGGCCCAGTGAACAGTGAACATACTGTGGAGAATTCAAATAAACTTTACTGCATCCACAACTTTCAAAGTCTGGTTATAGCAGTTTGCATTCGCGACACCCCAAAAATTAACATACATCAATGTCGTTTATACAGTTTACACCTCACTCCGATACTCTAACGGGACCTAAAGTTAGGGGACTGACTTTATTTTTATTTTTACTTTCTTTTTTTACTTCCAATATATTATGTCGGAAAGGGCGTCCTGTTGCTTCATACTCTGTTGGTTTCCGTAATAGGAACTTCCACAAAGCGATGATTCGGCAGTATGCGACAAAAACAAACTTAAAAGGAAACCGAAGTACCCGACGACAGGTGTATCAGCCTTGTCAAACCGCATCCAAAAAAAAAAAAGGGTTTCCCCGAGATATGATTGAATCCATGATCTTGAACTCCTCACATCAGCAGCTACAAGCTCACCCTGTGCCACTGTCCATCCTCACGGACACCACCATGTGTCTAGAGGTGAACGTCACGCTTGACTGCGTGGCTGGCTGTGACCTGTGTCAGGTGGGGTCATACCTCGACGTCGACAACCGCTTCCTTCACGTGCTACTGGTGGTTCAGATGTCGGAGCTAGTACCGGCTGATTGTGTAAACCTATCAGGCAAATTGGCAATCCACAGAGAGATGACAGGTAGGACTGCGGGTACCTGCAGAGTGTCGGGTGACTTACAGACTCCAGCTCCGGGAAACTCATAAACTCACACCCTGCCACAATGCCTCCTCCACCACCACCACAACCACCACCACCACCACCACCACCACCACCACCACCACCACCACCACCACCAAAAAACCTTATTCCAAAAATTCTAAAAATAAATAGTTGTCACGTTTGAAAAAATGTTTGGCGAACACAGTAAACACGGAGAGAACGAAGAGTAGACTAAAAATATACGCAGAACAATATATTGTTTTCTTTGTTTTCCTTTCAATTGATAACCGCCTCCTTTATTCATAGTTGTTTTCAGTTAACAATATTGTTGAGTCTGGAATTGCTTATAGTTGTATTGTGCTCACAACTAGAAGAAGGTTGTAGTAGAAGACAGGAACCAACTGTTGTCCTTCTGGATGGACAGACGTGACTAGAAACAGCAGTGACACTGTGTCAGACCAGACAACCTCTTCAACCCCTGTACAACAGCACAGATACCCGGGCTGAAATAAACCCGAAATCGTCTCAAAAAATGACGAGACATACGCATGTATTTTCTCTTTGATCCTAATCGGGTATCTACGTTGTTCAAAAGCTAACTGCGTTTTTTCCTGCGTCTGATGCTGATGTACCCGGCTGTACCCGGCTAATGACAAAGGCCGCATGTTCTCTGTTGTAGCCACGCGGCCTCACCTGTTCACCTTACCTGTGCGGCGCATATTATCGAGAACACTTTATTCACTTCCCCTCCCACCCTGTCTCCCACCCGGTTGCCGTGGCCGTACCCGCGCACGCAATGCAGCCTCCACCCCACAATGCGGTCCTAATCGTCAGAAATCCTACCCGGCAACCCCAGCACATAATTAGAAGCACATTAGCTGAGGCGATTACCTGAGGATTCTTCAACTGCTGGTCGGGCGGGGCCCGTGGACGGGTGGGGCCAGACACTAGATCATTCGGACGAAATTCAAGTCGTCCACCCGTGGTAATTATTCCATATCGAGAAATCATTAGATTTCTCACCGGCGCAGTTGTGGGGCTGGCGGGTACTCGCACTCACCTTTTGAAAACAGGATTTAGGGGCAGCGGTATTCTCTTCCCAGCCACCTGCACGTTTGTTTTTGGGTATCAGATAAAAGTATTTCAAGCATTTTTTCTTTAATTCAAATACATATATATTATGCATGCGTGTTTTGGATATATATTGTACTGGGTTAGGCTGTATATTATAGTGATGACTGACCTGAGCTATCACGATGTCAGTATTTCTTCTCATGCGCCACCTATGCAAAATTGTCGCCCTTAAACTCTGACTTAAAAATGATCGAAAAAAATTGTTCAACGAAAAGTTTTTAAACAAGATAGAAAGAAGAGATAATGTTGAAGAATCATATTTATGCGAATGACTCCCCTCTCCCCCTTTTTTCGATAGTTTTCGACATCTCTGAACGATAGTGACACTTTTCAAGTCAGACAAAGAATATAGATAGTATAGCAATTCGTCGCCTAGACAGTGATAGGCCTTTCATCAGCAAATAGCTCATTAAAACTGCTTGGTAATGAGGTAATGATCGCATACTTAGTGTAAGCTGGCGCCCTCGTCCTTCAACTCTGACCTGTAACTGCGTTGCATTGTCCAAGGTGGCTATGATGTCTGCAAGTAGAGAGATGTTAGAGACAGAATAACTGTTTAGTAATAATATGAGCAGGAGAGTAAGGGGCCACAGAGACCCTACAAACTACCAGCCCTTCAGGGACTGAGCTGTGCTGTCATGTTCGGAAGGATACAAGGACCTGCCAGAAGGAGGCTGGCACAATCAGCAAGCCATCGCTTTGTCACTGGTGATGGTGTGTAAGACTTTATCTCCAGTTCTTTAATGTGTTGTAGGAAGCAGGTATCGGTTGCATGGACTTTCCTGGTAACTATTTCCTGTTTAAAAATCCTAGCGGGGTGGATGCACCCGCTACAGTTGACGGAAGGGGATATTACTGTCCCTGCATGCCAGCCCTGGGCTCCTTGAAAAGTCACTGTTTAGAGTGTTCTTTCTTCTGTAGTATGTTCGCACCTTTCTGCCCATAGTGTGCTGTTGTTGTCATCGTTGCAATTGCTGTGTTGATGTTGTTGACATGACAAAAACTATCTATAAGTGTCATCACCCTCGTTTTCAGGCTGTATAAGGTGGCTGGACAATCAGCTTGCCTATTGCGCCTCGATCTGCAATGTTGAAGTCAACGAAATTTTCAGGGTTAGCTGAGTGAGAAATTTTGCTTTTTCTACTTCAAACAAAGTGTCTTCAGCAGTTACAGTCAGCCCCTCCTCTGACATTTGGGACACATTTATGACCAGGAATTATATGCGGATGTTAGGCAGTCAACCCAGACCACATCATAAATTAAGTGCATGAAATTTATTATTATTTTAATTATTTTATCACTTGTTTACGATACTAATTTGAAATACGTTAATGACCCCCTTCACGTGACATTATCTTGCAGGAAAAATAGGTTGAATGACAGATGCTATGCTGCAATATGGATTTGGAGACTTTTTTTAAACTACGTGAATGTTATGCACATTATGATGATGTCCAATGGAAGGAGGGTATGCATGTACTAGTATTTCAAGAAAAAATTTTTGGCGAAACAGTAGCTTGAATTTTAAAAACTTCTCTCGGGTTCATTTGAGTTTTAGATGCTCAGAAATAATTACGACTCAAGGTTCATTCAACAACAACATGACAGGACAAGAAGTGCACGGCTGGTAATGACACAAAAATGAAAAGTAGTGTTGCGGCGGTAAACTTCTTATACCAGTGACCCTTGACCCTTTCACGCATACCAGGATGCTTGGCTTTTAATGTTTGTATTTTATTTTCCTTTTATTCGTTACAGTCGCGCGTGTGCCACTTGTGTATAAGCTGTTAAGGCAGTGTTTGGCACCTGGCCTTCCCGTAAAAAGGTGATGACGCCAGTGATTAGACCCTAAGCCAGGTCCTCTGTCGTCTTTGCTTACAACACAGCAACGCATTTGCACCCTCGTCAGGTCTGGTCTTGCCATCATGGTGGCTTAGTCTTGCTCCAGCAGCACACAGTCGCACACATAACACACACACAGACACACACACTCACACACACACTCACAGACACGCACCACGAAGACCATCTGACACCTTGCTAGTAAGGTGCTCTGTCTATTAGCACGGTGCAGCCATCGCTAATGTGTCTTATGACTGCTCAGGTTCGCTCGCCCCAAGGTTTGAGTTGCTTTTTAATGTAAGGACGCGCTGAGATCGGGTGTCACGTGTCCCGACTGTCTTTGAAATAGAGACCCTTTCCTCCTGTCCATTCTGGACATGAAGGTGAACATCCAGCCCCCGTCGTCGGTGTCGTCGCCAAAACAGGATCAAGTGAGTCTGATGCCAGAGCCACAATCGTCTCGGCACAGGGGAAAAAAAGAGCGAGGTAAACAACAAACAAAAGTGTTTTCATTTAATATCACCAATCAAGCATGTCAGTCTACTTATTGAACTGTTTATTCTATGTTTACATACGGGCACAACGACAAACTCTCGCGAATGACAAAGACAAACTCTCGTGGGCACACACACACACACACAGACACGCATACAAACACAGACACACAAACACACAAGCATGCACATTAATCACAATCAAAAGGCGACACATTAAGGTCGAACACCACCAGTGACGACGGCGCCATGCGTCAAGCCGAGGTGAGAATGTAGTGAAACATAAACCCCTGGCTGCACTCTAAAAACAGTTCAAGCGTTTCTTTTAAGAAAAAAACATTTTTTGTATTTTTTTAACTCACTATGGAGCATGTCCTATGGCCGTATCGTTTTCTCAGATTATACACTAATCTGGACAGGATGTGAAATTTTCAAACGAATGTCTCAAATAAAACTGTTTCACATGTAGTCTAGATGAAGGTGAGGTAGAGACACCCACCAGGTGATTGTGAATTATTGCAGGTGAGGAGGGCTGCAAGGACGTGGAACCCTACCTTACCGAATCATGTTTATTTTTCTTGATATTTGAACACGAGGTTTAAGCTCAGCAAGAATTCTAGACCCTGACACTTCAAATATTAATTCTGACAAGTTAGCTCCCTGCTGGTTTTTTTTTCTTTTTTTTTTAAGGGGGGAACGGGGGGCCAAGGAACGATTAAGATGATCCCTCAGTTCTTTAATTAACTGGGTCTGGGCACAACATTATCAGCGCCAGGTACTCATGAAGACAGCTACCCCAAGGGTCGCACACGCCAGGGTAGACAAAACATTTAATAGTCTGGCTTTTGAGTGTTGTAAGGGGCCGCCTGGTGCGGGGCTGAGCCGCTGCTGCGCTGTATCTCAACGGCCTCCACGCAGACGACAATGGCTGACACCGCAACCGTTTGTCCACTGCCGCTGCCGCCTGCCGAGCGAGAGAAACAACGCCAGCTTGGGTTACCTCCCCGTCAGGGGGCGCTGTGTGGCCCCAACGTCTAGACCGGTCCATCCATCAGTAAGTAATTGCCACAATTAGTCACCATTACTAACACGAGTCATACACCGAGGGGCGAGGGAACCGGCGACAGATTTGTCCTCCCGAAAGAGAAGAGAGCCGCGATACCCATCACGCCACCTTGCGGTGACCTGCGCTTCAATCGGTCACTGCTTTTCACGGGTGGGGTGGTTGTTGTCGGGTGGCAGGGAGGAGGGAGCTGTGTGGTAGTTGCGGGTGGATTGCAGTTTAGATGGATGAGGCTGTGTAGTTGACAAATCAGCATTTTTCGAATAGTTTTCCCGACTGCCTCCTGGACGGAATCCAGGTGAGTTGTTTTCACCTGTGCGGGGCGATCAGGGGACATGGCGGAGTTGAGAATTCTAAACATACAAGCAGGGACAGTAACCATACACACCTGTATATATTAAATTTGTTTCCCCAAATCAAATTATTGGCTGCATCGCGGGTGTGGTGCATGGCGAGATGGAGAGACAGAGAGAAATAATGAGAGATAACGAGGTAGATAAGGAGATGGGTATTTCCTCTTTGTTTAACTAAAGTAATACGAAGCAGAAGGGCTGTGATTCCGCAAGTGCACGTGTCCCTGTGCAGCTGCCGGACGTCAGCTCAGTACCTACATCCTGCTGAGCGCCACCTGGATTCAACTTTCCATGTCCGCCGCCGCGCGTCAGATCGCGGCATTGACGTCAGCATTGTGCCGACACGTGTCCGTTTGGAGTCGTTCCGCGATCACATGAGTGGTTTCACCACCACCCACGCCAGCAACACCAACAACCAACGACAACATCAGACGAGATGCTGTTAACGAAGAGGTTGAGGCATTATCCTATATCCATTATGTTCAGTCATTATCCTTGATTTCCTGCCTCGTCGAATGCGGTTAGGAGAGGATTTTGTTTTTACGAGCAATGTGATAGTCGTTGTTGGGCGACACACACCTGTCTCCAGCCACATCCTGATTACCTGAATCATCCGATTGTGAATGTGGCCGGCCTGGGGTGCGGTTAAAGGTGTAGTAGGGTGCTGTCATCACTTGGCAAAGCTCGGTCCGAGACCTTATCCTAAAATCTGGGTGAACTCTGTGCTCTGGTCGAGACACACGCCTACCAACATTATTTTTCACAAAAGGAGTTTCATATTGTGATATTTTATTTGTATACAGATATGCCTGATTAACACACGGTCATACCTCTCGCACTGGCTGTAGCCTCGACAATGTAAACATACGACGTCTGTGTTGCTGGCCTCTGATGATGTTTTCAGACTTGATTCTCGAGAACGGAAGGGAAAAGATCTCATCCATCTATTACAGTATTTTGTATTAAATATTTAGGTAATAGAAAAAACTGTACCTCACTAGACCTTTAACCTTTAGCCCCCTCAACCCCACACTCAGTCAAGCGGAGGGCACGGCGTGGTGATGCAGGTGTAGTAATGACACGCCGCAGCTCAAGGTGCTGGCATTGTCGGGTAGGACATCTACCCACTTTTAACGGCCGTTTTCAGCACCCCGCCTGTAATAGTTACAACAGACACTACTCCTGGTCCTTTTGTGGAGGCTTTGTAAGGACTTACAGCCTGTAGAGACTGAGAATAGACACTTAGGGTGTGTAGGTACCCACGTGATGAATATCTTGTTGTTATTTACTAGACACTGTGCCCACCTTGCAAACGGTATCCAGTTCCGGCATTGCAGGATCTACCACCAGATGTGCACCATCATTCACATCTACTCAGCTTTTTTTTCTATCACGCAAGCGCACACACATACAAAAAGGCTGGAGATAACCGAAGTACCCGGATAAAACGACTGGCTTGTAAACCGGTGTCAGAAGAAGGTATGTCGGTGCTGAGACTCGAACCCATGACACTTGATTCTCGTGACAATTTTTTTTTTTTTAGCCTCTCCGCCACCAACCGACCCCGTCTTCTAGAACTTTCTCCCTGTGGGTGCAGAGCAATAGTCGCGAGTGTATCACGAGATCCTTTCTTGCCAACTTCCAAAGTCGTGTAATTACAAAGTGCCTGGAGAATCTCTCAGAATATTGTTTTCTACAAATAATTGAATTCCATAGTCGGGGACATTTAACAGACTTTTGCGGAAAGTCTCGCCTGAACTTAACATGCGAAACCTCCCTCCGTGTCGCCATATTGCAAGTGAAAACCTGTAAAAATCGATCAGCTTCACCATCGACCTCTTGTTGGGGGGGTGGAAGCACCGCCCTCGTTACTCAGTCGTCATGGCACTCGGCATAGTCTGGGACAGCCAGGCAAGCAAACACACAGACACACCACGCACGCTCACATACAGAGTTGACGAAAGATGCTTGCTGGAGTGGAAACAAGCCTGACACCCCGATGTTGGAAATGCCAGGCTGTAATTTATTGTGAAGCCCTCGCCAGTGGAGTCTTTTCTGGCCGGTCTGGTGGGACAGGACCTGCCCACGTCTCCAGTGCACACGCTGGGCGCCGTCAGTGTCACCATGCAGCGGGACAACGGCTCCTCCGCGGGCCCGGGGCTTAATGGTATGATATCAAAATAATGTAGGAGCTCCCCATGCTCTAAGGCGGGGGATTCCTCCCTCTATCTGGCTGGACACGGGGGTTATGGATAGTCTACCCTGGCGCGACGGGGGAGAGGAAAGGGTAAAAGGTAAGGGGTGAGAGACGGGGATGGCATCTCACGGTCTTGTGGGGGATGTCATCTCACGGCTTGCTTCAGGGGAATGATAGGGCATGTTTGGTGGATGTTACTGAGGGGGGAGGGCACATCTCTGTTTGTAGGGGTCTGTTCGGTGGGAGCCTAGTGAGGATTTGATATAACGGCCTGTGGGCGATGCCATCTGGTCGAGACTATTTCATTTGAAGGCGTGTTTGTGGGAATGTCATCGCAAAGACCGATTGTGGAAATCGTACTAATTCCTGAGAGACGAGAGTTTCTTTCGCGAATTTAATCTCAATTCACTTCTTCTTTCTCTGCCAGACTTATGGTAATCTATTAGCTGTTGTGATGGAGAATGTTGTTTAGGTCTTTTGAGTTAAAATTCTAAAAACACAAATGTAAAATATTTAATAATAATTATAATTTTGAAAGCACATTTCGACTTGGGGGTCTATATATCTCCTTTGTCTCTCACTTGTTTGTGAGAGAGTTGATAATGACAGTGATAATAGGAGACAAAAAAAAGGAAGCATGGCATTACCATACAAATATCTCTCATCTTCGGAAACTTTGCATTTAATTTTATTTTAAATCATCCAAAATATCAATATCTGTTATGACGAGCGAACGCTTCTCTCTCTTCACGTTAGTCCCTAACTGCGCATGACCGAGCCAGACCGGAAGTAGCTCCAACAGCGCCGCTGGCGACGGCGCACGCCGCGGCCGGTGGGCCCCGAAGGGGTGAAGGTTGCGGGAGCCCAAACATCAATCTTGCCGGGTGTCTATTAGCCAGTAATTACCCCCGCCGACTGCGCTGTACCCAGCCTCGTCTTCCTGAGTCGTGGGGGTCTGTCACTCACTCTGTGCTGGTGACCGGGTGGCGCTGGGACTCGCGTCGCTGGTGCAGACTGGGTAGACACGAAATTGAGAGACATACTAAGGGCTGGATCGTCGGACTGGTGCACTTTGTTTTTGTTTCTTGTTTTTTTTGTGTCTGTCTTTTTGTTTTTGTTGTTTGTGGTTTTTTTTTTGTTGTTGTTGGTTTTTTTTTTTTTGTTTATTTAATTAAAAGAAATGTGGAAGCCTAAACCTGAAGCACGTTTGCACCAAGACGACATTGAGACGAAAATGTGGGACAGCTTGCACATGTTTCTAAATCTTAAAACTATTCTAAAACTATTTAGAGAGGAATCGTTACTATGCTACTACTGACGAAAACGCGAGTTGTGCATATAAGTATTAAAACCTTATTAATTAGCTATTAATAGAAGTAGGAGATGTTAAGTATGTTTACCGATTCCGTGACAAAATTTATCAACTGCAAATTACATTTTAACATATAGCGTGCTTCTGTACATGACCATAATATTTTGGCAAAATATATTTCTGCCGTTTAGTGAATAGTCGAGTCGTCTCTTTGTGTTGGTCGAGTTGGCATGTGATCGATGGAGTCGTGCGGTGACGTGGCTAACAACGTCCCCCATTGTGCGCATGCGCGTGCACCTGTCTGTGTTATGCCAGTGGTAACTGTGATGAGTAAACAATGCGTTCAGCAGTTCTGCCTCCTGCTCAGTATGAACAGTTTTGATTTAGTGGCTTTATTTATTTATTTTTTTAAGAAGCCGCCATGTCTACTCTGACGTGAAACACGTGGCGCAGGTCCGACTACAAACATTTCTCTTATTTTAATCTATGTTTAAAACTGTGTTGTGCAAAGCTTTGAAAACCGTTCTTTAAAAACTGTTTTGGCTCAGACGATTTAAGACCTAATTTAGAAAATTAAGTGGTAATTTCCCCGATTCGTGGTCAGAGGCCATTACACTTCAGATTCAGCCATTCAGCTACAGTTGGTGTGTGGACAGACCTAGTTTCACTGTAGAAGAGGTTTGAAGCAGGGTGAGTTATGTAGTCCTGTTTTATTCTCACTATTTATTAATGAGTTGACAAACGAAATCCCTGGAAATGATTTCAGTGACAGCTTAGTCCAGAGTTAATCCAGTTGTTTATCCTTTTATTTACTGATGACATTGCCTCATCTTCTGATACAGTGATTGGCCTACAAAACCAGTTGAATATTTTAACCAAAACAACAGAATAATTGTGTGTGGGTTTGTTTTAGGAATGAAGGTCCCGTGACTAGACAAGAAGAGTGGTGTTATAGTGGTGTAAGGCTGGAAATAATTAATACTTACAAATATTTAGGAATAATTTTGTCAACGCGCTGAATATTTTCTCATGCTCTAGCTGACTGAACAACAAAAACACGGAGAGGAGTGACTGGGATTTTAAGAGTGTTTTTGGCTGGAAGATCGTAGCTCCTTGTTATACTTCAAATTGTTTGACAAAACAAATTTAGTATTCTTTTATATGGTTCTGAAGTATAGGGTTTGTTTGCAGATAATGCTGTTATTGAATCCATTTGTTTTCTATGAAACGTTTTTTGAATGTGACAGTCAGAACTACAAACGGAATGATTTACGGGGAATGTGGCCGGTACCCATTGTTTTTTAATGCATTTGTGAGATTCATTGCATACTGCTTGAAAATGGTTAAATGCCACCTCCACAATCGACTGCCCAAAATTGTTTTAAATATGTTGTTTATTCCAACAAAGGGAAGTCAAAGTCAACCTTTCGAGACTCATTTCGACACTCCTCTTCCCCATAAAAAGTAAATGTTCTGGTTCTTACTCTTGCCTCGAGATTTTTGTTGTTGGTGGAGGCTGATGGAAGGACAGACAATGTTTAATCTGTTTTTAACACTAATGTTGATGTTCTGCTGTTGCACTTGATTCTCGGGTTGTAAAACTCGATTCAGGACAAACTCCTCTCCTGTTTGTGGCCATGAAATGAAGAGCAGGTGGACAGGAGACAAGAGGTGTGGCGACAGTCTGGGGAAAAAACCCACAAAAAAGCGAATCCCAAGGTGACAACCAGCGAGCTACCTGTCTTACCTGTTTGTCACCGGGAACCAGTGGGTGGTGCTTTCTCGTACTTTCTTTACACAAAGGTGAGAGAAGAACAAAGCAATGGCAGGGAGGCTGGAGAAAAACAAAAACACGAGGACCGAGAGAGACAGAGAGAAAGAGACAGAGAGGGTGTTTCCAATATCAGTGGTCACAGTAGTGCTTACAATAGTAAGTAATCCAAGTTGATTTTGGAGTCTATAATAATTAAAAAATACACGTAGATATTAAAAAATATATTTTATCCTGATTTCAATGATACCACGATAGCGACCAACCGCCGACAACAAGATGGCCCCGCACTCCGACCCCTGACCCTTGCGTCTTTGGGGTAAGGGTGGTCGCGAAGGATGCGTGTCATTTCACGGCTTACCCGCCGCTGTACCCTTCAGCCCGAGCAGACACAATGGGATAATTTGATCGGGTATTACTGTAATACGAACAGTTGACGCACGCTAAGGTGTTCTGAGACTGACACCCGCTCACTAGGGGATGACTGACAATTGTGCGCAATCCCCGTCCAATTTGTGTCCACCCTCCACTGCAGCCAAGTCCCTAAGGTGAGAACGGAGGGGGAGTGGAAGTGGTGTGGGAGGGGCTGAGGGGGAGTGGGGAACAAATAGTCTTGGACGTTGTTCACTTCCTAACTGTAAGCTTGGAACACACTGGGACAATAAAAGCTGGTTGGCAAAACTCGATGGTGTCGTTGCAGTTGGCGTCGCTGGCTGTAGAACCGACGTCCGGACACGTGGGTGGACGGGTCGATGGGCGGCTCGTCTCGGGGGAAGGGCAGCAACTCGACGCTGGCTCTTGTCTTAGGAATCCGAGGTTTGATGTGACGAACGGATGCCTGCCTCCAGCTCGGTTTGAGGACAAATGTGGACGAAAGTTCGTGCAAGAATGGCAAAGTTCTTATAATCGGGGTCCAGAGGAACGACCATCTTAATCTTCTGCTCGAGACGGAATGGAATGCGAAGCTGGCGAGGTGGCTTCTGGCTGCTGAGAGATGACAGGATTCCCAGGTCTCGTGTCTTCTTCTTGGACTAGCAGTGTGTGTGTGCTTTTATCAGTATCTTTGTTTCCACCGTTGAGGTTTTTCTCGCTTTATTGTTGTTGTTGTTTATTCTTTCAAATGAGTCATTTTATGGTTCAGATTATGGTTGACTCCAGAACCATTTTTTTTATTTCTATTACGACCTCCACGTGCTGATGTGGAATAATATCTCGACCAGCGTCGACTCCCTTCATCACTTTTTTCTACTCACTGCCGTATCGTTAATCCTACAACACCTGAGACACTTGACACCTTTCAACACGCACACGAATCAAGAACCTTGACAAATCTCATTTTTCTCGATCCATCACCATTTTAATCCATTAACAGGTGTCGGATCTCCAGGTATCATCAACAAAGTAACGGTCCAATGTAATCAAGAAATCCCGTTAGACCTCTCGCGACGACAGGTGCCAGGAGTCGCCAGGCAGGTAGTTGGGATCAACTGATGAGTCACACATTTATTCTTCTGTAGTGTGTTCCTGTGCTTCTTTTAAAAAGGGGGAAGGTAGTCTTTTAATATGTTTATGGTTGAGGAAGAGAGGTGCTAGAGACCTCACTGATTTCATGGCGAGCCTTTTCGTTGCCTCTCATCCGTACATCATTAATTTGTGACATTGATGACTCGGATGAAGTCTTCTTCTTCGCAGAGTATGACACTACCAAATTAAGGAGAAAAATCACAGGCATTAAATGAAAAATTGATTGATATAAATGCAGGATTGTGGAGTTCAATTTTCAAACCATTTTTTACCTAATGAGTTCCGCTAGGAAACAAAACATAAAGGAGCAGAAAATGGACGGAAAGGTGAAAAATCCCAAAATTCGATAAAAAGCAAAAGCTTTACATATCCCACAAACGGTCCTCATTAGAGAGTTTCAAACCCTGCACACCTCCACTAACACTGGCTTACATTTCTCACAGGCCGAAGTTGAAATATTTGCCGAAGGCATCAAGGTGTTCTTTAGCAACAAAACATTGTCTACCGTGCAGGTGAGTGGCATTGAAAATTGTGGCTTTGATGGGATTCTGCGAGTGGGCTGCTGCCTGCAGCACGTGGCAGCTCAATGTCACTGACAGAAATTGTATCCGTATCCACTGACATCGACCATCACCTCTGCTTCTCTATTATCTCCTGCTCTTGCTCAGCCTGTCCCTGACCCTCTTTCATCTGATGTTTTCCACCTACGCCCTCATCAAAAAAAATATTAAAAAAACCAAACCTCGAACAAACAAAAGAAAACAAACCAAAATCATCCAGCCATGTCACACTTCATTTCCCTCAAAGTCACACCACGTGACCGCCGTCCTCGCGCAAATGGAGGGAGTTGCTTACAATGAGACGAACTCCTGCTTTCGTTTCGCGACCACCGTTCAGGGTAAGTGTGTTTTTGTTGCCACTCTCATGAGTCTCAGGGCCAGAGTACCCGACCAGTGGCCCGTGACGAGTCTCGTTTTAACAGGCTCTTGAGGGGACGGGTGCTGAGTGCAGACGAGAGAGAGAGAGCGCGAGGGCGAGGGACGTCAGCCCCTGACGACAGACGATCAGATCGAGCATCGCGCGACGTCAGCAACGGCTGACAGCCTCCATTTATTGTTACAGGGGTCGGGTCTTGGGGCTTGCACGTTTTTCTTTGGCGCTTTCTGGGGAACAAAGAGGACAGGACTGAAGGCTTCTGACACGTCTGGTGCTCAGACACGCTTGATGTCACACGGGCACGCAAGGCTTCTTCATGGTGTGAGCACGCCTCGATACAAAATACGTGCAGCGCACACACACACATGGCATATACATACAAATACATACTTGTTAATATGTTACAATATTTCTTTATCTACAGGTACCTATGATATTCCGATACTCATCTAACCCAGATTTTCCTTGAGTATAAATATCTTGTTTAGATATTCCAAAAGTTTCTGTTTATTAGTTTTTGTTTGAAAAAAATTAACAAGAAAAAATATTACACCTGCAATATTTATTGTCTTGTGTGTACGTGTATCTGTGCACACATGCGTGTGTATGTGTGAGTGTTACATGGCTAATGTACCAAAACAGCATTTTTTTTTTAATTTGCTTTTGTCAGTTCACATCCCGGCTGTGAGGTCACCTGACGTTCTTCGGAATGCCGTCTTTTGTAGTCCTGCCCACCCCGTTATAAAATTGCTCTTAAGAGATTAATAAACACGAATGGAAGTGCACTGAGTCAGTACGTAGCCCCGTGAATAAATGAAACATTTCTCATAGTGCCGGGTGGTAATTCCACCTGGCCCGTAAAGCTGCCCATGTTTGTGGGGTGTTACGACTTAGTTGACACAATCTATCAACGTTGGGAGCAAGCTTCAGCCAGAGTGCTCTGCCTTTCACAACACGGAAAGAGGAGGAGGGGAGGGCACTCTGGCTGGTCATATTTCGCTAATGATAACTGGGCACAAAAGGTTGCCATGAACTCCAAGCAGCGGTTCATTAGAACCTGTCTATGGATCACTCTCCGCCGCGCATGGCGGCCTCCATTGTGGCAGCGCCATTAGTTCTGCGCGCTCGGCCATGCCTGACGACACGACGACGAGGTGTGATGAAGCTCGAGCGCGTTAACATCGCCCGCGAGATCCACCAACGGGCCTCGTACGGCCTCCATCGGAAACGCCGCCCCGCAGGGGGGGATGGGCCAGTACTGGAAGAATGGCCAGCGATTAAACGAAATGATAAGTGAGCAGCGCAGAATGGCGGCTAAATGCACATCTCGTGTTCATGTCAGGTAAGCCAGACAAGCTGCAAGCGATTTAATTTATGTAATTTTCGCGTAATTATCCCAGTTTCCGAAAGCCAGCGCTGTTTGGGGTACCTCTCATCGGTTACCTATCTCCGGTCTGTCCACTCGCAGTCGCGGTGGCCCCCGGGGGCTAACCCCCTGGGTGTCGATACCTGCCATCGACACATCGTTGGGTCCATTGTTCTCCTGATGCACCGGTCTGCAAGTACCCGCCACGTCAGCGCCTGCCTGACCCCGGTCCATGGGACACGTTGTGACCTGCACCACCAGACGACCTCTGGCTGCCGGAAGCCAAAAGTCCTGTCCAGGTCAAGGTAAACAGCAGGGTAAACGACATTATTATGTAATGGCATGATTCTGTAACTTGGTCGCTCCACTACAAGCTGTGGCAACAGGAGAACCCAGCAGGACACCAGCCACGTCCACAAACCTTATACGGTGACGAGGCTGCCAACTGCTGGGAGACGTTTATGTTGCTAGGATACGCAGTGACCGGACTCCGAATTCTTTAGACGCTCCAGAAGCTTCAGGTTTTTTTTTAATTGAAAGGATTCTATTGTACAATAAAACTGCTTAGAATGGCGTAAAGAGTATGATACATTTGAATCTCGTCTATTTACATGTGTGTTCATGTGGAAAACGTTGAAGGTTGTTAGTAGAATGTTGTGTTTAATAAGAGAAATTACACGTGACTCTTTTTTTGCTTCCACGAAGTCTCGTTCTCCGTCACGTGACCCTATGACGTGTGGTTTCCATGGTGAGAGCCATGCCTCGAGAATGTGCTGCACCCGATTGCCACGAAAAGATGGAAAAGATTCAAAATTGTCTTTTCATCAGTTTCCGACAGACAGAGCCTTACAAGCCTTACACACAGAGTGCGTCATACGAATAAAATGACGTCAAATGTTCGTAATAACCTCAGACACGTCCTGTGCGCGTGACGTCATAAGGAGACTGACGTCACAAGAAGACTTTGACATCACAATAAGACTCGACATCAGTGCCAGACATGAACTGCCTTATATTTGTGAGTGTGGGGACGGTTGTGGTAGCTATTGTTTTCTCTGTGTGTGAGCCTGCAGCCTCCCCGACACCCAATGAAGTCGCGTACAAAGGCGACTTGCAGACAGCCGTGGGATGCACGTGCCGCGCCTGCTGCAGCAAACAGCATGGCCTCTCTTTAACGGCGATTATCAACTGCGACAGAGCTTATAATTCACAAGTTATTCCCAAATATGCATATTCATTAGCTGATCTTCTTCCTTGCGAACGTCCATCCTTCACATTCGTCTCCATCATGCGACGACCTCGAATTTCAGTCGTCAGATGACATCACCAGCCGGGGTCAAGCGGGTCAAAGTACAAACACGTTAATAAAAGGCAATTAATACTAAAATAGAACAAACTCAGCGGGAGTCGGGGGTAGGAAGCGAAAGAGAGAAATTACTAAACCTATGTGAAAATCACTAGTTCCACAACAAAGCAGTGAAGTTAATATAAATGCTAATATGGAATTAAGAAATAACGAGAAAGCCAGTTAAAGATTTTAATGCCTTGCACTGTACGTGTGAAGACATTAATTATTGAGTAGTCGGCTACTGCTACTGGACATGTAAATATTTGTTGAAAGAAAGGGTGGGATTGTTGTTAAGGACAAAGATATACAATTGCTGTACCTTGGCAGATGAAGACGAGTCTCGTTCTCCCAAAGACTTTCAAATTTCAAGCATTGGGGCGAGTCGTTAATTAACTGTACACGTGACGAGGTTCTACCACCATTATTTTTTTTAAATATATATTGGAAACAGAACACACCTCCCATTTAAATTGTCCATTGGGACTAATAAAGTTGGTTGTTATTGTTATTGTTATGCTAATTCTTCCTCATGGTTTGTAAAGAGGAACAAGATGTAACAATATGCCACTAAGCATAGTCACTACCTTCATGGTCGTTCCACAGATCGTAAATTACTCTTATGTCAAGAACTGTACTATTCATCTGCAACAAACATTTTATACAGCTTCGGCCAAGAGGTTCCTCCATGTATCTCTCCCCACTCCCCGAACAACTTCGTTCCGAGATGGGATGAAGTTAAGTGAACAATACTCATCTGCAACGAAAGATTCGATGAAGTTTCCTACCAACATCAAATTTTAGTTGTTGACGACTCAACTAGTCAACAATTGGTTTCATTCAGCTAAGCTATGGGAGCTAAAACAGACTTCAACACACTTGTAGGACATGCTCAAACAGCTCATAAGGCCAGCAAAGAAAAGCTCGGCAGTCCCCTGGTTAAGGCATGTCAGGTGTTATGTGGGGTTTACAACCATGTGCTTCACATTCTGCTGTGCCATCAACCACCAGACCTGGCCTCCTTGCCCTCTCTCTCCCACGCCACTCGAGGGCAACAAGCAGTGGATTCAAGCAGGACATAAACTGGAGAGCCGCCATGTCCATGGTCAGAACAACATAGTAATTATTATTACCGCATAAACTGCAACATCGATGTCACTTACTTTTACTCATCGCCAGCTTTTTTTTTTTTTAAAGAGGCACATTCAAGTATAATTACATAAAATGTTTGGTCTTCGTGCACTTAATGTTTAGGTGTTTATGACACTGCTTCTTCTTTTTATTATCATTATGAGAAAGAAACAGGTGAAGAGGTAACTGGCGGTGACTAAGGCAGACATGACAGCTAATAAAAATAATAATCATCACTTGTGTATAAAATAAAACTTTACAAATTCAAGACTTGGATATACAGACTGAAAGTCAGGTGAGAGATGGCGATGGACGGGCGGGGACAAAACCAAAGGTTAACCGATGGCAAAGATGTCAGGTGACCTACACTTGTGTCCAACCTTTCTTTGGCCTCAGACTACCAAGGAGTCTGCTTTCAGATATTCTCCAGTCCTCTGTATGGGGAACTACTTCCATCATCATCGTCATCGTCGTTGCCATCATCGTCGTCTCACCAAAACCAATGCAGTGTGTGCTCGTACACGTGTGTGTGTGGGTTTACCGACTGGGATAGTTATCTCAACGACAACCTTATCTTCCACTTGCACGGATCTCCGACTGTGAGTCTGGTGTACTTGCTGCCATCATAGCCTCATAAACATGTTTTAGTATACATTAACGACGTTCGATGAGCAAGATTTACGAAGCACTCAAAAAAAGAAAGTATTGCCCCTTGTCTTAATAGCTGCGGGCTAAACCGACGAGACATTGTCATGATGGACTATTATGGTATGTCACAAAAACTAAAACTAAAATAATAGAAGCACTCACGTGACAGGAATATATATGGCCGCCCGCCGAATGTAAGATAGTGGGACAAGTAGAGCTGGGGTAACGATCCTCACGCCTTTCTCTCCCCTTTCCTAGCCTTCATCGATGTCATGGCGACGATGATACGCAGAGCAGTTTTATGACAATATATGTCCAGACTTATGACATACCTGTGTCTTAATAACCAGGTGGCAAAGCATAATTTACGACCTGGCGAACCGTTTTGACTTTGACTCCCGTGGAGGTGAAGAAAAGACAAGAGTGCTTGTTTTGCCCTGAATTATCTCCCTTTTCCAAACTGCTCTCTGCTTGATGAGTTACTTTTCTGCCTCAAGATATCGCCATTTGTAATAACTTTAGTTGTCATACTTAGGCATATAAAAGACTAAAGCAACCTAAGGTAAAAAGGAAGCTCAGCACAGAACTAAAGTTTGATCAGACAGAAATAATTCTCATTTTCAGAAACTTAATTTTTTTTAATCAAGAAAATTAACAAATAAACATTATAAAATAATATTTACATACCTATCTACTTTTTCTAATTTCAACTAACGATCCATGAAGTTAATGTGTTGGGTACACACTCGCGTCAACAAGAGACTCCATGACTTCCGGCGTAGCCTGTAGTCGCGCGCCGAGCAAGCTACCCCATGGACAGGCGCCATTATCTACCCACCGACTCACGCCGCTGCACAAAGGCGTAAACATCTCGGTAAATGACGGAGCGATACCCCGAGTTCAAGTGGCCTGTGTACCTTGGAGTTGAAACTAGTTAGTCGGCATCGCTTTTGGCTGTGGAGGCAGGAAATAGAGAGTTAAAACTAATCTAATCAACCGTTCTCCAAGGCTGATTTGCAGACGAGCCAGGGAATTTTTGTTTTGTTTTTTGTTTGTTTGATTTTTGTAAATTTTATTTTTATTATATTTTTTTTTGTCCGCTGACTGCCTCTGGCGACAGTAATGTCCGCCAACAGTGAGCAATAAGAATGAGCTCCGCTCGTCTGTGGCGAGGGTTTTATCAAACAAAGTGTAATGGAACTCGCAACTCGCCATTTACGCTTGATGAACTTTTGTGTCCTCGCTGCTAACTCCACGTTTACGGGCAGTGTCAATGCGTTGAACTACGAGGAGAATAAAGAATAATGAACCGCAAGCATTAGCACCCATTATCTTTTCCATCCAGGACTTTTTTTCGGCCTTGGAAGCAAAGTCCACCAATTTGCTGAAGCTGAATCATCATCATCATCTGAGGGTTTTTATTTTATTTATTTTTTATCATTTTTTTTTTTTTTTGGGGGGGGGTGTCTTCATAGGAGAATTATTTCTATGATTTTCTTAGTCACCTTTCATGGACCTGTATACAAGACACACGCAGAGAGATTCCTCTGGTGTCTCCGTTGCCTTTATTCAGATGTCACTGCTAATACTGTTAAAGATTTTTAGGGTTGACATTTTTTGTCTGATGACTGGGTAACAAATTCACAGACAGGGGACCAAATGTTGATAAGGCGTGTCTGTGGACAAACATTAGATCACGATTGTTTACGATGATGATGGTAGGTGCGTTTCAAGAACAGAATTGAGGGTTAAAGACCTAGAGTCGACTAGACCTTTAAACAGACTTGTTGCCAGTGACTGAGCTTCAAACATGGTTTCATTAGCGAACTACTCGTCATCAGGACAGAAACAATCACAAGGTGTATGTGGAAATCACAGCAAACCCTCGTCTCATTTTAACCAGTCACATATCACACATCACACATCACACATCACACATCACACAGTACAAGAATGTAGCCCACGACCGACCAGCACGCCGACTCGCCCACAACCAAAGCTTTAGGGTACTTGCTAGGGGGGAGCACTTGCCACGGGTGTCTCAGACCAGCCGGCAGGCTACAGGTGGAAATTAAATTTAATCATGGTGGCAGACTGTGGTAGGCACAGGTAGCTATGCTGATTTGGCCGACACGCTGATAGTCCTGGCTTCTTGAAGGCCGAGGTGGGTGGTCGCATATTGAGCTGTCAGTCGTGGATGAGGTTTTCGCGACAACTCTCATTTCTATGCCCTCGTCGTGCCATTCTTTTCTTTCTTCCTTTTTTTTTTTTTATCCATCCACCCCTCCCACACACACACAACTCTTTACCTGAGGATCCGTGGCGTGCCAGGGGCAGAGACGAAACGGCATGTCTTCAATTAACATTACTTCTGCATGATTCGGAATGTTGCAGATGACTTGCAAATTGTTATAAATAAGGGGTTCGGTGCTGAGGATTTTCGCTGGCGTGTGTGAATTCATTGTATGCGTGTGTGTGTGAGAGAGAGAGATAGAGAAACCCTAAGACTTGTGATAAATAAATACCAGCCAGTGTTCATGAGATAACTTTTCATTGGAACCTCCATATAATTATTAAAGAATTTAGTTTACCATTGGAATGGTAGAGTTATGTGATCTTGCCGAGTCCTCGTCCAACTGGAACTTCAATTTAAGATGAAAATTTCCGAGGACAATGAGGTTAAAATCATAGAGAAGGAGGGGAGAGAGTTACTACACGAATGTTTTTACATTCCAGGTCGTGATTGTTTTTAAAAATTCACCATCAATTGTTCAATGAGAAGCATGTTTAAACATCGTAAATAACACTAAATATTAATTTATTTATCTCCATTCCTCCTTCACTTGACAAAGCATGATTGTCGAATTTTTAAACTAATATTGCAAAACTGTCGCGGCTTACTTATTTGAACAGTTTTACGAGTGTTTACCTGCCTTCACGCGAGAATACACCAGGGAGGCAGGACGGAGCGAGCGTACTCCACATCCTGTTGATTCTTTGTTGAGTAAAAGGACTGAATAATTTTGTTTTCCCAAGATCCCACCTTTCATTTCATTGTTGTTTTGTTTCCGTTGGCTCACGTTGGATGGGTGACCTTTTCGGTTAATTTTAAATCAGTGCGGGGACAATTGCCGACAATACCCACAATGCACCTCGTGTCCTAACCTACTCCATTGAACTCACTTTGTCGCTCATTCTTTCAGCAGAAACTGTAGACGAGCGTTGGCCAGCTGTTACGATGATTGCACACCCTCTCGCTCATTCCTTCTTTGTGACTGTTGCACCTTATTAAATCCGAGTTTTCAAAGCCCAGGTTTTCGCAAAAGAAAACACGAGTTATCGTACTTTTGGCTATATCTCGGAGAGTGTTCTCCCCTTCTTCAATCCTCCCTCTTACCCTGAAACGTGCTGCAGCTCGTTGTGACCATTCAACATTCATTGTTTAACTAATGCACTCAAATGAAAACTTCATCGGCGTCTATTCTCGAGTTACGGGTAGAAGCCTAAGATGGCCGAGATTCTCGGGGAGCTAAAGAGTTCACGCATCATTTATTGATGCTGACATCTTGCTTTCTTGCACGCAAGAGAAAGAGCTCCTCCTCTTCCCACCACCATCATCACCACCACCACCACCACCAACCTCAGAACTGCGGGATTGTTATTATCAAGCATTTTTTTCTCGGTTATCTCCCCTTACTCCTTGTCGTCACGCCGCGCTTCACTCCCCTCTCCGTCAACCGTTTCGCAAGCCTGACGACGCAGTTTTGCTTGCGTGAATAATTCAGGTGCAATCTCATGCGCTGTCCTTTGTCTACAGAGGAAATTTTCATTTTAGCTCCTGTTTGCAAAACGCGACAATGCACTTACGATTGAAACCTCTTAAGAGCCCGGCGACATTTCGGTGGCAAAATATTTGCTCAGAAAGCACAGAAGACAATAGCTGCACACAGCGGCGAATTTCTATAGGATACCGACACTCTCCTCCACAATACCTTGTATATTCCATTAAGACATTAGAGTTAATAAATTGCCATATTCTGCTGCCAGGCAAATCTTTCATTAATAATAAGGAAATTCACTATTTGTCCTCGCCTTCTAATTAAAAATGCCGCTGGAAATACATTTTTGGTCAGTAAGGTTGTTGTTTATGTGACCCCAGAGTTCTGTTACAGACATAAACAAATTGGTGTTGGGGTGGTGGTAGTGGCAGTATTGGTGCTGGTGTTGGTGTTGGTGCTGTGTCAGGACTAGCCAGGACATTTTGGAAGGGCAATGTCTGGAACCGCGGCACCCATTCCCGTCCTTCGCTGGCTGCCAGCAAGAGTAACTAATGTTTCCTAGTTGTTTGTAGCTAAATTATTCATCTGCTCGATAAAATGTCATCATTATTCTTGCTTTTAGCTTTCTATCTTCAATTGGCGCGTGCTCGCCACGACTAACAGAAGACATGCGGTGTTCAAAGAACATCACATCAGCGGCGGTCACACATCACGTGGCAGGAAATCGAGTTTATTTTCTTTTCCCCTTTGTTACCTGCCACTGTATTACCTGTGTGCATATTCTAGCAGCTGCAGCCCTGGGTTCCGGCGGACACACAAAAATGTTAAGAAGTTGTATCAGACATAATAAACCCGCAAATCAGGAATTCACAATTGTTTGAGAACTTTCTTCAAAGAATAATAAACTGAGAGAGCCGAGAACAGAAGGTGAGCGTGCTGCCAGAGCATCTGTCTTCTCTCTTGCATGCAATAAACTTAGGTCCTTACACAGCAAAATTGCCTTTTTTATTTTTATTATTGTTGTTGTTGTTGTTGTTATTGTTGTTGTTGTTGTTGTTGTTGTTGAGTACAGAGTTGCTGATCCTGAATTCAGGCAATACATTGTTATTATTGTCAACACGTGAGTCAAATCATTTTTTTCTACATTTCACCAGACTTGTACACCGGGTGCAGGGTGTAACGGGTAGCACTGCATCCCACTCCTGCAAGATTCCGCGGTCGTCAGTTTGTCATCGCCGTGCGGTGTCGTCTTTCATCGACCGTCAACTGTTCATTGTGATTAAAATCTTTACAGTCGCAAGGTAAACTGATTTTTTCCCACAATGGTAACTGAGCTGAGGAAAATCCCTAATTGCAGACACGATAACAGATAAAATCACTGACACTCGGTGACTTGACTGCTGAGGCGATGACATTCAAGACAGAATGACTGACAATGGATTGACTGTCTGGATGTTGTCAAATCCTTCCTTCCTCATTTCATTTTTCTTTCTTCTTTTCCTGTAAACACGTCTCAGCAGAAAATGCTTTAAACCTAAACCAGTGAACAGCTTATAGAAGCAGTCACTAATATTAATTTATTGGGTGATTCAACGATGCTAGTTTGACGCAGTTAATGCCCCTTGTCATCTTTTGTTTTGAGATTTGTTTACTCCACTTGCAATTTCTTGTCTCAAGGTGTCCTGATGTACTTTGTGCAGGAAATGTGTGAAAAAAAACAACTTATATAGATTACTACTTCTGGGTATGTTAGAACAATAGAAGTTGTTTGTATATGGGAAGAAGATTTCACTCCATCATAGTGTGGCAAATATGTGGAGGGCGCAGATTAAAAACATTTGGTGTTGAAAAAACCTGTTTACACATATTTACACACAAAACAGTCGCCTTTGTTCTCCACCAGGCACGACCTCGGTGGCGAGTTGATAAGTCATTTAGAAATACTTTATTATCGTCATGAAGATAATGGATGTTAAATGATGTTAACTGATTGGCATCTGAGCAGTAGTTTGAGCATTATTCACTCCACCAACATATGGGCTTCATTCTGTTATTCATATTTGCAAGATGATGATGATGATGATGATGATAATAATAGTGATGTCACTTGGCCTGACTTGAGAGGGAGGGGAAGGCCAGCGCTCTGTTTCTTCTGTTGTCATCTGTTTTTGATTGTAGTGCCCTTCAGACCTTGTTTACCTTTTCCTGTGATGTAATTGCTGTAATATGGTATAACCCTTGTATTCTTGTGTAATCCATGTTATTTCTGTGTAATTTGTGTTATTGTGATATAATCCGTGTTATTTGGATGTAATTCGTTTATCGTGGGAATAATTCGTTTATTTATTATTGTCTCAGTTCTTTGTGTCCTCTCCGACACCTTGCAACTATTTACATCACAGGTAATTGGTTTCTGGAAGTTGCTATGATCTTCAGAGACTGACCATCGCCCCTCCTCTCCCCTGTAGGTGGTGCGATCAGTGTTTTTTCCACACAGATTATAAATTTCCACTGGAAGCTCAACCCTAATATTTGGAAACTCAACCCTCAGCTGTAATACTTATGGTGTTTTGATTGCAGTTTTCAACGCCCTGCAACTGTAAACACAAACAAAGAAAGAAGAAAAAAGAAAATACTGACTGGTTAGCGTTGATAATGTTACATGCTACAGAGCTCTGAACTGTCTTTGTACCTTTCTCACATCAGGGCTTACTATTTCATGGAAGAACTCGCAATTAATGGCAGTACTGCTGTGAAATGCGATCTCACCTGCCTTCATTTCACGCTGTTCACTTTGCCGACGATGGGTTAACTCCAGTGCGCCGCCAACGAACCATTCCATCAAGCGATTCAGGTAATTATCTCGCGAGAGAGTGGGGGACGGGTGGGAATCGAACGCTTGACAGGCTGCTGCTTGATCACCCGAGAAAAGGTTTCCAAGACAAACTTTCTAAACGCCAGAAGTAGCAAGAAATGTCTACCAGGAACGTGAGCGCAAGAATAGAAAATTACCGAGAAAAATTATCCGCCATTACAGAAATTGCGCGCAAATGACCGTGTAGCCACTCTAAAGACAGGCCATTAAAACTATCGGTATCATGCCCATAAAACAGAGCGCTAACGATCCCCTTCAGGTAGAAGGAGCGGGCAAAATGGCGTCTGACGGGGCCTGACGCCCTGCCTGACGTCCTGCCAGCGGCGCCGAGTGTTGGTGGCGCACAAACGAGTTGCTGACACGCGGCTTGGCACCAAGCTTCGCACGCAGGTAGTCACTTTGATGTTCTTGGCGGCGAACCTTCGCAACTTTCACTCGCCAGCGTTCTTCACTTAAAAAAAAAAAAAAACTTTCAAATTTTGATTTTTATTTGTTCATGGGAAGGGAAAAGTTTCATCCTCTACCTCCAGTTCCAAGCGAAACTTCCTCAACAACATGTACGTTCTCCCTGTTCTCTCACTCTTGCTGCTTGACGTACCCGTACCCAGAGTCGCCCAAGCAGAGATCCGGCCAGCGCTAGGCCCTTAAATGGCGTTATTAAGGGCGATAAATCACGGAAAGCCTTGTCCAACTGCCAGCTAATTGCCAGCAGGAATTTCACTGCTGCCACCTTGCGGCACCTCCCCCTCCTCCACGCTAGACCTGCTCCACATGACCGCATGTTCCCCCCGGTCATCGATCTGCTGTAGCCCTCTCACGTGACTGACTGAGCTAATCGAAGAGATTCGCCTGACTCAGGCCACTGTCATTAGAACTTGATTGTCACCAATGCCCTGAGACCTGGAAGGTCCTGGTTCAGATCTTGTCTAGCGCTCGGATGTGACAACAAGTCCCTTCCCCCCTTGTGAATACTCCAGCATCCTCTTCGACCCCTTTCATTATCCTCCCCTCATTGTGAGCAAACACCTCCAGGCGGAACACTATTCCTGTCAATAAACCAACCAGCGAACCAATAAACCAACCTTTGTGCCGACTGATCTATAAAAATAGTTAAACACGCTTCCTCAGCCTCAGTTCCCTGGAAAGCGCCATGTTTGTCCTCCAGCTTACCTCCCCTTGCCACCTCAACCTTACCTCCCTTTGCCATACCTCTGCCCGGCGCTGCCATCTGTCTTCACTGGTATGTGTGTGTTCATCACATCCTGTTCAGCTGACCTGTGACATAACGCGCCTCCTAATTAACTCATAATGTCAGCTGACAGTCCCCCAAGCTTTGTAACAGAAGCATCTAGATGGATGACATGAGGAGTTAATCATGTTCCATCATCTGGCTACGTGACGATGACAAAGCAAATCCCTACACTAATTGTCGTTCGTCGAGGGCGATTAGTTCGCGATATAAAACAAGAGCGCTCGTAATAACTTCACTTTGTTACAAGACCGAGTGGAAAAACCTCTCCGGCAAGGACTGGGGTCACATCAGGCTCGTGAACCTTGTCAGGATCTATTTATAGCGACTATAAACATCCCTATAAATACTGTGTAATTATTATAATGTGTAAAGGCATCCAATTATTGTAGTTATAATCTAGGTTGCTACTGCGTGGGAGAATTTCAAAAAAAAAGATACTTAGCCTTTTCTTTTTATTTTTCTAGGTTTGGGAGAAGCCTACCACCTCGGCGCTCGTGCACTCAATGGCGGCGCTGCTCGTGCTCACAGACGACATCGTTGCACGAAGTGTCCAGCGCTCGGTGATCGTGCCACCAGCCTGCGGGCGACCACTAGGGGGTTAACACTACCCCGACTTGATTGAGACACTCTTCACACCCGTGTACACGATCCTTGCAAGTCGGTCTTGCTGGACGTCCGATTACGTCCCTTGCGGCCGGAAGTCGACTGCTTGTCACGGTACAGTTGATCGAGATGATTCCTTGTAGCGAGATTTGAGACGATTCCTTCCCCGAAGTCCAGAGCCAGGTCACGTGAATGAAAACCAATGGGTCACGAGATGACAGGACGCACGAGTCTGGGGAGGGATTCGAACATGAGACTTTCTACTTGTGGACGGCTGACAGATTGCGTGTTGCTGTCTTGTGTGTACTCTTGTTGGTAAACAATACAAACATGGTCTGACTCTGATGCACAGTTTGTCGTGGTAAAAGTGGATTAGGGAGGGTAATGATTAGAAGAAGTCGATGGCATGAAAATGAAACCAAACCGAAAGATTTAAGGGGAAAGTAGTCTTAGTAACTCGTACCCCACACTTATCTTGTCGTTTGTAATTAATTCTGGCCTGTGGCATCACACATCACAAATACCTTAAAAAAGGCGAGTGTTTGTTTTTTTCAATAGTCGTATTTTCTGTGCCTTACCTTCCACCTGGACGGGGCAAGAGGCTGTCTTCATTTACCGCCAGTTGACCTCGCTGAGTAAGCGACGGCAAACCACCCGACATAAGCAAAATGGTTTCTTTGATGTCCCGCAAACTCTCCTGTGTACACAATTACATCTCGACAAGCCTCGTCTTTTTAAGCTTTTAACTTGCTGCCGTGCGAGTGAAAATGAAAAGGTTAAAAAAAAAAAACCAAACTATTATACCCCAGTAGGGTGTAAGTGAGGTAAGTGCGAACTACGTAAGACTGCACACACTAGGGTACCTCAACTGGAGAGTGATTACAAAAATATATCATCGGGGATGAGAAGCCCAAAGAAAACTTCATCGGGTGCAGGGAGGTTCCGTTGTAAAGCCTTGTTTTTCTTCATGCCTCCTCACCGTCCTTTCTTTGATCCAATCTTCTCCACTACCACCACCATCACTACCCCCGACAATCGGGAGAGGAAGGGGTGGTTGCGGGGTGGCTGGATGGGGTGGGTAGGGTGGGTGGGCATGCAGTGTGAGCTACTTTCCGTGAAAAGCCTTTGAAAGCGAAGCCTCGACGGTGTAACTACTTAGAAGGCGAGAAAAACATGGCCTCCTCGCCTGGGTCGCACCCGGTCAGCGAGCTGATGAGTGTGACTTCCTCGCCGGGACAGACAACCCCGCTGCCCGCGCCTTCCCGGCCCGTGTTTTCGTTTCATCAAAGTGTTGTTTTCATACAGCAAGTAGCCTATTACCCGCACGGCGTGATGGAGTCGTGGCTGATCCTCGCCGCCTCCTCTGCTCGCTGCCGCCCCATTGTTTGCAAATTTTTGTGACGGTAATTTGAAATCCGAAACAGGTAGAGAGCGCCTTTAATGCGCTAATCTTCCCTCAGCCCTCCGGCACTGCCTCGGCTTTTTCGCATGACCAGTATTCGTCTTTGAACGAGGGAGGAGGGGAGAGGGGTTTAAAAAAAATTCGCAGACGATTGAAGAAGACTATGATTCTTCTTCTTCTTTTTTCTATCTCTTTCTCTCTTTTAGGAAGAAATCTTGATCGTCCTTACAAGAGGTCACAAAAGCCGCCATATTGGAGAGAGGTTCCTCGTCCAGCCAATAGCTACTTGGCAGACTGTAACTTCAGGGCATGAAAAACCATCGAGGTCTTACAAAAGCTTGGAAGGAGAAAAGGGAAGGGCGGGAGGAGAGAAAAAAAAATGGAGGATCGCAACTTACCTTCCAAATGAGTGGGCTCTCAAAACACAGAACTCTGCGTGAGACTTCCAAGCGGCAGTGCTTGCCAAAGAGAAGACATTACTAACCGAGAGAAAGGACAGGACAGAAATTTTTGTGTTTGAAGTCGCGTTGGCTGTTTGTGAGGCGACACCTGACACCGTCGTCAGCGTCTTTAGGGATTTTATTAAGACATGAGAGGCAAGAGGTGGGAGATGCTTTTGAAGTGGAGAGGTGTCCAAACAAGTCTGCAGGCCCCGGGCCGTCAATGCCAGGCTTGAGGGGGGGGACACCTCGATGGTAGGAGGAAGCAGGGCGAAGATGAGAAGTTATTTGTCCTGACGCGGGGCGACGGGGGAACAAAGGTGGCGGCGGCACAGGTGCGCTAATTGCACGCCGATACATCGACAGGTCGCAAGAGCAAGCGACTCATTGAGCACCGCACTCGCTGCGCAGGTAGCAAATAAAGAGGCGTCCGGTGTCATAAGGCTAAGGCCAGCCCGCTCGTAATGGCTTCGTGCTACGTACACAACGCAGCCTGCCACCCCGCCACCCGCTGGGCCACCCCGAACTTTGTTTTCGAGACTGCATGGTCCGCGACATCAGTACCTGCGATGTGTGAATGTGTTTTCAATTTCAATCTCTAAACCTTCCTTGAAGAAAAAAAACCGCAACGAAAGACTTAACATAAAGTTTACAAATCTGTTTGTATGTGTGTACGCATGCGTGTGATAAAAATGGCGATACAGTAATTATTACAGATATCGCAGTAGTACTCGACATAGCAATATATCTTCTCTCGACATTAATACTTTTATTTCTCTTCTTATCCTCCCGACGCCATTTTTTTATCATTTTCTACCCTCCCCACCGCCCTCCTCGTAGAACCAGTGCCCACAGCAATCATCCCCCGATCAAAGCAGCACAGTCATATCGACACGGGTACTTATCGCTACCCTGCTCTGTGATTAAGAATGTTTACCAAACCGTATCATTGCTGGGACACTTGATGGGGAAATTGTCGTTAATGACGAGGTGGAGCTGTGGAAATTGAATAAACTTGAAGAGTTTACTTATCATTGAGCGGCTCTCTCTCTCTCCCCGGCCTTTCCGTGGACAGTGCGCCTCGTCTTGAAATAACAGTTCATGTCGACGATGTATTCAAATCTTTCATCCTGTTTATATTTTACAGAACTATTGTGAGGTCCGGAAGCTGTATTTCTGCGATCATCATTTTCCATCTCTTTAATTATTGAGGAAACGAACTTCACAGATTGACAACACAGACTTGTTTATTGTGTACAAGAGAAGGGAAGACAAAAAAAAAAAAACATCAACTACAAATAAATAAAAAAAATAAAAAAAAACCCCAGCAGACAGGAACTAGAGAAAATTTGTTTGTACACAAGTCTTTGAATTTGCTGAAATGCCGGGGACAATGGATGTGTAGGTGGATTGCTGTCTGTCTGCCGAGACCAACGCTTAGCCTCTTGTAAAGTTCTCACTGTTAGTCTCGGCGAGCCTAAACAAAGAATGTGAATAAACCGGAAGTTTTGTAGTCTCATGCCTCGTTTTAGTAGTTAACTGGAAAGAAAACATCGTCTGCCAGCAGTCCAGGGATATTCGTGCGTTGACTAACTGCAGCAAGAGTCAGGGTACCCGACTACACGGACCCCACCCTGATATAAAGTTGGACCCTAGAGACGTGATGTCTCTAACACCTCTTTCCACAACCAGGAATAGTTGTCTCTGATTTACCCCGGCTTCATGAATACGACCCCAGGTGTGTGCTATACGTACTGTATTATCATATTTCCAGCAACATGTGTGTGTGTGTTGGCAATACTTGTCTGCCCCTCATTATCTTTCAACTCATAAAACTCTAGAAGTTCATTTACGGTACCGAGCTGGCCTCTAGGGTATCACTCTGTTTTATTATCCCTCGTCTCCTCTTCTCTCTCTCTCGTCAGAGCTCGGTGAGAAACTCGTTTGCAACCAGAGACCTGTGAATGCACGAGAAATGTTAACAACTTGACACATTTTGTTATCTGTCTGGACGAGCGGCTTAAGTTGACAAATGGGGCTGTTAAAATAAATTTCTGAGCCGTGTTTGTGTCCTTTGACATGCAGTCAAGACATTACCTGGCGCTGAACGATGGCCTGCAGGTAGGTGAGACAACCACCTGCACCTACACAGGTAGTAGTCGTCGTAGTTGAGACTCGTTGACGGGTGGCTTTTGGGTTGAGGTACAGATTCATGTTCGTGTTCTGGTTTAGGGTCTGTTGGCTGGTTGGTCTTTGTTTCAGTTGGATTCAATATCTTCTCACAAAATCATTAAAGTTTTATTTCTGTTACTGATGATGGCTCGTTACATCCCTTACCTTTTTATTGTTTTCTGTTTATCTAAGACAAGAAAGGTCAATAACTAGAGCAGGATTAATACTATCTTCCACTGTACACCATCCACCCGACATCAATAGCTGTTCCCGGTTCCAAGCCCGATGTAGTTTCTTTGTTGAAGGACGACTGTGTCTACTCTCGCCTCTAATCACTAGTTCTTGTCAATGTAACTCTGTGTTCTACCAAGCTGTGTACACAAATTATCCACAGAACATCCTCAAGTACTCTCATCCAACTGTTTTCAATCGAACTCGCTGATTAGCGATGAAACACAATCACATGAATTAAGTATTTAATTGTTGCTCGGATTTACCTGTCTCCCGTAAACTATTGGCGCTCAGAGAGCTACTCTGAGATTAAAAACAAAAGCATTTATGAAAGTAAGTAATTAAATAATCACTTGAAGGAACACAGTGAGGAATTTGTGATCAAGGTTTGAAACATTGAATGTTTGTAAGAGCGCTTTAATCAGTGGGCTGGCAGTTGATGGGTAACAACAAAATTGCAGGTGACTTAAGGTAAACAAAAATTACTTCTCTGAGAAATGTTTTTCCTGTGTGTGTGTGTGTGTGTGTGTGTGTGTGTGTGTGTGTGTGTGAGTGTGTGTGAGTGTGTGTGTGTGCACGTACACCCAGCTTCGCATGGCTTCACTTCAGTGCTTCCCCACCCGTCTTCCCTCTGCTTCGCCAGGGAGGGAGAATCCGTGTGAGGAGGAGGATGATTTATTTATTTATGTTCATTTATGTTTGTGGATGTTAGTGTTTACACGCACCAGTCGCTGTGGAGGGTAATTGCCGTGGAGTGCTCTCAAGTCACTCTAGGTCTCAGCAGCAGTTTGCTAACAATGGACACGGAGCTTGCTAACCACATCCACGGCTCACTGCACTTAGCGGGTGGAACAGATCACGTGACTTAGAGAAGAGTCAGAAAACCAACGTTTGTTTTTCTCTGTGGAGGGAGGCAGCGAGAACGATGCATGTTAGTCAGTTGGTCGGTCGGTTTGGTTTTCTTGTCATGTGATCATGCCATCAGTCAAATGATGATGATGATGATGATGATGATGATGATGATGATGATGACAAACCATTCCTTTTATTGAAAAAGCTGACAGACATACGCACTTTAGTGCTAAAAATGATGGTTTTTGCTAAGCCACCCACTTGAGATGTCCCTGGCCGTGGAGGAGATTTACGACAAGTTCAAGTGAGTCAAAGGACAAAACAAAAAGCAATATTTCACAACCTGTGTAACAACAGCCACGAGTTATGATGGCCGGTGCTTACTGTCATAATTTACTGGCTTTTTATATTTCAGCCCCGCCATGGCTGAGACTGAAGCTACCTTCATGTCAGGGTGCGCACCCGGGTTCTTGTTCCCAACGCCAATCTTATGTCATTCCATTTTTTAATCGACCCGAATCTTCAAAGCACATTAAAATTTTACATCAGGAGAGTTAATGAATGCACCGCTCGCCTTTCAAACACACACCATGCCATTGGGAACACAAAGAGCAGAATATTGAGGAGTTCTCTCCCCTAAGCCCTCCCCTACCTCACGTCCGGTGTCGTCTGTTCCGTGAGTGTATCGCCGCCATTGAGCGTCTGGCGATCCAGGCGTCTTCAGCATCGCGACATCGCATTTCCATTCACCGCTTCCTGTGTCGACCATAGTTGACTCTACAGGCCTTGGGGCTTATTGTTCTCTCTCTCCCTCCTCCTCTCTCCCTCCCTCCTCTCTCTCTTCCCTCCTCCTCTCTCTCACATCTTTATTTCTCCCCTTTATTTTTTTCTCTCTCTATTTCTATCGCCGTGCCTCTCCTACTTTATTTCTCTCCCTCTCTTTCTCTCTCTCTTTTTTTTGCTATTCTCCATTTCTTGCTTTATTTATCTTCCATTTGTCTCTCTCTCCTTCCTCCTCCTCCTCCTCTCCCTCTGTCTCCCTCCTCTCTTCCCTCCTCATCCTCTCTCCCTCTATCGCCCTTTCTCTTATCTTTATTTCTCTCCTCTTTATTTCTCTCCCTTTCTTTCTCTCCTTCTTATCGCTATTCTTGCAATTTCTTGCTTTATTTTTATCTTCCATTTTCTCTCTTTCTCTCTTTATTTTGTCTATTTCTTTTTTCATTCATACATTCATTGGTTCCACACCATTTTTTTTCTCTCGTTCTTCTCTCTTTCTCACCTTCTCTCTCTATCTCTGTTTTCATTTTGTGTTTATTTCTCAAAACAATAACACCTACTCATCAGTTGTAAGGATGTGTGCTATGGATGTGTGCGAGTTGATTTGTGACAGGTAACCAAACGCAAAAGTAAAAAGAAAATCCTTGATTACAATAAAGCAAAGTCAAACAATTTTTTTTAAAGATACAAATATTTGTATATTTCCTTTTCCCCTCTCGCACATTCACACTGCCCCACCATCTCATTTTCATCGGCAGTTATTCAGCTCGTGTCAACACCAGTAGTTGGCTATGCGTGCGTCAGCATGTGGGTGCGCGCGTGAGCACGTGAGCGTCAGTCGATGTGTGTCTATGGATGAGCAGTTTGCCCGAAGTCTTCTTCGCTTTTCCCATCCTGTCGTCATCTATCGTAAGTAAAGTGTCTCAGAATTCCTCCACTCCATCTTCAGTCAGATCCCTCACCCTACCCACTTTCCATCTACCCCCCTCTCCCCAACCATTGTAGTTTCTCTATGTTCACAGCCTCTCATGCAGCAGAAAACTTGGGGCGATGGAGGGAGGGATGAATGTGGGGAGGGATGAATATAGGGGAGGGGTGGGGTAGGAGAATCCCCCGCTTTTGACAGCAGAAGGGAGTTTGGGGCGGGAGACGCCGCAATGCTCAATGGATTGTTGTGCCATGAAAAGTTTCACTTTGTGCGAGGGGATCAACGGTTGCTGCAACCCAACCCTTAGGCGACCTTCAGAACAGTTAGCCGTATTCCGGGTCTTTCACGTCTTTTTTTTTTTTTCTTTTCTGCTGCAGCTCTCGAGCCTCGCTCACGTGTAGTGTCCTCCAAGATGTCCTGACACGACGCCCGTCAGCCAAATATCGTCCCAACCTTTGGTCTGCGGCCATGAAAGCCAAGCCACCCCTTCACCTCGCATACCCTGTTACCAAAAGGAGGATGTCATTATGGAGAACCCTGAAGACTTTTTTATTTTTTTTATTTTCAAAGAGTTTCCTAGTCACGGGGAAGTTTCCTTCTCCAGAAAATGCCTGCTGAACTCTACATCTATCGCCCGCCTTTGTTGCCGCCGGCCATAGGTTAGACCACAGATGCTTGACAATAATACAACCGCTCTCGTCTCGCCTCGGTCGTGCTTTCAGGGTGATATTCATACAGCCGAGGACAAGACTGGTCGAAGAACTTGTCTGGAACCGCAAGAGTCTGATGAGCGGCCGGGGAAACCTGCCTCCGCCAACTTCTCCGGACATGCGCGCACCGCCCCGGCTCCAAGAGCCCCTCTCTGGCAGGACGGATGGCGTTCGGCTAGGTGCAAATCTCTCCGCGTCCATACCGCGCCAGTGTTCACCTAAAAGCTTGGCCACTCGAGTCCCTCGACTTATTACCGAGTCATTAATTCAAGCTGGATTTTTCAGCTCCACATTGTCCTCCGCGTTTCGAGGAGTCGCGGTTACGGAGAGAATGGGGTGGAGGAGGGAGGGCGTTGATATAATTTCACCCCCCGTCCTTCCTTTAATGTTTCATTTAAAAAAAAAGGTTTTTGACACTCAGCCAGCTGTGGTAATGTTAAAAACGGCGGGTGGCGTCATAGCTTGATGGATGGCTTGATGGCTGGATGGGTGGGTGGATGATCGGGTCAGCAGTTGATGACTGACTTTTTACTTGCTTGACTCCCCTGAAGCTCATCCCCAAACACAGTTCTCTGTCTGTCTGTCTTTTTGTCCTGTCCTGTCCTGTCTGTCTGTCTGTCTGTCTGTCTACTCACCAACAGTGACAGCGGAAACAAACAGTCGCAACAGTTGCAGCAGTGGTAGTAATGTTGTAACAACAGCAACAGCAGTAACTATAGTAACATTTCCAGGACGACAACCAGCTGTTCTACGGGGTCGAACTGTCCGGTCGACAAATCGACCTCCAACCTCTACAGCAGGGGTGTCAAACTCAATTACCCAGCGGGCCAAATCTCACATCGCACACAAGCTGGCGGGCCGAAGGTTATTATTTAAGTCCGATAACTTTTTATTGAACACTAAAAAAATGAACTTTTTGTTATTAATTTTGTGTAAACAAAATCATACAAACCAAGGCTTAGCAGTTTTTCTTTTTAATTTATTTTGTCAGAAGTGGACGTTTGACATCTTTTCTTGACAACAAGTTTGTTTATCTTTGAAGTAAGTTTCTGTGTTGTGGCGATTCTCAGGATGGACTGCAAGTGTACATCAGTAAGACGACTCCTGTGTGATGTTTGTTGATCTTCATCACAGACAAAAGTCGCTCACACAGACATGTGCTCCAAACATGCTCAAGATTCGAGCCGCATGTAGACGAAGCTGGGGCATCGTTTGTGGGAGGGAATGAGTGAACTGTGCAGGCCCCACAGAGTCGTACTTTGCCTTCAGTCACTCATTACACTTTCTTTAGCTTCTGTTCTGCATTCAGGCTTTTCAACTTGTCCTGATGTTTAGTCTCGTAATGCCGTCTCAGATTATATTCTGTAGTCACAGCTATTGTATCTCCACAAAGTAGACACTGGTTTACCGCTGATATTAGTAAACATGTAGTCAGCCTCCCATTGGCTTTGAAAGACTCTGTTTTCAAAATCAACTTTTCTCTTGGCCATTTTAACGGCTAGCTTTAATTTGAAATTTTATTGGTATTGAAATTACAAAAATCCCTTCACTACACAGTGTAATGTTCTCGATCTTTATTAAATAAATTAACATTAAGTAAAAGTCTTTAGAAAAGTCACAACACGTGCTTAGCTCTGATCATCTGCCTTTGTTCCCCGACAGATGGCGCACCAGTACCTACGACTAGCGTTAAGTTCACACACTACACACAGCTTTCAATTAATTAATTCTAATAAATAATCGCGTGCTCTGCTCAGAACTATTTGCTATGACACGCGATGTTGTTGCATCGGTATATGTATGTAAAAGAAGATATAATTAGGCAAAAAGACACAAATCATCAATACACAAACAGCAATTTTTCAACACCGTGGCTTGCTGTTTATACTCGGATACTTATCTCTTTGCCGGCAGTCATTAACTCTTGACGACGCAGGAACTGGACAGTCAGTATTCCACAGCTGGCACTTATCATCCAGTCCACGTGTATAATTCACAGTTCACACGTAGCATGCACAGTTCGCACATATAATTCTAGTTGGTAGGTATATATATAATCCCCTGTCCTTGGAGAAGCTATACTCCCACCAACTTGATCTCCACAAGTTTGCTTCTCACAACTTAACGTCTCATCGAGACGACTTCCGCTCGCCAGCCTGCAGAGTCAGAAAGTGATGAGTTTCTATTAGTCTGAGGATGAGCTGCCTCATCATACACGTGGGTTTTCCCTAGTCACCCTTTGATTTCGGACCGATTCAGGGAAGTTAACAGGTACTAAAAATCTTCGACCCTTGGCCCGTGTTTAGGCCAGCGTGTCCCGTGTCAAAGGTCAGATTTATGGGCCCCGCCTTCACCATCCCTTCAGGTCACTAACAGTAGCGGTGCACTGTTGGTGGTCTGTACAAACTTCACTAAACTCATCCCATCTCTTGCTGTCCTCGACGGGAACTTTTCTGTTTTTTGCCTTCTACTTGTCGCCGGGCCATTAACAATGATTTACTAAAATTCATTCGCGGGCCAGGTAAAATTTCCTGGCGGGCCGGATGTGGCCCGCGGGCCGGGTGTTTGACACCCCTGCTCTACAGGATCAAGATCCACGTCACCTACCCCGACCTTTCTTTGATGACTATAAACATTCTTCTGCCCCTCTAGTCGAGATCCAGTGTTTCAGTCAATTTTCGAGTGTGACCGAGCAATGTACTTTATTTTGTACGCAGGACCACAAACATTCATCACCGCGAACATTCCGTCTAGAAAAATCGCGAAAAGAAAGAAAGAAAAAAAAAAAAACGTGTGTGAGATTGAAAAAGAACCGCGGAATATCAAAGACAACAGCCAGACGATGAACCCCAGACCAGCCTCCGGCACGAGAAGTGGTTCTAATGTCCTGACAAAAATAGTAAAGAACAACAACAGTCTCTCGGGGGCTGTCTGGCCGGACGGCAGTCTGGAGCTGTGGTCGCCACCGTTTCGGTAGGAGAAAAGAAACAATCCCCATACCACCCCTACCCCCACTTCCCCCCACAAACAACAACAACTGATCCTGTCCAAGTCCTCAGATAAAAAAAGTCTTGCAACATTTGCTGCTGGAAATCATCGTAGTCATTTCGCGTCTGATCTTATCACGGCACTTAAAATAATGAAGTGGTTTAGTATTGTCTCGCGGTCTAAGCGGACCAGGACTGGCGACAAGAAAAACAGCGCCCTCTACCGCCGCTTCCTTTCTTCCCGAAAGGCCAAGAGGACGCTCGTGCTTTGTTCTGCGAGATCCCTTAATGAAGACTAGATAGGGGGCTATCGGAGGCCACGCTGGCTGCGAGAGGCAAGCATCCTCCTCCTCCTCCGATACGCAGACGCGAGGTGGGGTGTGGGGGGCACCAGACCCTCTCTGAGCGGCTCATCGTGCCCAGTCGCATTGACTCTTGTTATCCGCTTGTTTCTTGGAGGCCTTCTGAGCTCATTTCCCTACGATACTCTGGACGACATCTTTGTAAAACAACTGATTGCCGATGGTTATGTCAGCTTAGTTCAGATTGCAGAATTATTTTTTTTTAGGGGGTTGGGGGAAGGTTTCGGTTTTCTTGTACAGATTCTGTGTTTCAGACGCGGCATCCGTTGCTTTTATGTTCAGGTTTCAAGAGGCTAGAATTTTCTGTTTTCTCCCAAAATAGATTTTTCCTACCTGAGCATACAGAAAGGGTTAGAAACTTCAAGAAGCTGTGTAAACTGGAAAATTTTCAGGAAGGTCAACAAGACTATTTCAAGGAGGTTTTTTCGCTTATTATAATTTTTGCATGGTGTTTAAATTAATATTGGTGATCTAGCATTTATTTGTTTGTTTGTGTTTGTGTATGTGTGAGAGAGAAAAAATATATATTTGTAATTCAAGAAGTCATTTCTCTAGCCTTATGTGTGCTTTGGCTCTCACCTACCCCTATGTCTGATTCCTCAGCAGTCATTGAGACTGAAGGACGAAGAGAATTGGTCCAGAAGAAGAAATTGCGGAAGACTGAAGACATGCACAGCCACACAAAAGACAATCAGAGAGTTGAGGACCAGGTAAGTCTACCTATCCTCGCTGTATCAAAGATTGAAGAAATACAACTGACTTTTCAGCACCAGGGTTCACATCAAGCTCATTGTCTTCCGAGATCTCGTCTGCTGGCGAGACTTAGCCGAGACTTGACAAGCCAGCTTCTGTAGAGAAACTGCCCCCCGTACGATTGTGTCGCAGTCGCCACCTATTGCCTCTGTGTGTCAACGAAAGGCGAGCCAAGGAAAACACGGAGGTGATCATACAAACCAGACAACACCTCCAGCGCGGCGTCTTTGATGTCTGTTGTATTACCTGGCGTTAATTGTTGAGAACTGCCACGGCAATTTGGTCGAACAGCGATCGGAGAGAAGATCTGACGGCGTTTACAAAGGGGCCGCGGGGGCCTGACCCTGGTCATTATATGCTTACAGCTGCTTGTTGGGGCAGACGACAACACTCGTTTTAAGCTACTTAGCTAACCGCCCAGCCCGGGAGGGTTCACAGGAGGTCGTGACAGGTCTAAACCCTGAAACACACTCGCTCGCGCACACAAACACACGCACATGCACGAGAAAACAACCACACACACACATATAATACACAAACCCATGGGCTGACTACTTTTTTTATTTAACAAAGTTTTCTTTTAAAGAAGGAGATGAAAGTAGGACAAGGATAGAGATAAAAGCGAGGCAAGGGTGTAGACGGCAATAAAATGGCCGATGAAGAGGGCTGTGGTGGAGGGCGGCGGCTAGCTCCAGTGGCCACAATATTTCTCCACGAGACGTTGCTGGGCAGTTTGTGTCATCTCCATCATCGTCTGTATGAGAGTCACTTCAGGTTCCTCTCCTTCTCTTGGTGGTCTGGTGACTGACAACATTGCGGGTACTACCATGGGTGGACTATGTGATAAGTTCATGCACTAGTCAAGACATGGAGTGTCTGTCTAACGGGTTTCAGTGGTGTAGGAAGATGGTCAGGGGCATTGAACACCTGACGATTTAAATCAGGGTCTGATGGAAAAAGATAATGATGGCGATGGAGACCGTTAGACGATGGAGTAGACAACAACGGGGGCACAGGCTCAAGAAAACAGTCCAGCAGACACCAAACACGGGAACATTGGACTATTTAGCAAAAATGTTGACGGGGTCAAGTTTATTTCGTGGACATTACAAAACCAACTTTATGGTTGAAATAACTTTCATCTGTTGGAGTGTGATACTTGACAACATGTTACTCCACCACTTCATCATGACCTCGTCGCAGTAAATCATTATAATCGTAGACAGTTTTTATTTTTGATCTTAGAAAGAAAAAAACCAATCCAGCCACACAAAATGATTGACAGAGAGGAAGAAAAAAAGAAAGAAAGAAGATACCCTGTAAGCACACTCCACTGACACACACAGTGACATCCCAGGGCCAGAGACTCAGAAGGACATGTCACGGACCATCCACAGTCTTGTGTCCAGTGGCAGGCTGTGGGTGTAGGAGGTTCCAGGAGCGTGTCTGTGCATGGTGGCGCCACCTGCCCCCCAGCAACTGCCGCGAGGAAGGCGCGAGACTCTAGTTCGTCACGACCACGTAGTTCCGTTACGTTGAGGAACCAGCGAATCCCATCAGCCTCCTCGTCAACATTCAGTTGACAAACCGTCAGGCAGCCAACAGGGGTGTGAAGCGCCTCAGGGTATTTCTGAGCATAAATTATTCTGTTTGTTTGTTTGTTTGTTTCTTTATTTATTTGTTTCTTTCTTTCTTTCTTTGTTTCTTTCTTTGTTTCTTTTTTTCTTTCTTTTTTTGTTTCTTTCTTTTTTTTTGTTTCTTTGTTTGTTTGTTTGTTTGTTTGTGTTTATGTTCATTTTATGTTTATTTTTCATAGCAATAAGTGTTTTGTTGCTGTTTTGCGGCATCCAGCCATTGTTTGTAAACAACTTTATCGCCGTCTTTGCCGATTTAACAAGAAGCACAACGGTAGCAGTCTAATTTATACTGCTAGTTCTAATATCTCTTGGTAGCTTTTGTACTGCAAATACATGTAGACTGCACAATAGTTCTAGTTCCAGCTGAGACTGCTAACTTCACATCACACATCACATCTAGCTCTAGTTCTAGCTGACACCGTTAGCCCTCGTGTGTGCTACTAGCTCTTGGTTACACTGGTTACTTTGTTACTAGCTCTTGGTTAGCTGTAGGAGGGTTACACTGTTAACTCTACCTAACGAGCTCTAGCTTACAGCATCATCAGCAGTAGACCAACAGCAGCAAACTGTGAGGCTGTCAAGGTGGGGTAGGGGGTAGGGAAATGAAGGTGAGTCTGTGTCGTTAGTGCTACCTCTGATTCCATCACAAAATGTCAGCCTGTAATCTCTAACCGCCAGTTAGTGTAAAGTGTTAGCGCACAATCTCGGGTGTACAGCCTATAAACACGTCTCTACGGTTTGTCCCGTAACACCAGACTGTTTTCTTACCCACCCAATCCACCCTATCACCCACCCTCCTCCTTATCACCTCCACCACCAAAACCACCTCCACCGCCGCCACCTCCACCTCCACCGCCATCTCCACCACCACCACCTCCACCGCCATTTTCTCTCACGGACACGGGCGGGGGGCGAGGTGCCGTGTTTCCATATTGTCCTTTAGAGCGCTCGTGCCAAATCGTGATTGACCTTACAGTCCAGCCTCGCCTTGATCTCACCTGCGCCGCACCGCGTGTCGCTCGCGCTTTACCTGCAGTTGCCGAGGCGTTCATCGCGATGTGGCGGGGCGATGGAGCGGGGAGCTTTGCACCTCTTGCCTGTTGTTTGCTGCCCGTGACTGGGAATCTCTTTAATTACCCGCCATTTTCTGCCCCAAGCTCGCCGTTTGCATAGCGAGACCGGAGCCACCCGCCCACCCCGCGCCGAGCTGTTTACCCGCCGTACGCCGGGGTGCAGGGCAGTTGGTGGGTAGGGGTGGGGTAACACCCGGCCTGTCCGTCTGTAAATGAAAGGCGTCTGACTATCGTCTGTCCTTGTTCCGTTGGTTTAACTAGTGAGAAGGGTGCTTCCACCCAGAGGTGGTTTTGCACTATAGGTAAGAAATGGTGTTCGTCGGCATGAAGTCGGGTACTCACCTGGAAAAAAGATCATCTTGTTCTAAGCTTTACACAGAAATCACGAAAATAAAATTGCAGACCCTTCCTAACCCTTTAAACAGTAACTCATCATGAGACACGTGTGGCATTCACTGATACCCGACCTCGCGGAATCCCATCCCAACCCCACTCACCCCAGGTAGCTGCTACCCCAAAGTTGTGACTTAACCTGCCCCACCTTACCCGGCCCTTGAATACACCCGTGACTACAGTCGGGTTGTTTAACCTTTGACACAAACTCACGTGCAAGTTGTAGACCTCCAGCTTGTAACCAACCGACATCCTTGGTCGTTCGGGTGGGACCGTAACTACGGGTAGAAGGTAGTGATAGGTAGGTGGGGACCGGCGGTAAAGCAAGGCATCTAGCTTTGTTTATTTGTTTTCCTGTAAACTACATAAATTGAACTTGGTCAACTGTGATTATATCCACTGAAGCCAGTCTAAATAATTTAGGATTTTATTGAAAAGTCAGTAAAACTTCAACTTCATTTTAAGAAAAGATTAGAAGATTTTTTTTATCAGCAAACACATTCGTGGCTATGTCCTATAGATAATAGTGAAATCTCTTATAGAATGTTTATAAAGTTTTTTCTTTTCAAAAATATATTTGTCTTACAATACCGTCACTAATCTGTTGAAGTATGTTTACTACAACAAAAACCCTTCTTGTACAAAATGCGGGAATCTGTGAACAGCTTTGTAAACAAAATGCAGTTGAAATGTAATTATCTTCATCAACTGTCGGTATATTTTATAAATTGTTTGTGTTGCAGGTGTGTTTATTGTATATTACATTAATGTTCTTTACAATTTGCTCTAAATGTCCCTTGTTATAATAATTTGTTTACTCATGATAAACACGTGTTTACGTATTGAGCCGCTCCACTCATCCACCCATCCACCCATCCACCCATCCACCCATCCACCCATCATGGCGACGACAAATGACCGTCCAGTAGACGCTGACGAACAACGGGTGTGGGGGTGAGCGACAGAAGGATGCTTGTGGCCAGTTTTTGCTGGAGGTGTCAACATGGGAGCCAGTAACGAGGTGTCTCCAGCTCAACGCTAATCGTCGCTAATTGTTTGCTCTCCATCTTCATCACTTGCTTTCGTATGTTTGAGGGCACCCGCGGGTACTTTCTCCCTCCCTCTATCCCTCCCTCTCCTTCTCGGTGGAGATTCTAAACACATCCTCATCTTTCTCGGCCCTCAGCCCTCCCCCACCCCACACTTTTGCGAGGACAATGGCCCCCGATAGAGGACGTGTTTCCTTCCCGAGCTCAAGGGGCGCAGGTGCGACTCGGCCAGGTGAGCTATGGCCCATGAAAAGATGGTCCGCCGCTAGAGGACAGGACAGTCGCAGGTTGTGTTTGCACCTGACTAATTAGTTCTTCTTGAGGAGCAAGGATGCGGAGGGGACATGTCAATGGAAGAGGTGGAGCGGGGACTAGGAAGGTAGGGGTGGGGGGAGATGGACGAAGAGGACTGACGATGGGTCAGGTGAACGTGGTGAGTGCGTCTAGACACCCGGGGTGCAGACTGCGATAAGGAAAATCATCGTAAGGTTGAATGGTCATTAGAGAGGCTGCAAAGTGTCAGAGTCAGTAGAAAGATGCTGGTATAGGCTACAAAGTTTACTTTTTTCAACAACAACTTCTTTCGCCCGACTTTACTACCCGAAACAAGATCACGTGATCGGTTTTGGTGTTTGCTGTGTGAATGAATATGAGACCTTTTCTAGGCAACTACAAACTTATATGTGTTAACAGAAAAAATTCTTGTGAATGAAAAGTCTACATTGAATCGTGTGAGAGGGAGTCGAACAGGTGACTCGGTTTGGAAAAATTGTTTTTAACTCAACGATCGCATAAAGAGTAAAATATGTAACAAAACCTTTTGTCCCTATATACCTAACACGTCTCCTGGGGAGGGGACTTAAACAATAAATAAAGAAGAGAGATTTTATAGGCGTTTAAGGATCTTTCATACATTTATACAATCTTCGAACATGCAGTCAGGCGTCTACAAACAATAAACAGACAGACCGACAGACAGACTGACAGAGGACAATAGACAAACGCTGTTACGTCCAATGTCGAAAGAGAGGAAGCTACACCTGCTGCTCATGTTTCCCAACTTGATACCTGATTGAATACCTTGGTAACCAACACAACTATAATTGGGTGGTGAGCTGCATCTCCCACCAGTGTTTCTTGGCGGTTAAAGATCTTTTAATGACCGAGCGGCGAGTAATACCAGGTCGATGAGTAATCACGTGCAGTGATCTCTGCGACTGGCACAAATGGCGCTGCTTACAACTCAGCCTCGGCTTTTTGTTTTTGTCCTGTGTTTGTTTTGCTTTCTTACAGTCAGTCGATGTTTTCTTTTTACCCAGGGGGGAGGAAGGGAGGGGAAGATAGAGAGAGAGAAAGAGAGAGAAGGGCATGAGGAAGAAAGGAGGGAGAGGCGTGTCCTTCCAAGAGGACCGCTCACGTGTTCACTGTGCACCGCCCTGCTCACTACATTTTCCTGAAGTGAACTGACTTCCCTCCCTCCAGACCAGGAACCACCAGAGCCCCTCCACGCGCCGTGTCACGGTGACCCGCCTGCTGAAACGGAGACAAGAGGTTGAAAGGTGAAGGTCAGCGTGAGATAATTTTCACACGAAAAATCTCGGTGATATCTATGTGAAGTTATTAATAAATGATAACAGATGATGCAGTATATTCTAGAATGAAAGAAATAAGATAAGGATTTACCTTGATGAACTTTAATACACTGCTTACATTTCCTTAGTGGCCGTCATGCCCCGCTGACTCCACCTCCACCCCTTTGATGATGGACTTCAATACTTTGATAGTATAACAACATACCAAGCTACATACGATACAGAACGGGGTGGATGTGGTGATGTTGGGAGGAAGCAGGACTGACTTGCATGCTGTGACACGAGGTCAGATGTACGAATGGTTCTAACGGTTCTACACAGAAACAGGACCGGGGTGCATGCTGGGAGAAAGGAGGAGTGGCTGAGTGAAGAAAGAGGAGCAAAATGTAGGACACGCTGCACGCTGTGACTGACGAGGAGACAAACACAAGGATGACTTGCAGCCAAGTAGCAGAAGTACTTGCACACTCCTTAGGGTGCTGGAAGGAGTGGCTGTTCTTCTCCCTCAGATGATTCATGTAACGGGTCTTCTTCAAATAAAAAAAATACCAACTGATCTACCCACTCACTCATTACAAGAATAAATCCTGACATGGCAAAACGAAGCCAGCTATTACCAACAACCTTTCCGATATCTCCTTCACTTTCCCGGCTGCATATTAAAACAACTCATTATATGGCTGACAAACACCAAAGTGCATTGAAGGAAGACTAATTCTGTTGACACGCCGTGGTGCAGGAAAATCAACTGTAATTTGCCAGACTCCGCTTGCAGGGAGGTTCGTTAATAGATCGGCATAGTTTTCAACCTGCTGAACTAAGGAGGGATATTTATTGACGAGACAAATGTCAGGCTTGGTTGTTTGTCTATCTTTCCTATCGATGTGGCAGCCATTGTCAACGCCTTCTGATACGCTTGGGTACTTCCGTCATGGCGGACTGTTGTGACAGAGCTTGTCATCCGGGCACTGGGCTAGTCGCCGCCTCAAACCCAGCGTATGTGTGTGTGATAGACTTTGAGAGTGAGAAAGATACTGTACCTCTGTGTGAGAGAGTGTGTGTGGGTGTTCATGAGTTCGTAACTATACACTGGAAAGTCTGCGACTGTGTGTATGGGGTAACGACTCGAGGGAAAAAGGAAAACATACGAGACAGTAAAAAATAAAAAACACCAAAAAAACCCTCCAAAAACAAAAACAAAAGTAACAAAAATAAAAAACTAAAACAAGATCAAAATAACAACAATAAACAGACCAAAAAACAAACAAAAAACAAAAAGTAAAACTATGACAAGAAACAAAAAACAAAAACAAAAACTATGACAAGAAACAAAAAACAAAAACAAAAACTATGACAAGAAACAAAAAACAAAAACAAAAACTATGACAAGAAACAAAAAACAAAAACTAAAACTATGACAAGAAACAAAAAAAAATAAATAAAACAAACAGAAAAAAAACTAAAACTATGACAAGAAACAAACAAAAACAAAAAAACAAAAAACAAAAATAAAAAAACTTAAACTAAAGCAATAAAAACAAAAATTAACATTAAAATAATAACAGCACGAACAAAAACTAAAATAGCAACAACAAACAAGAACTTGACACATTTCATAGAATACATCATAGACAAATCAGCCAGTCGTCCCTTGGTACCTGTCGTTGTGGGGACACAAGGATCGACAGGACCAGCCACTCACACCTGTTTGGGCGATAGTCAGCAGGTTGTGCATAGGCCACATAATGGACAGTGTTAGGAAGTTAGGGTTAAGGTTTGAAATATGTACCTAACCCCGGATTTATCGCACACCCTCACTCCAACCATACATTTTTTCTGGGTTTCGCTTCATGGCATTTACAGGCGACACAAAATACATTTCTACCAAACTCATTCCCACATGCGAACCTTTGTGAGATTGGAACCCTTGCCATCAGGCTAAGTCAAAACTTGTTTGTCAATATATTTCAGTCCAAGGGACTTCAAGACACTTCAGAGGTTGGAAGCTTCGACGCTTTGGCAGGTTAGGAAGGTCTTTCCCAGCCAAGTCACAGCTGCCTCCAAACCTACGATCGTCGACTTCGTCACCTGTCACCTGTCACAGCACGTTGTGACCTTTCACTGCTCGTGGGACAAGCGCCAGTTGATAGCAAGTCTTCGACCCAGTAGTAAGTATTGTTATTATTTCAGCGTTTAGACATAATTCTTCTCCTCGACAATTTATTCATCGGCACTGAAATTATACGACATTGGCAAAGCGTTCATCTTGCTTGGTCCCCACAAACACTGTGGTCTCCGACACAACCACGGCGGCGACGATAAGGTTAAACTGCCATATACATGTAGATATTGGCGGGAGAAGAAGGAAGGAGGGAATCACAGTGGGGTGGCTGGGGTAGATGGGGTAGAGGGGTGGGCTGCTGCTGCTGCAGCTCAGTCGCATCTACATCCCAGCTTTCGTCTCTGGCCTCGCATCATCGCCCGCCTACATGCCGAGCCTCCTTATTCATAGTCGATGTGTCGTACGGGCTCTCGACAGCCGTTGAGTAAACAGCCGCCCGCAAGCCCCCAACTTCCCGCATCGACCTGCGCATGCGCACTGCAGCTCATAGCGGGCCTCCGTCGTTTGAGCCGCACCGAACGCGGATCGTTCCTCCGCAAATAAATTGAATCTTTGACACATTTTTCGCTGTCTCTGAATTCAAAAATCGCACCACCCTTAATCGTGTTTGAGGCGAAAATTAGAGCCAGTTGTCTTTTCTCATAATGGCACGGTTGCCGATGATAAAAATCCATAGCGTCTACAGTGGCATTTTACCGGAACAGCCAGCCTGTTATTAGACTATGTGCGCAGACCGCTTAATTAGCCGAAGGTGGAGCTGGGTTTTAACGATCTCTTTTCTGTAATAGCCGACGATTCTCGCTAAAGCAAATAAATCCTTGACAATTTGGTCCTTTGACAATGGCTAAGTGATTATTACACTAAATAATTGGTGACAGGCCAGCCAGTGGGGGATAATCAGTGTCCCTGCAAGAACGATAATTTAGCAAGGGAAGATAATGGCACCTGTCTTTCGGCGTGCTGCAGGTCTTGTAAAGGGTTAGGTGAAATTTTTACTAAACTTTATAGAAAAACTACTTCTGATTACTCGCCTTTTAGAAAAGCCTGGCTATAATTCTGGACGTTTCATCTATCTGCCCATCGGACCAATGCCATAAGAATGGCAGGTCTTCAACCCCCATTCTCCATTTTCTGAATTTAAAACTGTTTTAAATGTTTCCTTATGTCGGAGATTCTGCCAAGTCCGTAGTATTTTCCTGCTCGGTATAATCGAGTTCCAGTCCTTTTTCGCAGTTGGTCATCCAGTTCAAAAGAAAAAAAATTAAATGAAAAAGGAAGTTCGGGACACAACCTGTAATACTAGACTCTCCTGTCTGCTGTTGGGCCACCGAAGGACTATGACAGATCAACGAGCTAACACGATTGTGTCCAAGGTTTCTGCTGGGATTAATAGAATATTTCATAATGGGGCTTCAAAGCAGGAGCGGCGGCTGGCACCTAACATGGTTAGCTAATCCAATAGGGAGGGATAACCAGCCCTTGGTCAAGCACCCAGGCTTCTGTGGAGCACGTGCACGCCGACATTGTCGAGCTGATGTTTACGTCTTCTTTCTTTGTTTCTCTTCTCGCCATTTCCCTCCTCTTCCCCTTGTCCTCTTGACTGCTGCGCACTGGAAGCCTGAAACCATCAAAGTAGCCTGCTATTACTAGTGGCATCGTTGTCTGGTGGACATGGCATTGGAGCAATACCAGTCAGTATTCCTTTAACTTTTCAAACTATTAAAAAATGAATAAACCACGCAATTTATTTCTTTTCCTATTTTGTTCAGGATTCTTGTCTCGTCTTCTCCTCTCCTACCCCGATCATGCACGAGGATCCAACTAAACTTGTTTGAGGAATGAGTGCCATGAACTTTCTTACTAGCTACTTACTGACTCTAAGAGTGTAAACTTCATGCAACTTTCCTGAAATAATTACTTCCTTTGTACAGTTATTTCACTATTCCTTCTTTTCTTATTACCTTTTTTGTTGTTGTTGTTGTTGTTGTTGTTGTTGTAGTAGTAGTAGTAGTAGTAGTAGTAGTAGTATAGTCTAGCGGTCTAACTTTTTTTTCACTCTAAGTGCTGAAGAAAACATCTTTTGCTTATTCTATCATTCTTGGGAACGATTAATTTCAACTGTCATTGTCATTGTCACTACCTTCTCGTTAGTTCGCTGTCTCGTCAAGTTAGTCTTTGTCTTCGTCTCTCTCACTCTCCCGACTACTTTTCTCTTGGACCAAAGCGTTTCTCTTTTTCTCTCTGTTCTTCTGTGTGTGTGTGTGTCTAAGATCGAAGTGTAATGTTCAGTCTCACTGACATTATTACTTATGATGTTCTGATGTGTCCGATTGTGTGGCACCAACAGTTCAGACGTAGTCTGTAATGACTAAAGAACAGCCTAGCTAGACCAAGTAAAATTGCCGGCCATCCAGAAACTGACCCTGGACATCCAAGATGTCAGAATTGTCCTGCACGGTAAGCCCACGAGAAACTGACCACTCATCTTTCACGGGTCGACTCTTCCCATTACAAGCTCTATGTCTCCCTCCTCCCCAGCGTCCCTCTGCCCCTCCTTCCCTATACCACCAATGTTCGGCATCTACGGGATCACGTGGCCTGAAAAGCCCCCAAGTCGAAGTTGAAGGCGAGGAGAACATCACAGAAGAATGCGATGATGATGATGATGATGAGGAGGAGGAGGAGGAGGAGGAGAAGGATCTTTGTGTGTGCTCGAGTCAGCAGTGCCATACACGACTTCCAGCGAGTGGCTGTGGAAGCTAAGAGGTGGACCGCCTCGCAGGAAACCATAACCTCGTCATTGTTCAGCATCAACAAGAGCGGAGTCCATTTGCTGTAGAGCTCTGGTCTTCCGCCTCACTCCATTTTCTGGTCCCGTACAAACTCCGGGCCCTGCCGGACCTCTGTGGGGTTTGGATCAAACATGGCACACACCGTGTTTATACATTTATTCCCCAGCAAGCCAGCGAAGGAGAAAGAGAAGGAGAGCGCGAGGGCCGTGCATTACGCCAGCACCAGTGTGCATTTCTGCCGATGCATTTCTGAGTTCGCCAGTCTCCATAATTACCGCTTCGATACCAGGCGTCCCATAATGCATCAAAGCTCGGCGGGTGTTTGAAGGTAGACGAACAAACTTCCTGCAGCTAGGGCCCTGCCACAATTAGCAGCCCGCCGCGCCCCGGCAAAGAGACGCGACTCCGGCGGCCTCATGGAGCTACACGCCTTCCGGTGTTGACAGAAGGCCCTGCGAATATGATTATCTCCTTAATAGCCTCCTTAAGTAGGCGCAGCGGCGACGATATTGCAGTTCATAAATCACTCTCATAACCTGGCACTGAACGCGGCAAGCGGGACAAGGCCTGCGCTTGAAGACGTAGGACGTAGGACGTAGAGACGACGTGGGACGAGAGAAGACAGGATGGCAGTAGGCCCCTCGGCGGGCGGGGAGAGAGGGAAAGCACCGGCGACTGTAATAAATTTCACGGAACAGAAGACAGGTATAGGACGTGAAACGTGGAGAGATAAACAGACACGATCGTGTTCTCGGTAGGTGCAAGTATACAACAAACTGGTTGGAGGGGGGATGACCGCACTGCTTGCTGGAGGAGTATTGTCCCTTTGACTGGGGATGCAAGGACTGGGTAAACAGTGTGTCTCATTCTAGTCGAAACGTGAAAGGATGTATTGTGGACGGGTATTCATTTAGATATATGACTTTCTGATGCATGACAGGAGATGCTAGTGTGTTTTTAATTGTAATCAAACCTTTAACATCCTACAGTTGGAGTTCATGATGGCAAACGTGGTGAGGTGAGAGATAAGGCAGCTGACAGGTGAGAGAATGGAGTAGTTTGTGTTCTGGTGGACAGTACAGTTTGGTACTAAACTTGTCCCCTGACAGTTTACCTGTGTACTTGCATGTAAGAGAGAGCGATATAAAGAAAAGACGAACGAATGAATATCTGTAATTAGGTAGGTTGGAGTGACAGAGCACGTGAAAAAGAGTTGTGTGTGTGTGTTTTCAAAGCAAACAAAAAAAAGGAGAGGAAGAGTTTTGTGTGTCCCTCTTTCATTTTTGAAGTTATTTCCCTCATGACACAAGGTGTTGCTGTCGGTCTCGCGACAGGTGCGAGGCTCCCTCTGTCTGTAATCCTCACCCACAGATAAACCAAACACCACCTACACTTCAGGCGTGCTCTATGTCCCTGACACTGCAACACTCCATCCATTTATACACCTGCTTCTTTGTCTATCCATCCCTCAGTGTGCTAGACTGTCTAGCGAAATTCATCCTTACATGACTACATAACGACCCATCTTACATAACAACCTATATATATGTTCTTTACTACATTATATACTTATATACCTACCATTAGATATCTACCTAAGTGTCCATGTACACAACAACACACCTGAACAAGGACATGACATACATCATTGCATTGTATCTTCGCATGTGATACAAGAGTTGCTGGCTTTCTCTCTCTCTCACACACACAACCCCCAGCCTACCTACATACCTACCTTCCTATATCACGATCTACAACCGTCATAAGATAATGATCTACATACACTACTTTCGCAAACATATAACGACCTACCCATCCGTCTACACAAATGCCCACCAACAGAGCTACATAACAACCTACCTACACAGGTATAACTTGTCGTGAAAGGTAAGAAATGCGGTGATTGGACACGAGGCATGCTAACCTGTGTGCTAACAAACACACCTGCAGCTCGGGCTCTGTACTAATCCGCGGCGAGTGATGGCTGCGGGGCTGACGACACCTGCACGCGGGGCAACGACTTGTGGGTGAGGAGGACGACGGGAGGGGGCAAGAGTGGGAGGATTGGAGGAAGGATGAAAACATCAACAGTCCGAAGACGACGGCTGTAAGTAGATGCGCGGGTGCCAACCGCTTGAGAAGAAAGGGTGGATGGGTGGAAGGAGGAGTGAGAGACAAGACATATTTTTACCTATTTGGCCAAAAATGTTTTCTCAGGCTCACATTCTAATCAGATGCTTAGCTCCTTCGCAAAACTTCCTGTTAACGAAAGGTCTCGGAAGTGGACCGGATCATCATGGCATGTTCCGTGCATGGAAATATTAGTTTTACCACAAACAAAATTAAAGCTTTTAAAGCACGTGAGAGAAATTAAGAGTACGGGATTAATCTTTGTTTGTTTGCTATATTTACTTGCGTCCAATAAAAAAAATAATATTATTGAGAACATTTTATAGAATCTTGAAATATAGGTGTAATAATTGAATTTAAGCTGCAAAGGGGATCAAAGCACAATTATTTGTAGAATAATGACTAATGAAGTATTTAATAAAAATGAAGGTACTCAACAACATTATTTATTTTTGCTTACTACCATAGTTATCCTGGTTTTATATTTACTGGTTGCGTCATTGCATTTCTTCATTTTAAAATGAATGCTATATATTGCAAATGTTGTGCTAAATGGGAGTGAAGACAGTTAATGTTCAACATTTTTAGCAGAAAAATCTGTGCTTGTCATTCGATTCTTCATAGTCGTCAATCCTTTTCTGTATAGGTGTTGTTGGTTTTTTTTATTTTTGTTTGTTTTGTTTTTCTTTCTTTTTTTTTTCCAACCAACAATAGACCATTCTTCTTTCTTCTTATAATAGTCTTCTTTTGTTAGTCACAAGGATATACTTTATGGTAAGCTTTCAGAACAAATGATAATGTCCTGCCAGTCCCGTTTTTTCCCTCAAATATCCTTTATTTATTTTTAGTAAGGCGCCCATTAGTCGTATAGCATCTACTACAGATCCTGAAAAATGTTGTAGATATTTAGAAACCAAGATGCTGTTCTCCATTTTTCTAATCAACGACCATTTTTTTTTCTTTCAATAATTTTTATCTCTTTCCTGTGGGAGGAGGATGGAATGATTGGGGTCCGGGCACATGGAAGGCGTCAACCCACATGCCACCAATACTCCTTCGTCTCAATCTTCACAATAGTCAAGTAGATTATTACTCTGGGATGGAGGGGGGAAATTGGGCAAACTTAACAGGTTTTTTTTTTCTCACAATGCACAAAAACATTTCTAATAAAGGAGTAATCTCTACTTCACGGGTAATCAGTTCCAATGCGTTTTTCATCAAAGTCGCGTAACAAGCGCCGTCACGCCCAGGGCCCTCGCCCGAGGGGAGGGGTGCGAGCAGTGGTCCCTGTGCCACAACAAGCAATAACCCTTAAACGGTTTACCTACGAATGGAGCAAACACAATTTGCGCGTGCTGCCGGAGAAAGCAGGCGCGAGGCGGACTGTTTGCGCGCGCCGACGACATCATCGCTGCAAAGTTTTCTCACCAAACTCTTCTGAAATGTATTAGTCTGTTTAGCGCCATTCACCAGTTCTTTTGAAGTGAGCTTGGCTTGGGGAAGGATATGAAGAAAGCTGCGAAGAAGAGTGGGACTGGGGATTACTGGAAGGGAGGGGAAAGGGGGCACGCTAGGGATGCTGGGAAGATCCAATGGGGAGTTTCTTTGGTGCAAGACGCTTCAGGAACCAAAAGAAAATTAATAAGAGGGAGAGAAAGGGGGGCTGGGGGAGAATTCATGAAGACTCCGTTATACAATATAGAAGGTTATGGGACGGCTAATGGCGGTTGAGAGAGAGGCGAGTGACAGCGCATTAATTGTTCATTTAAAAAAATGCTCTGTAATTAAGTCCCAAAGCGAAAGAGCGAAAACATACAGCATTTTCTGCTGCTCCCTGCCAGAGATGTGTTTGCAAACCATTCGAAATTGGTTTCATGCAGAAAACGGGAGGAGACGCAAGCAAAAGGAAGGGGGGGGGGAGGTCCCCCTAGGGGACGAACTCCCACGGGGCAAAGGCAAGAAGAAATAGCCGCCAGGGAGAAAAATTGATGAAGGACTATTGTGTTTAAAGTGTGCTCCGGTTTGTCGCAAAGTGTGTATTTTTTTGTAATCATTATTATTCCAACACCGCAGTCTGGCGGAGAAACAGACTTGCTGAAATATTAACCCGCTACCCACCCACCCTCTCAAAAAGCGAGGCGCATTCACACTCCTTCGTCATCAGCGCCTCCTGCTGTGAATGGTGGAACCGAATTTGGAAACTCCTTGGAAGAAGGGAGGAAAAAAACTGAAAATGATGCTAAAGTCGTCCTGTCTCTGCTCTGCCAGCGAAGCACAAGTATGGACATTGTTATAGTCATTTGTACCTAAGGATCCCAATCGCCATCAGACACGGACATCATCACTTTGGTGGGGACCAGGCCTACATCCGCTTGTAGGACAATGCTCATACATCCACTGACTCTTTATTTTCGACTGTCCCTTTCTCACCCTCACCCTCCCCCCACTCCCACCTCTCCTCGTGCCTCCTCGCATGACCCTAGAATATTGCAGTCCTCAGGCCCGATGTTCATCCGCAGTAAGCCTGTGTCTGTGTGCAAGACAAGGAACGAAGGCAGCATTATAATTCAAAAGGTGGGATCAGTATCTATAAGAAACTTTCCAACGACTTGAAAAAGCAGTCAGGAGGGGATTTTTTTCTCTGCCATCCAGCCCCACCGCGCGTGATAATAATCTGTCCCCACACCTAAAACAAGCACGAGGCACTTGCGGCGTTGTCGACAAGTCTGTTATCTCTCCTGCTCATGCAGAAGCCCTCAACGGCAGATAAATGCGACACAAATCTCGTCCAGTCCGTGGTGAGGGGCGCGTGCTAAGAAATGTACCGAGGAGGATCAGACCGTCGAGCGTTATGCAAATGATGCTCGGGACGGACTTGGCCGAGGCCTCCCGAGGGTTCTTCGCGGGGGCACAAGAAAGCGAGGACGGCGGGCAGAAGGCGCGGACGGGGCTGGGTTTTTGTGGCCACATTGTTACGTGTTAATTTGAAATTCCTTGTCGCTAATGAAAGCAGCAAAACGGGCATAAACAGGACCGAAAGGAGGGGCGCCCGGTCGAGGCGAAGGTGGTAATGAAATGAAAACAAGGCTGTTCACAGACTTTTGGACCGCTCTGGGCTTCTCACCTCCCTGTCAAAAGCCTCCGCGTCGATACGCTGGGGCCCCGGTCGTACAAAAGGGAGACCGGGGGAGGAAGACTCGTCCCGCAGACCTCCAAGTGCGAGGGGTCCGACAATGGAGGCGACAGGAGCGGCAGTTCGCGGTGCACGACACCAGTCTTTTGTTGGACATGCTGGACACTGCGCGACAACAGAGTCACTAGTGGTGCACCTCCACCAGTACCATTGCCAGGAGGGATTCTATCCCCCGCCCCATCCTCTTTTTCTCTCTCTCTCTCTTCAGCATTATTCCTTGTTTAGGGTTATGCCATATCTGTGCATTAACCGTCGTCCCACACGATTTTGGAGGATCATTTACAAGTCTTTCAGGCTATCTCTGAGCAGTCTTCTAAGGCCACGCAAGTTAGGTTCTAACCCTGCATTTTACAGTAAGTTTATAGGAACATTTTCCTGTCTTCTTTTACAACGAAGACTAAAAATCTTCCGTTTACTTTAAACCCCTCTTTCACCTGTCTTGTTGATGACATATCCCAGCATGATGTCAAAATAATGTACAAACATCTTATTGTAAAACCTTGGGTTAGAAAATTGTAATTGCTCTAAATTTTTATAATATACTATAATGATTTATTTTTGTTGTTTACATTTTTTTCCCAAGTAAAAAAAAACTGCAGTAAAAATAATCAAATCAACAAAGATATGTTCCCTTATGGGTATCAAAGAACTAAAAATTTAGAACGCAGTCATCGCTCGTCACTTTAATGGACACTTTAATCCTTTTTCTTCAAACATGTCTAAATTTGTTCGTACATCTGGCATTCTGAATTTCCGCGTGGATTACAGAATTTTCTGGAAAAGCTGTAAGGTTTGTGAGCGTTGATGCATTACTCATACAAGGAAACGAACTGCAATAACATTGAAAATAATAATAATAAACTGTTTAATCTTAAAAAGAACACGCTGCATTCACCCTTTTCATACTGTACAATCAAAGGCACGACACAGCAGGAAAACTTAATTTTAAAAACTTTTTGATGTTGCAATTTTAAAATAATTTTGATGTATTATTTTTCTGAGAACACTCATAATTTGTACTTCATAATGTGTGTCCTATCTGCTGCAAAATGAAGATTTTCAAAACAATTTGAGCGATCCCTTGGAACTCACAGATTTACTAAATAATCAATGTTGTACCATAATTTAACAACCATCCTGGCTGATGCACAAATATTTGCCTTATAATCAGATAGCCCTAGGACAGACTACAGGCCTTGCTGATGCACAAATATTTGTCAAAAAATCGAATGCTTTCGTAATACACTAAATAATACATCTTGTCCGATGAGACTAGATATTTCAATAATCTATTGTTTGCACAATACATTTCGCATTGAGTCCAGTTCTTGTTCAGGAGGGTCTAATAAGATGGTTTAATCTGGCGAGGCCACTAAAGATCCGAACTATTTTATTTGACTTGAGGATGGAGCTCGATATCGAGGGCTACAGTTGCAGAAGCCAGTGTCATCTCCACAGTCACCTGACGCGTGCCTGGCTTCAGCCAAGTGTTTGAGCGATGAGGGACTTTGTGAAAACCTTTCCAAACTTTACTTAACAACAACTACCTTTTTTGTCACATTTACCAAATTGTTTTGATCTTTGAACTGAACTTTATGAACAAGATTCACAATTTAGTTTTATTCTCTCTGCGCCTGTGTCTGTGAGTGTGTTTGTCCGTATGTCGCGACACTATTATATCTTTGACAATTGATTTTTGTTTTAATTCTTGACCAAGTGTTTTACTTATTTTTATTTATGGTGACTAAAGAGGCTTGCGGTCGGAAATCGTATTTATACTTCGCTGTCCATTTTATATCAACGCGGCTTTGAAAACACTACAGTATATAAACCATCTATGTACCATCCTTGCTTAAATTATGTTAAGGGTGTTGGGTACGGGGCCTATAAATGGAACTCTCTCCCTTTCCATATCCGCCACCTACCCACTATTAAATATTTTAAACATGCAGTGAAAACACACCTCATCCGTTAACATTACTCCTAACACCCTTTCCCATAATGCTAGTTCTTTATCACATCCTTCCTTTTGTTATCATGTTATCCTCAGCTCTTGTGTTTTCTGTATTTAATTTTATTCTTCGTTTAGTACGGTTGTTTATTCTTTGATAGTTTATGTTGTTTGTTTTCCTGCCCCTCGTATGTTGTCCATGTTTTGTTCTTGATTAATTCTTGTTCTTGCTCATTAATTCTTAATTTGGTAAGCGAATGCTCCTTGGGAGTGTGAGTATGCGCTTTACAAATTGTATATATACTATTACAAAATTCTCTTATGATATATCTGTCCTCCGTCGTTCGCGATAGATGTAACAACAGCTCCAGCGAAGTTCTCTCTACCAGCATCACTGCACGAGCTTTGTCCAACAGATTCCGTGCAGTGCTTTGCTACAACATTTCAAAGCTGGCTGCCTCTAGCGCGTGGAGCGCACGTGTGTTCCAAGTCTTGTTCCCTCCTCTCTGTCCATCTTTCCGCCCCAACAGTTGTTGAGATTTCGATTTTTTAAAGACACATATCACACTTCTTAAAACTTAAGATTTTATAAATTATTAAAAAGAATTATTTACGAAGCGCATCGTTCATATCACGTATGAATTCGCTCTGACCTCATATTACTTAAGGTGTTCATAATATGCGTGAACATGTCCATTTGTTATCTATTCATGTTTGCCGATAGTTTTTGCCAAATGCTTTTAAAATTGCGAGAAGAGAGGGTTGTGGAGGAAATGCAGAACAACACGCAGAACAACAGGAAGGAAGTAGAAGATGAAGCAGAAATGTGAAAAAAATGAGCAAAAAATTAAATAAATAAAATCGAAGAGCAAGAAGCAGTAAGACACTGAACTACACGTTTTTGCGACTGTGAACTTTTAAAATCACACATTCTTCTAAGTTTGTTCTGGTACATAATATGCTCAAATGCCATGAGGTTACTTTGTGCTTGTTGTTAGAGGAAGTCCACCCAGAGTGTCCCTCTGTCTAAAAAGCTCGTGGCTTCCCTTTAAACATTACTTCAAAATAAATTTAAGCCCAAAACAAAATCCTCAACAAGGTCAAATATTTATCGGTGCAAAGGAGGAGGGGAGGTAACATGCCACACCAGAAACGAAGTACAATAAAAATAAATCAAATTAACGACTGAATGACAACGGGTAGAAGTAATCGTAATAGCTCAAATTAGGTTCTTGTTCTTCGGATTCCAATGAGCTCTTCCTCCAGTTTTCTAGTTTGTTTTGTCCACTGACACAGAAGACATTTGCTAAAGTTTGATTTCGTTTATTGGGCGTAATCTTCGTTCTAAAGGAAAAAAGCCTCTCGTGACATTAAGCAATGGTGAAGAACTGTGTAATCGCATTGACGCAACAATCACAAGAGCAACTCTGAAAGGTCAGCACAATACAAAATCGGAAAAAAGACGTGTCTGATTTCAAGACACTTTGTTTCTCGTGATGAGTCTCATAGAACAGGCCAACATATTACCTTTATTTTCAGCTGGCCTTGAGAAAGCCAATGGAGAGAGTATAGTTTCTTTGATTTGCCATCGGTACATGTCTTCACTGTTACCATGGCTTGTTCTTGTTACTACTTTATGACTTAAATTGTAAGATGTTCTTATCACCAATTTTTCTCCCCAGGAAGATGTACAATGGATACTTAGCAGACACATCGATTAATGAGAAAAAAATGTTTAAACCCGCAATTTTAATCTATACCAAATAAAAAACTAAAATCCCGTGTGACTGGAAGTATACAAAAATTGTTCCAGTTTGTCTGTGTGTATGTGTGCAAGAGAATTGTGCATTTTTAAAATGTGTAAGCGTGCGTGTATATGACACATGCTTTTATCACAGCAAGTCAGAATCATTGCTCCACATGGAAAATAAATTCTCTTGTTTGTGGGAGACTGTGTCGTTGAGGTAAGTTAACACATTATGAGTGGACATTTTAAGAAGAAACAAATCCAGGAAACCAAAAAGTTCTACTGATCGGGATCCTTTGCTGCTATACAAGTGCTGCCAGCGCTGTCGTTCATACCATTAATACTAAATTTATCTTTAAGTTTGTTATGCATGCCCACTACCCAGACCTCCTACAAACATAATGTCAATCAAACCACTCAAGATGGCAGCAAGTGAACGAGCACTACATGATCGACACATGTCAGATGCATACATTGTTGTTCACAATCCTCAATAGTCTCACAAACAGCTAAATAATACAAGAGAGGTAATTACTAACGCTCGCCATTATGGCCATTTATTACCTCCCCTGCCACGCGCCTTTCGTTTTAACACCTGAGGTCATGTTGCTCTGATGAATCGTTTCAAAAGGATGCGAACGCATGTTTTTGGAGTCAAGTGCCAAGCATTTCTTCTGCTCTCATTGCTTACAACTATTATACGTTTTTGAAAGAATCCTCATCTAGCTCTGCCTATTAGCTGTAATACTCTCAGGGGAAAAAGTCCTGGATTTTCTTCAAGTAAACAATGGGTTGGTGAATAATTGTGTGTGATCTCATCGTTAGTTGCATCTAAAAACATGCCATCCAATACAATTATGTGAAAACTTATTAAAACATGAGTATAAAACCATATTTTACAATAATATAGACAATTAACATTTAAAAGATCTTTAACAAATAAATTTTCTCTTTATAATAGCAGGCAATTCTGTACATCTGAACACAAGACAAAAACTACAACAAGATCTGTTCATAATCTTTGATCCTACACTACTCTAACAGATGAAAAAAAAAGTGCTCTAAACCCACTATTCTGTGGCATCTTTTATATACAATCACCTTATCTAATGATAAAATAGCAGAAATGATGATGGCTAAAACTCTTATTCCCACCACAGACTTAAAAAATCAAACTACATTCAACGGAAACCAGATGTATCAAGCACAGTTTCCATTATGGTTTAAAAAAAATCAGTGTATTCAAATGAATGGTGCTGTCAGACATATAACGGTGACAGTCACTAAAAAGTTGCTTCTCATCTAGAAATATGGTTAACAATGGCCTCAAATATTTCGCTTATAAATCTGCTCTCTCTCTCTTTCTCTCTCTCTCTCTCACAAAAAATTATACGATCTTGAATACACAGCTGTATAAATTACTTGTCCATGTGCTCATTAATTCATAATGATTTTACTTCCTCTCTAGTTCTTTCTCCAATGCAAGTGAATTATAATAAACATTCATCACCACCACAAAAAAAACATGATAATAATAAATAAAATAATAATAACATAAGAACATTGGAGTTAAGCAAAATTATTGCAAGACAAATGTTCAAGGTGAAAAGAAACTGTCTGTGGAAACAAACTCTGTAGCACTGCTGTATTGAAGAAGTCTTACAGACACCTCTCTCAAGCATCTCATTGGCTCCCGATGCTCTCTGCCAGCCTGTGTATAGCGCTTGCTGTTTATCAGTTTATCACAAAGGTAGTGCATCCACAGAACATTAGTGCGAGGATGATATGTTTCCCACTTATTTCTGTAGACATAAATATGTGCACATAAACACACACACACAAGAAAACTCTTTACAGCAACATTTACTTCTATTACTTTTGCAACGTGTTACAAGCATGATATTTGAGCCCTGACAAATACATTTTACTATGAAGTATTAGTATGGTTACCAAACACTACTTAAAAAAATATATATTATATATAGGTAAAATAACAAGAACACAAACAAATGGAAAACAAAAGTGTGCATGTCAGTGATTTTGCATCCAGGCCATGCTCTTCTTAGCTCATAAGATCAAAAAAGTGGGGAAGATGAAGTAAAAAGTGGATCATTTAAAGGATGAAAGGACTAATAAATATGAGAAAATGATAAATATTTCTTACTTGTTCTCTTTTTTCATTAAGCGGTAGATATCAAACTGGTAATCCCCCTTGCCTTCAAACAGTGTGTAATCTGTGGCCAAGTCACAGAATACTGTGCAGCCGTCTGAAAAGCACATGCGACAGTTTTTAAAAATCTGTCTTTCACAGCACTGGCTGTTTTAGGATGGTATTAAATGCAATGACAATTCATATAATGACAATAATGTATCTGTTCTATGCGATTTTGTATGTTACAATTTTAGGTAATATTGCTTGCAGTTCATTATTGTTTGACCTCCGGGGCCACTTGCACATTTCCAATTTTTAACACTTTTAGGCCTTAAATCTATTTAGATAATCAATTTTATAGAAAAACAGTGTACAAAAAATTTTTTTTAACTTTTTAAACTAAAACTTTTTCAAACATGATAAAACTGTTCAATCCAGACTTTCATTCCAGCCATATTTTTCATGTGCTTTTGCAACGCATCTAAATGCCATAGGATGGCTTTTTTTTTTAAGTTGCTTAAAATGCTTCTTTAGAAGTTTTAAGTGTTAGACAAGTTGTGTCAGTAGGCTCAGAACTTTGTTTTATTAGAATCTTTAAAATATGTCTTAAGTGTACACACATGAGTAAATTTACATGTAATAAAAATGCAGTGACATACCTTTAGAAAGCCTGGAAAGAGTAAAATCAATGATGCTAACATGTACTCCTTCACTGTCTATAGTGATAGGAGTATTATTCAAAACAACGGTGATAGAAGCACTGTCTGTGGGCTGCACCAGTACATTGCCTACATGGAGATCTCGGTGCTCAAACTGCATAACTACCTCACCCACAGCCAAAGCACAGGCCACTTGTCGCAATACACTTACTCCCTGTGCTGGGTTTTTCAGCTGTAAGATAAACATTATTTTGAATGTTCAGACAATAAAAACACAAGCTTTTATGTAAAGTGATTACTTGAGCAATTCATCATTCTATTAGAATAATTGTTTGTTTTTGTTCATTCCATTTATATTTATCATTTACTTTTCTTATTTACGTTAATTTTACTTTTAAACTCCAAGCACACAATTTCAAGGTGTTTAGAACAAGGTCACAATATGTTCAGCAATGTAGATATAGCTATGATGCAACTCAGCTATAAAAGGCCACCAACAGGATTGAAAAAGTTTTAAATGATCCCTATATTCAGCTTTCTGGTGGATTAGAAAAGATAACAATGTATTCATTGTCACAGATGCAACAACCAGTTCTTAAAAAAAAAAAAAAAACAAAACAAAAAGCTTACTTTACAACTGTCAAGGTCACAGCCACCATCACCAAACTCAAACATTATGTACAGTTGATCCTCTCCAAAGACATCTGCAAGGAGTCCCATTATCCTTTTACAATGGAGACAAGATGACAAACCCATAAGAAAATAAGGATTATTAATTATAATAATAATAATGACACTCTCTCTCTCTTTCTTTAGACAATTAATTTGTACTGTAAATTCCAGGCAAAGGGGAATTCCTTACCTGGTCTGTCATTCTCAGACTTTTTATTTTTATCATACAGATCCCACTGTTCTAAAAGTTCAGGGGGATAACTGCCTTGTACACAGGACACACTGCAAACAGGTATAAACAAAGGAATAAAATTATAAAAATGAATATGAACACAATACACAAACTATTACCAATAACAGTAACTGTATGTGTGCACACACAGTATAGTGGACTGAAAACAGGTTTTTTTTTCCAAACTAATTGGTTCTTATACTCAAAATATAAGTAAATAACTCCTTTCTGTTTGCTATATTCAAGCCTTCACAAACATTCACATGCCTAGAAAAATCTTGGTTAAAAAAATAGGAGATGGGAGCATACATTAATTAGGCGTATCAATGCTTCACCAACATACCCCGAACTGTCATCTCTCTGAGATGAGAATGTCAATCTCATAGCTTGCTTCTCAAGAACAGAAAAAAGCTTACTTGTTCAGATTTGGGAAACCCAATCATCCAAAAAACTGAAGCTGCTCCAGTTGTCTTTTAATCATTAAATGCATAAGCTGTCGTCTTAAATTTGTTATTCATCAACCTGGCACTAGACTATCATGATTTCTAAGTACTACAATTCTAACACTAAACAGAAACAAACGTGTGTTCATAAGACAAGCAGAAGAATACTTTGCAGGTTTACAATTCTTCTAGTTTGTTTTTTTTAATAAGAGAGTGAACTTTATAGGCATATCTATGCAATCTTCTCTAAAGTTAGCCAACCAACCTCTTGACATGACAGAAGTTTGAAGTACTGTTCTCCACACCATCATAAAGTTTGCTCAGCTCACTAAACAAAATAAAGCTTCAAGTTAAAAGTAAAATTTCAGTAGTGCCTGGTACAAGCAAAAGTCTGCGTCTTACAGTTACATGTCAGATTTAAGATCTTTATACTGCAACCAGTTCCCTCTGTAGTACTTAAGACAAATTTTTCCACTTCTCCATGCCTAAAATTTTCAAACAAAATCTGATCTAGCGATTTGAGCCCTGAAGCTTTTACACTCAAATTTGCAAAACTGGAACAAAAGCTTCTAATATACTAGTATAATATAAAAGTACGATTTCTGCCATCTAATTTTTAAATCAATCAGGGGAAGAAACCTTGATATGACAATCTCTGGAAGTATTTCTTCAAACGTCTTTTGCTTTTCATCATTCACTTCGAAATTTCCTTCTATGGGAATAATCTGGAATGGAAGGAATAAGTCACCTGATGATAGTGCTGCTTTGTGTATAACTTCTGATAAACAAAATATTCACATTTAAAAAATCAAGTACATGTGCGTAACTTTAATAAATGCCATAGAACAGCCTCTTATATCTATCGTGAGTACCATCAACTTTCAAGCGATACTTTGATCTACTTCTTTCAAAGGTATATGACTGCATATACAAGCATATACTGTAAGACCTCTACATACGAATAAAACCAGTACCACGTAAATCGAGATAAGAGGCAAAAATTTGTGGAAATCTTTTTCTTACTTATGAGTGGAAATTTGATATACAAGCTCATGTCATTTATATGTTGCAGCATAAAGCTTTGCTCTGATAGTGCAAAAGGTGAGAGTAAGCCAAAACAGGCAAAAACAAGTGATGAATAATGCTGTAGCATTTAAGTTTAGGTTAAGTTAAAAGTTATGAAATGTGAAAAAAAAAATTTAAGTTAAAAAAAAGTAGTCTTAATGAAAATCCAAATGTTTCAAGTTAAAAACAGTGTAAATAGTGTTGTCTCATCAGCTGATTCATTCAGCACCCATCTGCTCTCCTACTCCCACATTTGGTTGTGGAACAGATTTAACTCGTATGTAGAGTTACTACTGTATATATATATATCTTGAAGTGCAGAGTGATACCATACACATTTTTTTAAAGGGGGAATTAGCAGAGATCCTCTGAACACTTAACTTTCTCTGTTTCACTTTTGAGTCTCTTATAAATATTTTTACATGAACACTAGATGGGACTACCTGAATATTTACTGAAAGAAAATTACACAAAAAAAATCAGTGTGACACTACCTTCAAAGCTACAGAGCCACCTCCACGGATAGTGCGAAAAACCTCTCCATACACTCCCTCCCCAATTTTAACGCACTTTTTCAGAACACTGAAAAATAAAAATAGTTACATTAAATAAGGGCAAGCAATTTCTATATGTACTATTAATTACATTTGGGCTCTCCAAAAATATACAAGCCCTGTAGTTAAAATATGCTTGTACTTGTAGTTGTAACTTTATTTTATAAATTTTATAAAAATATGTGTACAGCTTGGTCTACCATAAATTTTAAAAGCTTCTGCACATTCGTCTTAGGGTGTGTAGTTTTTATCGCTTAGTTTTAGTTTTTGGAGAGTCTGTTGCCAACATCAAGCTGGGTGTCATTACACACCTTGGTGGAATGATGGCAGTAAAAGGTAAAGGCCTATCTTGCCCACACTGCTGTAAAACACGCTCCTTCATGGGCAATTCTTCTGCTCTGCTTTTACTTTTGCCTGGCGTTAAAATCTTCTGCCGAAATATGAAAGATTTTAATATATTTAAATGGCAAGAAACAGACAAATGCATACATTATCATGAAAATCCACAAGTATTAAGATATTCTGAATTTTTCAACACCGATTCAGGAGAAAAAAGTTTTCTTCTCTTTGCACTCTATCAAATGAATGGGGTTCATTAATTATTAAAGAGGATTTCGCATGTGTGTATGGGGTAATGATTTTAAGTTTGAGGTGTATGATTATGGTCGGAGGGGGGGATAAGCATAAATATAAGTGATCTCCCTTGCCTCTTCTCCCAACAGGGTCCTGACTATGGCATTCTTAATTTGCTGCTTTATATTACTAGCCCGCAAACAGACTATCTATGGATATTTTTCAATTGAAAAAGCAGCTAAGCCACTAAATACTTTAAGAATTACACACCAAGAGTGAGCAAGATGCATCTGTAGAACACGACTTTTTTAAAGCATCAGGTGTGGTTAAAGATCTACTGAAAATACTGTCATCAGAACTGCAGACAGTGACTCTCTCGTCATCAAGAGAGCCATCCAAATATTCTAACAGCCTTGATTCTGTCTGCTCCTCTTGAAATGATGCTTCATCCACAGCTGTAGACTTCATACCACTTTCTGTCAGCATATACCGTACAGGGCTGCCACTGATAACAGAATTATCGATGTTCTCAGCTGCCTTCGAGTCAGCTTCTTTGATGGAGTTACTAGCAGCTTTCAAATTACTTATTTGTTTCTTGTTTGCATTTGCTTTATGCACCAGGTTTTCCACATCTGACACATAACTGCCCTCCTCATACTCTTCGTTGTTATCTTCCCACTCGTCTTCATTATCATTAACCTCCTCTAGTTCACTTTCTTCTTCTTCATGAATGGCACTCAAATCCTCAGAGCTGTGATCATCACTATCACTGTCAGAGAAGCTGGAGATTTGATGACATGAGCTATCAGTGTCATTCACTCTTTCTGAGGACCTCAGTTTCCTATTTTGTGTCTGTAGATCTAGCTCTGGACTTGAAAATAAACTAACTGATACTTCCCTTACTGGTGACTTCATTAAATCAGAGGCAAATATGGTGCTCTTCTTTAATAAACTATCTCTAAGCCGCTGGATGTGAATTTTACACTCTTTAACTATGGCATCCTCATTTGACCAGTAGGGTTGCTTTTGATGAAAGTCATCTTTCTCAGAACATTGCTGTCTGTCCACAGATAATCCAAGCACCTGCTTTGTATTTGCTTTGTCTTTTTTACATCTTTTGTTGACTCGAAGTAACTTAAGACCATCCTCCAGTCTCTTTAGGTTAAGTTCGAGATTGCATTCACTGTCTCTATTTGCTTCTGTATCCTCACAAAAATGACTTCCAGATGAATCAGCAGACGTATGCAACTGGGCAGTTTCACAAAATGATGGAGATCCTGTATCATTTACAATCTCATTTTCGTCAAGTTCATTACTCTTATTGCTAAGAGGTGAAATATGGGATATATCTGCAGGATTGATAGCAGGATGAAGTATGTCTCTGTTGCTCCTCTGACGTGGTGTACTTGTTCCTATGACTTTTTGATTCTCTTCAATCTGTTTTTGCACCATAATTGGTGAATCAGAAATGATCAGGCTATAATCATCAAATTCACTAAAATTCTGTGAGTTATGGCTCTTGGATTTCTTTGAATACAACACAGCGCTCTCCTGTCCCGAACGATCTCTTTTCTTTGACTCATTCTTTGTGGTATTTCTGCATACAGTTGTATCCCGTTTGCAATTTCTCTTTCCAGAAGGCCTGGAATCCTGTTGGGCAGTGCCTTTTTTTTCATCACTGCCAGGTGTAAAACCATCACTGCTGCTGCTAGAACACGATTCCTGGTTTGAAAAAAAAAAAAAAAAAGACTTTGATTACATATTGTTTACCTGACAATACAAAGAAGCATAAATGACCTACAAGCATTAAGTTTGTCATACACACCATGCTACAAAATAAAAAGTTTAAATGCGAGATTCTTTCACAAGCAGACAAAGGAGACTGACTTTCTCATCTGTTACTTCCATTTCATGTTAAAACATACTTTAATGTCAAATGTTGCCAATCACTTTGCTGACTTAAAAGCAGGTCATGTACAAGTGCACACACACACACATATATACATTATACATGAACAAGGCCTATGTCTCAAAACAGTGTCAGCAAAAAGTACTTTCTTTGTTGATCTGGTGATAAATCACAAATCTTAATTTGCACACAAAAAAGGCTGAACTGTAACATTGAACTTAAATTTTGGCATCTATGGTTATAGAATGAGAATATAAAAAAATCAATTCTTTACCTTGTCTGAAGCAAAAAGCCGTCCAGTCTTTCTTGTATGATAATTTTCCTTGTCTGTACTTTTCTGAGCAAGTTTTTTCAACCTTTGCCTAAAAAGTAATTTGAAATAAAGTAAATTATTGTACTTAAATGAATATAAAATATACTCACTTACTTCTCCAGTTTAATTTTTCTGTTGTTTATCTTACTGAAACAAATTTGTCAACACAGGATGTAATTTCCTATCCTAATCATGTTTCGCTCTTGGCCAATTTATCTTTAAAACTGCAAAGGTAATGTTTGAATGGTGTCACTAGCTTTCACTTAGATTTAGGATATTACTAATATTTGTAAAGAACTAAATCTAGTCATCCAAAAATAATTTCCCACTTGGATTAGCCCTTAAAGGCACTGTTGCCAGCTCAATCACTATACCTACGTTAATTATACCTAAGAAAAAAGTTAACTGTTCTTTCCCATCCCATAGCTGTAGGTTATTTCTGTAATCCAGATGTGTCCTCCAAATGAAAGCTAGATATGCATTCCATACCACAAATAGCTTTGGTTAAAATCTTTGCAAATTTTTTTTCCTTTATTACTTAGTTAAACTAAAACTTACAATATTAGCAACGCAAAAAAGTAGATATGACAATATTAAAATAGACTTCCATGAAAATAGTTGATAAATATATCAGTGATTTAAAAAGTTATTCAATATTTTTAAGTGCAGCCAAATCAAAAGAAAGAAGTGTTAGCCCTGACTATGTGTTTTAGTAATGTACTGATTACTTTCCAAAACGAGTTGCTCAAGACTAAATGATTAAATTAACTTACAGAGCTTTGGTCTTTGCTAGTCTGCTTTCCACTGTGCCTGGGAAGCTATCTGAGCTGTCAATGGAATCACTTGGACCTATCCCTGATTCAGAACTGCTGGTGCTGAATATATGTTTGTGACATGGCCTTGTACTAAAGATGTCAACAAGCTCATCTTCAACTGTTACCACGCGTTTTCTATGGCGTCCATATGTACGGAATCTTCTTTCTTGACCAGTAGCATGTTCTATATACAATATAAAGTTTATGATTAGGCAAAATATTAAATTACACATTTATATAAATTTAGATGAAGTACTCTTTTATAAAAGCCAGTCTAAAGCAGGGTAAGCCTTCAACTAACCAAATACAGCTTACCGAGAGTATATATTATTACATATATTATAAGAGTATAAATGAAAAATACTAAGAATGCTGATCATTCACTGCTCATCTTCAAAGCAACTAATACAGTCTCTTGACCAAAGCAAGATGCCAAAATAATTTTTTTATATAACACTGATAGTTGTTTTAAATATATCAAAACAACACTTTTTTGTTTACCTGATGTACATGGCTTAAACTTTAATGAAAGTGACATTTAATTCATTAGAGTTCAGAGTTTTTTCCTCATTCAATGAGCTTTTCCAACTATGCATGCTCTGATGATTAAAAGAGTGCCAGAATTACAGGAGAAGAACAGGCTAGTTGCAGACCAGGTAGGAACACAATGGAGCAAATCTTCAACTGTCACATCCTGATAGAGAAGTATCTTCAACATCAGAAGAACTTCACAGACATTAAAAAAAGCTTTTGACAGGATCTAGCATGGGGGAGGGGTTTATGGCATATGATTGGAAAATTTAACATTGAAAAGGGGCTTTCCCCAATCACTGAAGCACTGAATAATAGGTCAAAGAACGAAGTACTGCTGGATAACCAAATCAGAGCTTTCGTTCACGTGACAATAGATGCAAGTCGAGGGTCCCCCTACCACCTATGCTGTTCATCTTCTTGGAGAACATCCCGTATGAAACCCTCAAATATCATTCCATTTCCATTGGTAGAGCGCTGATTTGCAGCCTATACAGCTAAAGCTGGCATTAAAAGAACTGCAAGACCTTACCAAAAGATGACAAACAGTTCAAATGCATATGGAATGGAGATCAGCACTGACAAGAGTAATGTCATGATCATTGTCAGGAGCAAAAGCAGATATCTTCATGGACTAAACATGGCTCAAAAAGGTAAACAGTTTTAAGTGCTTAAAAGCTGCCCTCTCCAAAGACACCAGCTACAAAAGATAAGATTATGACAGCAACAGCAGCAATGGCTCGTCTGGACAGTGTCTGGCACAGCCATAACATCAGGTTTACTATGAAGTACAATCTGTACAAGTCCTCTGTAGTATTGATCCAGATTTATAGATATGAAATATGGACTTTGTTTCCAGTAGAGAAGATGGTCCAAATGTCATACGGAGAACATTAAGCCAATTTGTATGAAGCACAGTTGCCACACTTATTGGACACCAGGAACCTTTACTTGCAACATTCAAGTGACCTAAGCTGATCTGGTTTAGCAATGTGACTCAGAATTTTCCTTCAAGGTACCTTGGAGGTTGGTCAACATCACAGTGGCCAAAGGAAGAACTAGCTTATGAACTTGAAGGAGTGGATTGGTCATCCTGTGCAGGAACCTATCACCCAGCTGCTACATCTTGCATGTCTTCCCCCAAATGACAGGTACCAGTAAAGGGACAAGTAAGTGAATGACTGACCGCAACTTATTTATTTTCATTATATCACCAAAATTCTGAAAGACAAATTACACTGAACATTTATGTATAATTATGGCCCCATCATTTCTATATTTTGATGCCGAATACTTTTATTTAAATATCCCCGACGATCGACCAGTTATAGCCTAGAATTGGAATAGATGTAAGATCGATTTATTAAAAATTATGTATACAACCAGCAGGCTTAATAATCGGAAAGTAATAATATATCGCCACAGCAGTTTGTTTATTCCACAAGCCGTGATGATCGTAACGACCTTAGTTAACCCAATTTAATTTACCTACTGTTACTATATTTACAGTCATTTTTTATTGTTAGATTGAGCTTTGTTTTGTTGAGTGTTTTATTATTATTATTGTGTGTGTGCTCAGCTGTCGCTTTATTTTGTGTGTCTGTGTGTGTTCAGCTGTCCCTTTATTGCATTAGTATCGAGATCGAGACAGCTGCACGATGGCATGACGTCAATCGACACACATATTTTAAAAAGTATTTGAAATGTAAAATACCTGCGATCCAGTCAACACTCCCGGACATTTTCAGATCTTCGAATATGGCGCTTGTGGGTATTTTTGTAACAAACTATTTGACTGGTCACTGACACTTTCCTATGTGTCATCTCATTGGCTTGTTAAAGTGTCTTCCTGTTACTATTTAGGGCATAGGTGATGTAAACAGCAAGGTAACTTCTTATGTTCTAGGTAACTCCGTGGTTCTATCGCCAGTGATATTTTCATATGAGAGATACATTTTTAAGTGTTGCAAAGAACACTCAAATACTTAATTCTTTTTGTTAGATTCAGGTGCTGTGTTGTGTTATTAGTTATACGTCTTTCAGAATCACGATGTCGGCAGTGTCCCTTGTTCAAGGCGCCAGTCGTGGAATAGGACTGGGATTCTGTCGTGCTTTGCTTGCTAGATCCTCCGACAGTCTGGTAATAGCGACATCTCGCAAACCCAGTACAGCTTCTGAATTGCAGAATCTTCAGATCCAATATCCGCAAAGACTGACAGTGCTGTCGGTTGATGTAACCGATTCTCGGCAGATCGAGGATGCAGCAAGTTTTGTTAAGAATCAATTTGGCAGGCTTGACCTTCTCATAAACTCTGCAGGAATTTTGCATCCATCAGGGAAGGGAGAGACGAGCCTGAGGGATGTTAATCAAGAGGTTGTTATATTTAAATATGTGCATATGTCCACGAGAAAGCAACTTTGTTCATCCTTCTGTTCTTTCCCTTGTCTGTGTTCTCCCAACTGTAAACTAACACGTACGCTTTGCAAAAGAAGACAGAACAAGTAGATAGACAATAAGGCGCTAAGAAGCAAATTTAATTTGAAAAAAAATGTGTTTAATGCTGATATGTCACCAGAACAACAACATATGGCCACGGGATTTTTAGTTATTAATTGTGCCAGGAAACAATGGAACTCTCTCCCTTTCCATATGCTCCACCTATCCATTATAGTGAATCCTTTAAACGTGCACTGCAAACGACACCACTTTCGTTAACATTACTCCTAACAACCTTTCCCATAATGCTAGTCTTTTTTTCACACCCTTCTTTTTGCAATTTCATGTTACTCTGAGCTCTTGTTCTTGTTATTTGGTTCCTCTTTATAAGTTTTCTGTATTTGATTTTATTCTTCTTTTAGTATGGTTGTTTATTCTTTTAGAGCTCATATGTTATTTGTTTTCTGTCCCTCATATGCTGTCCATGTTTTGTTCTTGTTCTTAAGCACTAAGAGCATGCTCCTTAGGCGTGTGAGCATGCGCTTTATAAATTTTGCATTTATTATTATAATATGGAACAGTATAAGATGTAACCTGGACCTTTATATATCTATATGATTAGTACAACTCAAGATGTGATGTAGAACTATAAAAAAAAATAGTAAAAGGTAGCACACAAGCTAAGTTAACCTGAAGCATAGAATAAAAAAATCATTTTCTTTAATTTCACACAACGTTCCAAGTTTTCTGTAGCCCTCTACCTACTTTCCCAACCTTCTGCCCAGACCAACCCTTTACCCAGAAAGAGATTTCTGTACAGCTGCACCCCAAACTCAAAAGGAAAAGTATGAACCAAACAGTTTGTGCTCAGTGTGATGGCAGTGAGGGTATTTCCACATAGCTGTCCTAGCCAGCTAGATGACTCCTGGAGTTGCCATTGAAAATCAGCAGCATCCTTTTTTATTGTAAACCACTGTACCATAGCTGTAATTTAATCCAACCACAGTTCAACTGGTTACTTATAGCAGTCCATTTTTCAGTGTTTGAATCAACTTGTATTTAATATAACAGCAGTCAGACAAATGAAGAAACAAACTAAGCAGTAGAATTTTTTGGAATGCTTCAGGAAGATACAAAGGTGACTAAATCTCAAAATAATACCATTAAGCACAAAAACAAGAGTCCATCACAAGTTTTGCACATGATATTCGAGAGAGGATGCTAAACTCATTTGCTACAGCTAGTAATTTATAGAACCTTTAGACAGTTCTGGGTAATTGGCCTGTTCAATATAATCAGCTGTTGGTTATTACGCATCCATCCCCTTCACCTTTGCAATTATTTCTTTTATAACCACATGATGTAACATAAAAAAGCAGATAGCTAATGAAAGGTGGATTTTTGAACTGTTTATTCTGCTTATACAATTGTCTTACAAATTCACAGAATTGTGTTGCTAAATATTCTTTTTTCAGTGTCTTACAGAAACCTTCCAGATCAATACCATTGGGCCTTTACTTGTGGCTAAACATTTTGCTTCCTTACTAGGAGAGGGAAAGGGATTGTTTGGTAGACAAGGTCCAGATGCCAAGCAGCAGCATTCAGCAATACTTGTCAATATATCAGCGCATGCTGGCTCCATTACAGACAATGGTAAAACTTACATGTTCTTCATTCTTGTCTTGTAACTTTTATCTGTCAGATGTAAAAGCAGGAACAAAACCTGTGTGCATGTAATTGCTGTAAACTAGAAAAAAGTAAACAAGAAATTTATCCACTTTCTGAAGACATTTTATGCAGATAATATTAATACACAGTACTTATGGAAATGCCTTTGTTATAAATATTTTAAGGTAAAATAAAACTTAGCTGACCATCTACATTTAATAAATGTGGCTAACTGTCCCTTATCAGGTCTTGGTGGCTGGTACAGTTACAGGATGTCCAAAGTAGCTGTCAACATGATGACCAAAAACCTCAGCATTGAGCTGGGAAGAGGAAAGAAAAAAGTTGTATGTGTGTCCCTTCACCCAGGTACAGTAGACACAGATTTGTCACAACCCTACAAAAAAAGTATGCCAAATCTGTTCACTGTAGACTATTCTGTCAAGTGCTTAATGTCTGTCATAGATAGTCTTTCCATAGAGGATTCTGGGAAGTTTTTGTCATATGACAGAAAAGCAATACCATTCTAAAATTCTTAATGCTCAGATTGATATTTGCACATGCAGGAACCTTTTTAGGAAAAATGATTTACGAAGATTTTCCGGGATTTGAAATTTTTTCTTCTTCATATTACAATTATGTTTCAATTATATTTTGTCCACATGGGGCGACTTTTTACAACATTTTGATAGCATTGTTTCATAATTTTTGATTGAGGAGAAAGCACTTCAACTTGCAGGTGATTATGTGTAATGTAATTATTACTTGCATGCATAAAAAGTTGTATTTGATGTAGATCATACTGTTTAGTGGCAGTATTACAGGCATGTATCATGCTGGCTGGTGATATTGCTTGAAAGGTAATGCAAACAGAAAATTTTTGATGAAATAATATGATGTAATACAGCTAACATGGATCATAGTTACCTTCGGAAAGGTTTCTTTTCGAAAAATATTGACCCCGCAGAGGTTGCGTGTTTGAAAAAAGGAGTTCTCCTATAATAGAATAAATCATAACCACGGGTCATTTTTTCACATTTGCAAGCCTCTGCATATTTAGGTACAAAAATTATTTGTTAATAAAATTTTTATATATTTACACACACTAATGTGAATCTTTATATCATTCTTTTTCACTGCCACTAGTGATACCTGTTTTGAAATTGTTATATTAATGTTTGGAGTTATAATATTCTTTCACATTATTTCTGTACATATATTGGGAGTATGTGGATGCTTTTCAAATTATATATCTTTGAGATAACAACTTGGCAATAGCTGATAATTGCATGCGGTGTATGACTATGTTAAACATCTTTATGTGAAACATCTGCATGGTATTAAAGCAGCACTAAATCAGTGTTTCAAATATTTTGTGATGTTTGTGCATTTCCCATAGTTATTAATAACAGCACCATGATATTATTTGAAGTGAACTATGTACAACCATCATCAATCTTGAAATAAAAGATGAAGATATGTAAACACACGTAAATTTTTAGCATTGTTTATTTGAACATGCAGAAGTAATCGGTTGTTATTAACCATCATTTCAACTGTCTGCAATAACTGTACATCAGTAAATGAAACATTTGTACAACCGCTTTGTCAAAGCAGAGGCATATCTCTGAGAGATGACCGAAATCAGTAAATGACTATAGTGAAAAAATATTAAGCTTCCCTTATATCTCTAGAAACCTGTGATCTGCTCTTGAAAATTTATTCCCCCCAAAAGTAAACAATGATGCCTTATGTGAACAAAAATACAGGCCAATGTGTGTGAGACGATAAGTATGCCAATATAAGAAAAGAAATGGTCATAGTATATGCCCTAATTTGTTGGCTTACTCTCATTCAAGGACATTTTATGTTTGGCACATAAGAATATGCTTATATTTTCTGTATCCATATCATTCTAAAATGTCACTGGTGAACTATATCAAGCACTTGCATTTAAAGCGGCACAAATCTATGACTTCTCTCATTTTTGCACTCTGTACAGAAGATTGTCAGTTCACTACAAAAAATGTTACCACTCCCCAATACAATCTTCATTCTATTCTCTCGTCTTGGCCACATAAGGTATTATATCATAAAACACAATTTGTCATAATAACTTTAGCAGTTAATGTACTTGTATCAAATTATGCTTACAAGTGGAGACTATAAAATAGGTAAAGTGACAACATATGCATTAATTGTAAGATGACTTACAATTTATTTGGAAATAAAGATCTGAATATTGTCTAGTCTAAAAACTCTGTAGTCATCGGGGTAATAACAGTTTTCAACAAATCTATGCACCAAAATTAGTACCTTTAATATAGATTAATAAGTTTAAAGTCAATTATAGCACTTTAATTTAAATTTATTCTTTAGGCATGGACAAAGTGACGTACAAAAGCAGCAATTCACCCATTCACTTTGCTCATACAGAGTTTGAATAAATGTACATAGAGCTTGAATAAAAACATAAGACAGCATCATATAAAAAAATTATAAGTACTCTAGAAAATGGAGATAACAAATTATAGAAGATAAAATACTGAATATAAAATAAAATCACTGCTAAAATTGAGTCTCTTTCTGGTTTGTGCACTGTGATCACGTGTGTGTACCAAAAAGATCAGGGTTCAAATTCAAAGGCATCAGCAATTAACCAATAAGTCAAATTGTTAGAGAAACAGTTAACAGATCTCCAGATTCCTAAACCATTAAACAGGTAGTTCAAACAACCACAAAACAGAGATTCCTAAAGAAACAGATGAGATTGCATGTGCATTAATCAAGAACGAAAAACATGAAAATAAAAATAAATCCGCACAAGAAACTGCAGAAGGTCTAATTTACTAAATATCAGTCATGCCTCCTGTGCAAATGTTAGCAAAAATAATGATTACCCAGGGAACTAAAGGGCATGCATGACTGATCTAATTGGGAGAAAAAAAATGAAGGGAAATGTTGACTAAGATATTCATTTTCTTTTTATGGCATCTGTTATGTCAAATATGAATTCAACAAAAATTATATTTACTAAACAATTCTGTAACATCATAGTTGCCAAGTTCATTTATAAGTTCTCAAAAATAAATTGTACTCACCCATGCTTGACTAGATTAACATAATCTTTGCCATTTTACCCTGATCTATTTTATCAGTAGAGGCCACATCTGATAAATTACCGGCTGAGAATGAGGTTTGGAGGGTTAGGCCAACCCTGAGGCCATGAATACCAGAAATCAACCAATTATTTGTGAGTAGCAGATTTACCAAGCTTTGGTTCGTGAATAGGAGAAGCTAAAAAACTGAATATCGATTTTCTTACCACTTGTTTTGAAAAAGGAAACTAAAGGAATTAGACTATCACACTGACACTTAGAAATGAGCCTCCCACTAAAAACATATGTTCGGGTTAGGTAAAGGTAATAAGGCACATGATTCTGAAGTGGCAGCATCACAACAACAGGTATGAACCCAAATGAAGGTATCCCTTGGCATCGAAGTTTTATACATGAAATTATTCTATAAGCAGTTTGTTGATTTGCTTCTTTCAATATTGAAAATTTCCCTGACACTTATACAAACATGTCTGAAAAAAACATAAAGCCTATGTGAAGAAAACAGTTGGCATGCATTGTAATATTGCAGATCTTTACAGTCAACTAGCTTCCGTTATTTCAGTTTCCGAAAATTTCTTTGAAATAATGGGCCTATTATTAATGGCATGCAGTCCTTTTTTATTGTTTTATCATTAAAAGACAGGAACATCAAAGTTGACTTCCAGACTTTATCTCTAAATCTCCATTATTAGTAATTTTTTTATATTAGTTTTTAAAAAAGTTTAGAAAAATCACCACTGGCTAGAATGGTGTATTTTAAACTATTATTACAGTTTGTGAAGCAGTAGATCAGAGTAAATCTGGATAAATTTTGGAAAGCTTATCCATTTTTTAAATACAGTATCTCTTAAAAACCTGTACCAGTCTGTTCTGAAAATGATACTAAAAAAGAATGCCCACATTAACCCTTAACACTCTAATGCTCAACATAAACCTTCACAAATGTAGTTGATGTGTAACATGGAGTTGGTAAATTTTTAACTACTCATGCTTATACCTTTTGAGTATGAAAATGCAAATATATTAATTTTCGAAAGAGGTTTAAGTATAAGTACAAAACAAAAGAAGTGTAAGTGAAGTCAGTACTAATAAAAAAAATTTTAACAGACATAAGTGGCGCATAATTTAAGAGCACTTACCAGTCTATTTCACATGCAGTTCATGCACACAAGAACAATTTTACACCTGTAAACCCAAATCCCTTTCTGTGTGAAAGCAAGAACTTTCATTTAACAAGTGTACTCAGACTCTTAATTTACATATATGTGCACTTAACACTATAAGCAACATACCTGTTTGCACTCTTAGCTCATGCCACAAGCAGGAAAACAACTAGCACAAGATACAGATGCTAATTTCAACCATTAGAGATTCAAATATGCTGTATCTTGCTAAATATTTGAGCGCACAAGGTGGGCATTCTTGTCCGACATCTTTCAGTGCGGGTTTTTTTAATACATCCATGCAAGACATTAGTCACATATTTCTATAAATAATAGTAATAAAATTGCTCTAAAACATATATTTAGCTACTAGAAACAATGGTTTGGACTCCTGCAATCCCCACCTTGGTGCTATCTATGATCTACATGGTAGATTGGTGGATGCTTCAGCAGATGTAGAACAAATGAAATAAAAATGTCAGATGCGTAGCCAGCAAAATAGAACAAACCTTCCTCCTTTATTAGTGAGATGATTCAAGTCTTTTTCATATATGAAAGTTTCATGGCCATTCCTATCTTCACGAATACAACACACTGTTTTGTATGTACTCATTTTTATTCCTGACTTTTGGTCCCTTAGTTGCCTCATTAAGCTCTTTGTCATAGCAAAATTTATATTGTTGAAATATTTGTGAATCCATAGCTTCATTTCATCATCTGCCTGATGTCAGATTTAAGCTTCAAGAAAGATATTTCCTCACAGGTGATATGAAAACAGAAAGCTAATATGGGAAAATATGTTCCATATGTTTATGATTAAATACTGCTATCATGTGAAGGTGCTGGGAATCAATAATCAGCAAAAACTGCCTGTGTGAAATGTACAAAAGAAAACTCAAATCAGCATGTAAATAGTCCTCGCGGGTACCGCAAACAGGGATCACCCAAGCCCATGACGCAGTCATTTACCTTAGTTCGATAATGACACTCCAGACTTATGTGTAATTATCTAACAGAGGAAGAAATAAGCAAATGACCAGACAGCAGCTAGACCAACACTTGTCTTTTTGACTTAGGTCATGTTGACAAGAGGTTAACAAACTTCTACAGTCATATTTCACATACTAAACAATCAACCCAAGCTATTGATATAGAGAGGTAAGTAATGCTACAGTTTTATTTTTTTTGTTTTTTTTTAGAATTCTGTCAGTCTGTCACACAGCTTAGCAAACTAAACTTTTATAGTTATGTGGGTCATATTTTTTCCATTCTTGAAAATAGCGGTAATATTAGATTCTTTGCAGGAACAGCCAACCACTTTCCCTATAAATTAGTCTCTAAAATACACATACCTGCACATACACATACTCAAAATAAACATCTAGTTTAACAAGTCAAAATCACATTTCCATGCAATTCTCTTAAAGATATAACCTGGCCTGCAAATCTGACCTGAAGTAACCATATGAATAACTGCCGCCACCAAACAAGGGACAAACAATAGGCACCCATCACAAGAATTTTCTTTGTGCTAGAACACTACTTTGTACAGTTTTGAAGCGGAATGTATTACTGTTGTAGCAGCTATGATAGTTTCTCCTTTATAAATTCATCCTAACTTTCCTAGTTCAGCCTTCCTGAAGATCTCTGTAGCTGAAAAAAGCAAGGAGTCCAGGATGCCAGCCACAGTAAATGTACCACCAACAATAGCACACACCTGAAAGTATTAATCATTCTTTATGAATGAGTTCAGAAAAATATAAACACTCTTTGACAGCTTGAAAAGAGAAAGCTGCATGCTAACTGTTATCTGAAACTTCTCCCTTTGTTTTTTTTTTCTAGAGTACTATATCTTGAAATCACAACTACATTCGTGACCAGTTCCAGAAAAAATAAACTTCAAAACATTTTATCCCAATACAAAAAAAAAAAATAATTAAAAGCCTGGTCAGAAAAGGTTAATTAAACTAATTTTACTACTGCACTTTATGACTTACCGTGGTCAAAAATGTGTAGAAGGGCTTTCTTTTCTCTTTATAGCGAACAGTGATGGGACTAAGTTCATAACGGAACCATATTGCAGGCATGGCAACACCTCCATGGTGAAACTGGACTACTTCCTGGAACATTTTATTATAACTTTTTCAGTGATGTATTATAATCATACGTCAAGAATTAACAAAAAGCAAAAATTGCTTGCTTTGATCATATGAATTTTAATGTGTCAACATTCTGATCACTTGTAATTCATTTTAGCAAGGAGTCAAAAGCACTCATGCTTATTATTAAAACACTTACTCTTGAGGAAAATGTGTACTGAAATGGAAATTGAATGTTGCCTTTTATATCTTCATAAACAGAAGGCACAACTCGAAGGATGTAGTCATGAGTTGCCATTGCTGAAAATAAAGTAGAATTTCTTAAGCATCTGAAAAAGTAATAACCCTAATTGGAATAAACTAAATGCCTCCTTCAAAATTTTGTGAATGCGCACACAAACGTGCAAAGTTTTGGTCATTTTTTCCCAAGCAAATATAAAATATTTTTCTGATATAAAATTACTCACTCAATGTTCAGATTGCAACAAACTTTATTGTTAACTTCAACTTCTCTTCTTACCATTTCAAAATTAAAGAACTTTACTCATTACTTGCATTTAATGAATAAATCTAATAGTGTTTTAATTTTGAGTTTCTTCACAAATAAATGTAAAATGCATACCATCAGAATTGGATTTGTCCACGTTCTGCAATGGATTGAAGGATCCTTTGACATTCTGTAATAAACGTTTTGCAAGTTGCATCATTAGATTTTGTCAAACATATAATTTTTATGATATAATTACTTTACTTTGTGTCAATGAACACAGAAAAATTTTGTGATGCTTATATACATACACAGAAACATATAAATGTCTGCTTCATGCATCCCCCCTCCACACACACACAAAGGAGTGATGAGACATGAAACACCTTCATATTGTGTACTGATCGTGTGCAAGTATTTACATCCAAAAGAGCAGTAAGTTGTTTCATGTGGTTTTAATTTCATTTATCTTGATTCAACAATAAAGCAAGTGTGGGAAGTCAGACCCAATCTGGCTCCTACAGGTACCATTGATGGACCTCAGTTTGGGGTTCTAATAGTAACTATATTTAATTAGTAGGTTTTACCTTCCCCTCTTCCAGTTCCATGCCAAAACGAACTTTATGCACTATGTGACTCATGTTAGGTTCTTCTGGTTGCTTTCTAGCTGAGTGTGTAGATACATGGAAATTGCCTGGAACCTGCAACAATCCAGCAAAAAAAGTTCCTTTTGAAGAATTATCACTCAGGCAGGTATTTAGGAACAGTCTCACTTATATTTTCTTTACATTAACAGTCTAAATCCTTTCCATCTGTATCTTAATCCCATCTATCTTAACATGCATTTGAGGAGGTGTTTAGCAATATTTCTTTATCGAACATAATCTATGTCTATAAATTCATGCTTAAAAATTTTAGAATTTTTAGATGAAAATTTCTTTATATTACTGTAAAAATAAACACTTCATATTGTTAAAAACAGGTGAACCTATATAATCTTTCACAAACTTGCTGCTTTATACACTAATTTACTTATAACCTTGTTGATAAGAAAATGAGACTCAAAGCGACAGCCGCCTCCTTCCTGTGGTACTTTGACTGTGTTGTCCTGGAAACCAACTTCATGGCGCCCCATATCATCCTGGATGTCCAGACCAACATCTGAGCAAAAGAAAAATATATGCAGCATTAATTTAACCTCTTATAATCAATATAATTATTCTAAATGTTACAGAATTATATAATTTGCTTTATAAAGGCCTTTAATCAGTTTTACTGTACACAACTTTGTTAATAATTGTGTAGTGGTTTCTAATTGGCTTTTTGTTTATTTTTTAATAACCACAACATAAGCACAAAATTTTTCAGTATGCTTTGATTGGTTAATTTTTTTTTTTGGATATAAGAAAGTGTGCACGAAAAGTATGATAGATTTAGCACATGTGCCTTGGTTGAAAATTACTTTCTTGAAACTGATTAAAACCATTGCAGTATTCAGTTGTAAGCCTCTATCAATGGGCACTGGGACACAGTCTGGTAGCAACAATATAGCAGATAAGACTATTTTTTTTCTAGGTACAAAATAGTGTTGTAATCAATACATTTGTACCCCAAAGTTACTGCTTAAAAGAAACAAATAATTAACACAATCATTAACATCATGGTTTACCTGTTGCTGATACTTATAACTAATCCTATTTATATAATGAACAGAATAACATTTGTCATCAGTACAGAATGAAAACTATCAGATGTCCTTGCATGCATTCACGAAAGTTCCACAAAAGTTCTTTATTCATAAATAACTCTCTTTTACAATAATTAAAATAAAGACCTCATCAATGGTTTCACATGTGTGCTCCTTACCCCTTCTCTCAATCCTTACATACTGATCTATGAAAGAATAAATTCTTGTTAAGCAGAATTAATGAAAGGGCAAAAGGTATGTTACTATACATAATACAATGCTTCATATAATATAAAGTTTCATACTACTTACAATCACAGCCAACTTTCAGCAATGTGATGTTAATGTAGACTGGAATTTTCTCTGAATGAGTTACAGGATCTTCTACTGTTAACTCACTGGTACTGAAAACAAAATTTTAAAATATTATAATAATGATACAATATTATAAGAAGTTATACTGACCACCATGTATCAAGTGACAACATGTGCTATCTTTTTTTCTTTGAAGAAATGCTTGAAATTATTTTCCCTTGTTGGGTTACCTCTACCCAAAAATGGTGGTATGTTAGTACAATCAGTAGAAGTGTAAATGAGCTAATGCTGTATTTGCAATAGACCAGATACAGCATAACAGTAAAAATATGGTTCCATATAAATTGAACCCAGTGTGAGAAGTCCTATTCTAGACTTATTACTTATCTATATATGAAATGAGATACTGTGTTCCAACAAAGCCTTTTCCAATGACATTTGTGTTTTCATTGCTCAAACTTTTAATACTTTTTATAAGTAGCCGGGTGTAATTTTTCTAAGCAAAAATCTCTTTATTAAATACACTGTAATTATGTTATTTCTTAAATGAGGAAAGCAGAAAATCAAAGAAAATGGCATGGAAGAGAAAGCAAATCACACATGCTAGGATTCTCTCTTCATGAATATTATTATATCTTCTCTATTAACTAAAGAAAAAATACATAATAACAATTTTCCCCCTTCATCCACATTCACCAGTATGGTCTATATGTTGCGGCTTAAGTGTTTAATTGCATGTTTTGTTCTATGAAAAGTGTCTGTTCATTTGTAGCTCTATGAGCACCACAGAAACGAACTCATCTCTACAATGGGAAATGCATTGATTAGATGAATTTTAATTTTTTTAAATTAGAATCATTCATATATATTTATATATAAAACTGCTAACATGGAAAAAAGAAATGAAAGCCTTAATCAAAACCCTTCTTGACAATTTAATTTTTTTCCCCCAGATTTTATGATTTCTAAGACTAGCCTTCACTAGCAGCATGCAGGCAATTAGATTCACCCTCCCTTTTTGACCTGTCTGGCATTTTGAAACTCTGGAAAAGTTGCTACATCTAAATATTTGAAAAAGTAACAATAATGAATATCATGGATTAAAAAAACTACAAACATCCAATACTGGCTTGTGTGATTTGCTTATAACAGTAGAAACACTGTTCTAAAAATGTAAACAGAGATGGTTGTAGCAGCCTACACAATTCCAGTTAGTTCCCTTATGCTATATCTGGTTTGGTGCATATTTTAGATATAGCAGTCCTCACAATGTTGTTGTTGGGTTTTTTTTTAAACTACTGTATAACTATAAGCAAAACAATGTAAGTTCCTATGGTTAAAATATTTTTTAGCAAACTTCAAAAAACAAAAGACACCAAATCTGAAGAAGTACCTGTAAAAAATAAATCCATATATGGGGAAAACATGCAAACTCCACACTGACAGCTATCCCAGCCAGGAATCTATTTTATACTCAACATTACAGCAAAATGATAATAAATGAGGACTTAATATATACAACATACCAAAATCTCAAGTTCAAGGCAGGTTTTTGCAAAGTTTATGATGTCATAAGTGCCCAACTATCTGAGGCATAAAAATATATCAAGAGCTGTATTTTATATACAATTATTCCCAACCCTGCCACCTCCAAATTATCTGAGACTTTTGCTTTGTTAGAACTTTTACATCAGCTGCTTTAATGGCCTCTTTATGTTTCAATATTGCCTATATCATTTGACTTAATCATGCCATACTGAATGGATAATTCAGATACACATATGCCACTATCATTCTTGGCAATATTTAATTTGTTTAATTGAACTGTTCTTCTCACTGTTTTCCTCTTTCCTTCTTTTTTAGCACTGGAAATTTTCTAGGGTGTCATAATGATTGTATGGTGTGTATATATATATATGAGATTGTAGACACAGCACCAGGACAGATTTTTACTGCTTGGCACCATTTCACTTAAAAGCATCATGGGTAAGTGTGGTGTCTCATAAAGGTTTTATGTGCTGAGTGCTGAGCAAGCAATGAAAAATAATTCTCTCAAAAATATTGGTCAAAGGCTCAGATGTTTGAGAACCTGAGTAAAATTGCATATATTTTTATTTAAAATTGAAACTACTGGTAATACTGAGAAGCATTCAAAGGTTTTTAATGTATACTCGTGCCTATTCATCAATATGCTGACGCATATTTCACAAAATACTCACACTTCATGACTGATAAAAAGTAAAAGTTCTGAAAAAAAGAGGAACAGGATGAACAGCACACTGCAAATGGAGATTACAGCACCCGTACATGTTGGTTGTGTTAGGTCCTTTGGCACTTTCCGGTAGATATCGAATCTGAAAAATATGGTGCATTTATCATATGTGGATTTAATGTGTAATCGTCTAATAAAGAAATATTTGTGACAATGCAGTGGCTGCTGTCTACTTGTGTGTTTCACTGTAGTGGGAGGGTGGAAGATGACTTTATTGACATTAAGATGGAAAGAGGCAAATAAGATGACAAATGGGGAACAGAGTGAAAATTTAATGGATGGCTGGCATTTACATTTAAAATTACTTTTAGCTCTTTAGAGGTGGACTAATGACTTTCTGCCGAAACCAACGATTAGCCTCTTGCAAAGTTCACTGTTAGTCTCAGCGAACGCAACCCACGGCCAGACTAATGGAAGAAGAGCGCGAAGAGGAATTTAATGAGACTTTGATGTCAACATTATAATTACCATAAATGCATTGTTTTGTTGCATTATTAACCAAAATCCTTGCCTATTTAGAATATAAAATTATTTGCATCATTAGCCTGAAATCTTTCTTATGAAATGATAAATCGTATGTTTATTTAGTTTATTCCTTGTTGCTCCTCTGAGGAGCATAGGGCCTCAACAACCCCTCCCCAGCAGACCCGGTTTTGGGCAGCCCCCTTCAGTTGGGCCCAGGTGATTACGATGTCCTTTGTCTCGCTCGCTACTATTCTTTTCCAAGTCTGCTTCAGTCTCCCAAATCTCCTCCTCCCCTGAGGGTTCCAGTCAAGTGTCTGCTTGGCAATGGTGTCAGGTGGTTTGCGCAGGATAAATAGTATGAAACGCACATAAACATGGAGACATAACGTTAGATCTAAATCACTGAAATATTCACATGCTGAATTGGATTGAAACTTTGGTCTGACCGCCCTATAGCATGAATGAGAGCCGCTCGCCACTCGTTTTGCACTTTCAATACACCTGCCCACGGAAGCGAAAAAAAAAAATGAAACCTAAACATCTGACACCTGCAGTGTCATATCCTACTATGCAGAAGTACGGGTCACCTCTTGACTGTTAATATATTATGACTCTCGCAGACTCTGCTGACATATATAATTGTCATGGTTCGCTAAACCGGAAGCTGTTTGCTGTAGATCTTAGTTCTTGTAGTTAATTGGAAAAACAATCGTCTGCAAGCAGTCCAGTAATACTAGTTCGTTAATAACAGTTCGTGGTGGTACTGCTGCAATGGGTCTTGTTCCTCTCTTTTCGCTAAATCTGTATCGTGGGAGAAAATCCAAAATATTCATATGGCCATGACGACAGCACGTTTCATAGATTTTACACGTTACACATTTAAAAGCAGCAACTGTTACAAACCGCAAAATGTAAGTGTAATATTCGATATCGATCATACAGGCAGCAACTGTGAATTGTCTTTCATTGACTTCAGTTTACATACTGTAATAGTGCGATAACGAAAGACATATGCCACGAAAACAGAAAACCGTCTACCTTACACTTACCTTCTAACGTCAAATTGCATGTTTTACTTTAGATGCAATGCTTATACGTGCACGACAACTGATAGTTGCAGATGAAATAATGATATTCTGTCGACATCAACTGTATGATGATACTGCTGTAGCAGACGTATCTGGCTCATGCGCGTGAACGTGCTCTGTTTTCATTGGTTTAAGTTTGAAGTGAAGGGAATCAACTCCGGGTTTACATTTTGTCGTCTGCTAAAAACTGAATTCTTGCGCTTTAGGTGATTTGGGGGTGGGGGGAGTAATTTACTTTAGGACTTGAAAGTCCGGCCACAAATAAAATGTACCATTTAATTAGCATCTTCCAAGATCATTCACATTATTAATATTGATGTGGTTTTCTTAATTTATTTACTGTTTTGCACGAACAAACACGAACTTGTATTGCACATCCACCGATCTAGTTTTATATTCAATCAGCCGACCGGTCATTTTTTAGGGTTTTTTTCGTTCATTTTCTTGCTATATGTCAGTAGTTATAGTTTTTATGTTTTTTATTTAGGGTGGGCTTAACTGGTCGACTTTACCAAAAAGCGAGCACGCGAGCTCTGGAGGCACGCGCCCGTTCGACACAGGTGTGGCACAGCGAACTTTTCCTGGTCAACCCACCTGTCGGGAATAGGTACTGACATCATGTAGAGGGTTGGGTGAAAAAAAATATATAAAGCAGGGAAGGGAGATGGGAATCGCTCTCACAGGTCTTCTAAGTCTCATGTCAGTGTAAAGGTTTGGGTCTCTGTTCAACGTACCATTACAACACTCAGACATATTCGCAAAATCAATCAAATAGATGTATATGTGTAAAGAAAACAAAATATAATTAAGAAAGGAAAGAAATATATATAAAGAATCATATTTATAGACAACAATTATCCACACAATGATCCGATACTTCTAATCTGCTTCTTATATCTTGTTGGTGATAGTCTTTCACTCTTGACGACGCAGGAACTCGACACTCAATATTCCACACCTCGCTCTTATCATCCACAGTCCACGTGTATCATGTTACATGTTCACATGTATCATGTGCAATCCGTATATATAATACAAAGTTCGTAGGTGTGTGTGTAGTCCACCGTCCTTTGAGAAGCTATATGCTCCCACCAACTTGATCTACACAAGTTTGCTTTTCACAGCTTAACATCTCCTCGAGAGGACCTCCGCTCACCAGCATGCAGATTCGGAAAGTGATGAGTTTCTCTTAGTCCGAGGCTGAGTCGCCTCTTCCTGCATGTGGGGTGTCCCTGGTCACCCTTTGATCTCTAACCGAGTCAAGGAAGTGAGTAGGTACTCAAAATCGTCGACCCCGCTACAGTGTGGTCAGGTCAGCTCATTCCATGTCACTGGTCAGGATTTATGGGCCCAGCCTTGACCATCCTTTCAGATGGTAACTTGACCAGTGCACTGTTGGTCGTCTAAACAAGCTTGACTAAAAGTAGAAAATACGTTTTCTACACTTAGGATGATTTTTAACCTGACTTTACTTGTGTGTAAAATCACTCTTTACCGTGAATTTCTAATTTAAATTGCCGTATTTGTTTCATCACAATTCAAAACTAAATGTACTTTTATGACAGTAGTATAGTACATAATATTACATACTTCGCGAAGCTCTTTATTAATTAAAATGTTAATGACATAAATGTAGTTATTTTTTATGAGATATTAAGGTGATGATATCGGGATTAATGTTTGAGAGTTTCACTCTCATGTTACATTCTACGCTCAACCGGTATCCAGTCTGGCTACAGTAAGTTGTTGGAAATGGCAGTAGATGCTTCACAGCGGTGCCAGCAAGTCCACTGTACTCAAATCCTACATAAAGCCAAAAGCCTGTCATGCATTTCTCAGCAAACAACACCTTCAGGGAACCATCCGAAGCAAGTTCCACAAGACTATCAACATCCATTGAAGAAAGTTTGAAACCAACCGCTTCAGTTGCCTCCGGCTCTGGAAAATAAATTCTGAATCGCTCATGCAGAACCTGTAGGAGTATTTGAAGTCGGTAACAATCTGTTTATCAAAGTCCTGCGGTGACGTCACAAGAAAACCACCGAGGGTTGGGAATGAGTAAAATTCTCGGCGATCCAGACGATCTCACCACAGCCCCAATTTTATACACATAGCCTTTACTTTGTCGTGAACGTTCAGGTTTGTGACATCTTTGCCCTGCAGGGCTATGTTAATTGAATCATACAGACTGCTATAAATGTCATCCAGGTACGCCAACTGAGCAAGCCATGAAGTCACCCATGCATTCCGACAAGTGGAAAGCTTGATGGTCACAGTCGCGCAAATAAATTGTAACCTCCTCGTGCAATTCAAACACTTTTCCACGCGATAACCAACGAATTAAGTATGAAAAATAAGTTTGGTGTGTTCACTTCCCGTCTCTTCGAATAAAGCTTTAAAAATCCGCGCGCTCAAAAGGCGCCCTTTGATAAAGTTTATAATTTGTTTACTGTCGTTGACGCAGCATCATCAGTGATAATACCCACATCGCGTTCAATCAAGTTTGTTACTCAGTATGTAATTGTTAAGTATCTCGAAACTATCCTCTCCAGTTGTATTGGTCGGTTCAGACTTAGAGAAGAGAAAGTCATCATGAACAAGTATTTATAACAAGTATTCATACCTGACACATGCTCAAAGGTTTGCTTTGTCCGCTTCGTCTGTAGACTCATCAAGCTGACTCAGTCTTGATAACAGCTGACATTCCACACATTCAGCCGTGGCTGTTATTCATCACGGATTCGTTTGAAAGAGGGACTTTGTTGATGACATTTGTCGTCTTTTCACCAAGCATGGTTTTTGTGATTAGTTTGACAGCAGGTTTGATCAAGTTTTCTGCAACAGTTTGGTCTTTTCCCGTCATTGCGATCAGTAGGATGCCTCTGTAGCCTTAGCGCTTTCATCGCCAGATGCAAAAAGGTTCAACATTATCTTATTTTGTTGCAGCTTTTTGTATTTATTCTCGAAAAAACTCATCAGGCATCACAGGATTTACGTTTGAAGGTTCCTGATTTCAGCCAGAGATCCATAATGATCCTTCGGCCATGAAAATATTGTTAACTTACATGCATTTCCAAAGAATGTTATTAACTAAATTAATTCTTATTGTGAACAAGTAGATTAATACAAAATATATATCGGCCATCGTAAAGGACACCCAAACACCAATTTCTACCAGAAGACACAACAGATTAAATGTAACCTGTGGTAACGTAAGCAGCGTGACGTCATAAATGACGCAAAAATGGAAAATAAGGAAGTGCGCTGCGTTACTAAGGGTAACAGATGACGCGGTCAAATGACGCAATGCTCGCGCTGTGACATAAAGACTTAGTTGGTAAGCGAGGGTTTTATCCCAACGAGCAGTTGGCCATCGGTAAAATTAAAACTGGTGTGAAATCAATACTGGACTAATTAGCGTATCTGGCGATTTTTATTATTATTATTTTTTTGTTAACATGTGATGACTGTCAGCCGCGGACCACCTGACATGCGTGCGGCCCACAAGTGGTCCGCGGACCACACTTTGAGAACGTATTGTATAATGTTTGTCTGTATTTGTGATGTATCCTGTGTGTGATACTTCGAGATAGTACTATTTAATAGTCAGCGTCTGCGGTTATTGACAATTATTGACATTTTATTTCAGATGGGAGAATATATACAAGGCCAAAGAGGCGTGTGTGTATGGCCGCTGCGGAGGTTTGGCCAGCAAATGTCCCATCCTCCACGTCGTTTTGTGCTAATCACACAGCACAAGGAAGAACAAACATTGTTACGACCTGAAAACCTCGGCAGTGAATCATCTTTGGTGTAAGCCGTGGCTCCCACACATTTCGCCCACACACCTTTAACAAGCTCTGGTGACCGTCAGCAGCCTGAGAGGCAGAGAGGGGTCATCAAAGAAAATGGCACCCTCAGTGAACCGGTTTGAATCGATGGCAGGGCAAACTCGCCGAAGTATCTGCGAGGAAAGAAACGTATTGAGGTGAAGTCGTGCAACGCATCATTTAACACTGGGCGTTGGCAGCTTGCAACAACCAAAGCAGCTGGTGATCATATTGCTGCACCAGGCCCTCAAGGCGTGCTGATGTCAATCACGACAGTTTTCAGGTCAATGAATCTCACTTCCCCCACCCTACTTACTCGCCGTTGGCTTTATTTACTGCTTGCTCGCCGTTGGCTTTATTTATCTTGAAGGTAGATGGAAGGCAAGCGGAGGAATGAAAATGGGACAGGATGGGAAAGGTGGAGGAAGGTCAAATGAAAACTGGTTTTTGAAAAAAAAAACGATTTGGCGACATTGAGATCGTGACCAGGTTTTTTTAGCTGTTTTATCCTTCCCTCGTGTAGGCGCGTGCTAGCACATACAGAAGCTGTATATATATATATCGATGCACCCCCGATACAATCAATGTGTCAGACATCGAACACTTACACCTCTTTCTTTTCCTCGGCGTTGTCAGTTGAGGATGATGAAGTGAGGAGGTTAGTACTGGAATAGAGAAAGAAATAAAGAAGTTGCCAACATTTCAAGAGAGTTTCGCAACAAAAAGTTTGTACAAATTGTCAACGCCTCCTCACCGCATCTCCAAAAGAATTTTGTTTGCAAGCCGATGACGGTCTGGTTTCCTGTTCTACACCATAGCTTTGGGATGGACGTATGACACCAATTTCACTACCAGCAACATCCTTGCAAAGAATGTAGTCCCGCGCAGTCTTCCATGGAATGGACGATGGATGATTGTTCATAGAGTAACGACTCCGGAGAAAGGACAGGAAGGTCATTGCAGTGGACAATGAAGTCGTGATATGGCGCCGACAGTCCACAAAAGATTTTGTTTCCTTTACTGAACGTCATCACGCTGACTAAAGATCCAGGCATCAAGATGGCTAGTCATCGTTTCGGGAACAAAAGACCTTACATCGCCAAGAAACTGAGCAAAAGGAAGGGAATGTTAGCTACAAGGTCCAGCAGAAACATGTACAGAAATAAAGCAGACGATAGTGCTTCAAATTACGATTTTCAAAAATCTTGAAGTCCTCCATTACAATCTTAAAATCTCCGAGAATCCACATTGCGTGGGTTAGTTTTTTCTTCTCTCCATCGAGTATTTGGTATAGAGAGCACAGCTGTAATCTCTAAATATATTTCTTTATTATACGAGTATGCGTTGTTGTTTGCACATTCAGGTACATAGTTACAAAGTCTAATGCTTGTCACTGTTCTGAAAAGATTTACCGTTCCGCAACGATACAGACAGGCTTTAAAAGTACCATTCTGTCGATTGTACGAATACAAATGCAAAACATTTTTATTCATCCTTTTCAGGAAATTATCGCGATATCTTTTTCTGTCACGTTTTGAAGAAAGATCTTCAGGGCAGCAATATCTGAAATCATGTTGCGCTCTGGAATAGAATTTAAAGAAGAAAATCATATGTCTTGTAAAAAGCCTTTCTAAATAAAGTAGGAGACAAACCCGGAAAGGACCAAGTTAGGAAGATAGAAATATGTGGTATCTGGCAGTTGCTATTACACTAGTAACTAGTTGCTGTGATCGGGTCTGTAGCTGGTTGTAGACGTGATTCTGGTCATGGAGCTTAAGAGTTAGCCAATGAATGAAGTCTCATTGTCTACTGCGAACTGTTTTCATGTTGTTCTGTTATTTACAAAATTATCGTTCACACGACTTCTTGCCCAATTCGAAGAGAACCTTCTTGTTGGAGTCCTGACGTCACCACTTGCATGGTCGTCTTTGTGGGGGAGGAGAATGTCCCTCGTGTCTGCTTCTGGATAAAATACGGTCCACGGGATCGCTTCGTCAGTGTTTGCAGCCGAAGCTGTCGTCTGTCTGGCCTGTTAATTATGTGTATTTTCCGCCTGCAAAATAAAATGTCAGCACTTATCTTTCAAACAAATCTATGTGGCATTCACAGGACCAATACGCTTACAATTCTCGCCGCTTTTTTTAAGCTTTCAAGACATGGCGCCACAGTTATGGGAGTCGCTATAGTCGAGATCAGTCGAGCACCAAATCACATAAGAGCCCTTGCGGGGTTAATTCCCTCCCCGAGCCGCTTCCATCAGCACACCATTTGTCAGGCTGCCGTCAGACCTCACACGCATGCCTGTCTCACGAGAACAGAGAATTCTTGTAGCGATGACGCATGGACGGTGTTCATTATCGTCGTGCACAGCTTGTGCTGAGAATCAAGATGAGTCGCACTAGTGGACCCCACTTCCTTTGTGTTTCCTTCCCCCCAACCACCACCACCATCTGAACACTCCTACATGCATGTGTCTCACCCTGAGTCTCCCTGGTAAGTCCTCTTTGTGGTGTCCAAAATACAAATACAAGTTGTCTCCGCGTTACGAACGATTTCTTTTTTGTAAGTCGGACTCATGGTCCATCTTCAGGATTGGTCAATCATATATTTTCCTTTCTGTGCATGTAAAACCATCAGAAACTTAAAATTATTTGTAAAGCGCCATGAACTTGCTCACATATCTGATATTTTGAACTATATAAATGAACTTTATTATGTTTATTTTTTACAATATCTTAAACACAATAAGAATAGCGGGACAAACTAGTTCCCGCGATTGTTTCTAAGAACCGTTTGTCTGCATCTTGGACATAAATTATTAGGCCTAAATATTAGGTACTGAGCTAAATTAATAGGCCTTGTTTTTAGTTGTTAACTGGATAAAATCGTGTGCCACCAGTCCAGTAATACAAAATCGTGGTGTGGCGATGGGCAAGAGAGATGTTTATAGGGAAAAGGTTTAAGATTTAAAAGATTTTGTTGATGATGACAAGTACCTTATGGCCCTTGGAAATATCATAGAAATTATTCGTCGATCACTTATCAGACGTTCTCCTAGGTATTTTTCTTTTTTTACATGTGTAAGAAAATCTCTCTCCAGGTACATGCAAATATACACATACAAATACACTACAAATTCGAGGAATTTTACAGTAAATATGTGAGTGAGAGAGAGAGAATTAAGCTCGTGTTATGAATTCGCGTATAAAAAGATAACCATCCAAGCGCATAACCTCATTCCTTATCATTTTCAACTTTCTTCGAAATTCTTTCTAGACTCGTGTTCCTGAGATCGACAAACGGGAAACCGATCGAGGACAGGAAACAGTTGACAACAGTAGAAAAGCTACACCGTGATGAGAGGACTTTCGAAACAGTCCGTTTGGCAATATGTTATCAACTGATCTCTTCGTATCCTCTCGGTCGTGACTGGATCGTGACGTGGCTGCGCTGTCTCCGCATAAGTATCCGCGATTATGTAGAGTTCAGGATAATGGCCACGCCCATTGAAAACTAACGCCAAAAATAGTTTGAAATGCTTGTAAAATATTTGCAGTTTAGCAGTCTGCCAGACGTTAGCATCTAGTTATGCACACGGCCCCAGGCTCGTGGCCAGGCCAAATCACTCATTATCTCCTCCTTGTCTTGTTGTCCGAGATGAGTGATCAGCCTTTAGCTTTCCGCTCGGGACTATTTCCAGTCGGCTTAGTCATCGTTGTACAAGAGGGATCACAGTTGCTGAACGTAATAAGTATTTGTCCCCTGCCCGAAAGCTAATTACCAACTCTGCAATTAATTCTAGCTGGGGGCGTGTAATACTTTATAGCAATTGTTAGATAATGAAGGATTGCCATAAAAATGAAACAAAAGCCACTTATTTGCCGTCATTGCAGTAGAAAAAGAGTGCAAAACATATTCCCTTCAACCGCCCCAAATGGCTGGGTTTACTTTTTGACCAGATAACAAGTAAACAACACCTGGTTTACGAAATCCGAGCATTTGAATACAGCAATTTTTACCTGCGTTTGGAAACAGGGCAAGGCCTCAGTATTCTATCTCTCACCCCTCCCCTCTCAAAAGTAGGTTCGTTTTTATGGCAACGCCTAAATAACATAACTCAAACTTCAAAGCTCTATTACTGGCTGTTGTCATCATGGACATTAGATATCAGCCATGTGCTAGTCCAATGTGTTTTTGCCAAGCTAATTAAAACTGCAATGATCTCAAGAAGCTTTATTCTAACAAATTGTTACTCAGAACCAAACATCTCCATTCGTCTACTCGTTTACATTACTCAAAGTGACTAAGAGCCACGGAGTTATGATTTATATTCTACCATATGATACATACAGAAGGAAAAATTAACGGACACAACAATGCACTCCTCGCACCAATTCGACCTTATTCCCATGACACAGCACTAACGGATAACGCCAGCAATATCAACTAGGTCACAGGTCAATAACTACTTTTCTCCACGCCCACGCACGTCCCAGCTGCCTGCACTTCAGGTCACGTTTATGTCACCATATGTCACAGATATTTTGTTTACCTGGTATGGACTAATGTAAAACCAGATTGTAACACTGACCTCTTTATATTTTATGCTCTTTAGGCCAGTTACAAAACATGAATCAGAACATAAATCCTTGCAGACTGCAGCCAGCCTGTCAAAAGCATTTACAAATCTTCACCTCTTGCGTCTAGCGCGACACAAATTATTTACAAGCTGACACTGGATGTTTACAGCTGCCCTAGTTTGTTTGGAGTGAACGTGGCGCTGGTTTTCACTGCTGCCATGGTTACCCAATCTGTGAACGACAACCAGCATCGAACCATCGAGAAGTGCACTAAGGGCACACCAATTCGAATAATTTTGTAATTTTGCATGCAAACCCGCTTTTCCTTGTCAACTGCATCAAATTTCCTGGAATATTTTTGATTTGACTCCTTCTGTGACTCGCTGAAATGGATGCCTATCAGTAAGAATAGATTCCTGGCTTCCTTTCTTTATTTTTTGATACGCCTACAAGTAGATAAACCTGTTACCTACAACAAGCTTTAATTCTCTTTATGCAGGTCGAACCTTATGTAGTTATGTAGTCCATGTGTGGTCCATCTCTCCTTTCATCTACTACCTCCTGTCCATAGCTTTCTTGTATCCTCGACAATCCTGATTTCAAGTAATTTATCCTGACAAGGTCCACACAAATTAAAAATAATCAAACACTCGTCTGATCAGAATATTATCTGCAATATTCTTCAACGACTGTCTGAAGGTTGTGTCGAGCGCGAAGTGTATTCAGTGTTTTCATTTCAGAAAGGAGATGTCTGCCATGTCCTCCTTACAGCCAACATCAGCAGAAGCCAGCTTACATTTAAAACCATTACATCGATCGTCTGTTTGTTCCGTCGTCTCTCGTCACTCCCACGCCTTAAAGTCCCTTCATCCGCCACGCACACCATCGAGAGCCATGACCCTGGCCTTGACCCCCTCATTTATTTTTGGGAAGTGAAAAAATACCTCTGCTTCAGTGGTCTTTATGACTACAAACCCCAGTTTTAAAATAAGGATCTAGACTCACAGTATCAAAAATGAGCATCTGCATATATAACAGACCAAGCAAAACAATTTCATTGCAACCAGTCAACCGGAAGAAAATTAAGCTTCGACACTAATGTCTTGCAATTTATGTTCAGTGTCGGTTCATGCATACATTAGATCCATTGTTTTCTTGAAAGATGTAAAATAAAATATGTGTGAAGTAAATAATTTTCATCGAAATGAGATTCTTCTCTACTTTTGTTTATTTGGGTGATTTTACACTGGAAAGTGATCTTGTGACTCCTGACTACCGATGTCTGATCTGAGTACAAAACCGTGGACCCAAATAGTTACGGATTCGACAAATACACTAATAAATACAAACCCTAGGGGTTCTGGACATTTTTTAATAGTCTGTAGAATGATAAATATTCAACCGTGTAACAGTAAAACCAGATCAGGTTAGGATCGACAAAATCAGAGAAATAAACCTGCTACAGACTCAAAAAAGCGATGAACGGATGTTTTGCGAATGGACGACAGGCCTACTACACCTGGGGAGATGGAGTTAGAGATTCTGGTCGATTTCTGACCAGGCCATCTGCATGGCAATACGCCCACAGACTGAAAACATCTGCCTACTTAGACGAGGTGCAGATTGCTGGCATCTGAAAATAATGACCATCTCGCCAGACCAGCTCATTCTCGACACACTGAATCGAGCTCACGTCTGTGCGTTAATAGGTCATCAATACTTACATGCTGCACGAGCCACACGGAACTGCCCAAAATAAATGTCGCAAGCAGGTATAGGTCCATTTTTTTTTCTTTTTTCCTTCAATATGGAAATGACTAAGGTCGAGATCGCTTCAACATTCTTGATCCGTCTGCTCACTCGACTAGCCTCGAGGATAAATAGTGGTAAGAAATTTTATTCCGCAGCATCAAATCGAATATTTTTGTAAAAATGTGATTCCTACCTTTTTGGTCTCCTAATAAACGACTGTATATTCCTCGACAGTAATGGCACATATATTCCATTCAGGGAATGTATCAAATATTCTTGTGTCTACACGTGTCGACTGTTTGTTACACGCAGACGCAGTAAGTTCGGAAACTTTTATACATTCATCTTTGAACAGACTTCATCAACCTCGCCCCGACTACCACCATTAGTTCTTTAGTCTGAGTAGTAAATCTCAACTGCCAATGGGTGTGTGTGCAGTTTCCTTCTGCATTTGCTGAACTTCATCAACGCCGTCGTCGCTATTTTTTCTCTTTAAAAGCCAGCGCCAACCACCATTACGACTACCAAAGCCAGCAAAATGTCAGGCATTAGAATTTTCCCAAAATAATCAGCAGAAATGTATGCTGCGTGCTCAGGGTCTTCTCTGGTTTTTTTCTTATTCGATTTAATTTTTCTCTCGCCCTTTCGGTCTTATTTTGGCTTGATCACGTGGGCGGTGCGGCTTGCGCGTTGTCGCGCGCTGACCAGAAACACTGACTGATAGATTGGAGGATGCAACGAAGAGCAGATGCCTAATTGATCCACTCTGATCTAAATGGATCAGTTAAAGTGTGAGCAAGTTGATGGATGACCCAAACAACACGCGGCAGTGTGGATGGCTGCCGTCGACCCTCCATCCCCATAAACCGCTTCCCCCTTCTTTCCCTCCTTTAATACCAAAAAAAAAAAAAGGAGGAGGAAGAAGAAAAACAGCTCAGAGGCAGAAGTAGCAAGGCCAACAGCAGAAGGAAAGCTGAAGGTGACTGTGGGATCGTTCAATAACTCGCTGTGTCAGGCAGAGGTCAGCTTTGCCTTTCCTGTCGCTTCCCCGAATGCTGTGATCGCTCAGCTGTCGCACTTGTCCTTGCTGTACATCCAGCCTCCTGGTGTAGGCGTCAACGCCGCCCACGCCACGCTGACTCACTACTGGCCGAAGAACAAGGTCTGCTCTCTTCCCGTACTCGTAATCATGAGCTGCTTTCGCCCAAATTCCTCTTCCTCCTATTCCTAACCCTAACCCTTCTTCCTCTCCCCTCCTCCTCACCCACGCCCCCGTTTATTCCACCTTCTCCTTCCCAGTCTTCTTCTATCAAGCTGTCAAAGCCTTTTTGCAATGTATGACTGAATTCTCGATGATCGTTATCGTGTGCTTTGAAGTCGACGATGCTAGCTCTGCATGCAAATTAAAAAAAAAAAAAGAAAAAAAGAAAAAAAAAGCACGGGCAGCAGAGCTTTGCTGGTTTTGTATTTCGAGTAAGCAAAGGGTTTTGTCATTAGTTATTGTCTACATAGTGACCTTTTGAATGAAAGCTTATAGTCCAATGTAGCGGCTTGCTATCATGTAGATATGTGTTTACCTGGGAATGTCAAGAGACCTCTGAACAGGTAAACGAAGAATTAGGACTCATTTTCATTTCAACTGTATTTGAACGGCAAAATAAACGTAAACCAATTTTCTCTACAGTAATTAATTAAGTGTTTTTAGGCAGCTACCCGATTTAGTTCTCTAGTTGACAAAGACGGATGTGTTGGCTAAATTACACCACGTGGTACACAACTCTCAGCTTTGCACTTCAAGCGAGGAAGCCAGCGCGTAGTCGTTATAGTAGCGTTATAGTAGCGTAGCCCTGCGCGGAGACCAACATGATAGTTGTTGTCTTGTGTGGAGATTTCATCCAACATCTGCTGCACCGATAAGAGCACGAAGTACTGCTACAGCTCCTTCCATACAACCACACTATTCAAGTCCAGCATACAGCTGTTACACAGTGTTTGATGAGGCTGTATGGCTAGGACACATGCCTCCAGACTCAATCCCTAAAAGTGCGATAGACACCAGAGGGAAAAAGGAATAGAAGGTGGTCCAAAGAGACATGGAGGCGAACCATCGAGAAGGACCCCAAGAGCAGAGTTCTATACTTGAGACAACCCCCAGAACAGCAACAGACAGAACCAGATGGAGGTCCCTTGCTGTTGCCCCACGTGCCACGTGGTGATGATGAGGTTTTAGGTACTGCCAAGAAATAAAGCAAACGCTAGGGTAAGGATGTAACCCTGTTTCACAACTACGACTAGAGGGGAAAATCCTACATCCTACATGTGTAGAGGGGCGGTAGTTGGGCGATGATTAGTTGTAAGAACAGTGCTGAGACGAGACATCATCTTTACGATTAAGGTCCACCTGTCACACCGGTACAGTCACCCCGACGTCAAAGACTTGTTGTCATTTCTCTAGGCAGGAATGTATTGACCGCTCTGTAAGCCAGTATTGAAATGTCAAAATACTTTTGATAATAGCGAAAACAAAGCTAAAAGAGGAAATAACATATTAGAGACCTGACAAAGCAACATTATTTTTTAGTTTTCCTGGATTGCTGACATATCGATGTTTTCTTGCGCACTTACTCTCTGATCATTAGCCTCAACAAGATTGTATCTTCATCGGACCGAAAGGGCACCTAACGTTTCAGAATTTTGTCATTTCTATAAAACTGTGTCCACAAGCCAGTAATTCCACGAAAGTGCGAAATCACTTGACTGTAAAAGATGTCGTTTCGTGAACTCTTGCCACAAAGAGTCAAGCAGAATCCAGACTGCGAGCTTCAGTTGTTTTTTAGGGTAGAATGTCATCTGTTTGTTGTCAAAGACTGTTTTGAGACTTCATGAAGCAGTTCTAATGCAGTGGAGTCAGTGCTTTGATAACGATGTGTCACACTATTAATGACATTGTTAGAAGCAATTATAGCAAATGGCTGAAAATATAAAAAATGCTTACGTGTGGATCGCAAAATTAACTGAAATGTTGGTGTTTTCTGTAAACTCTCTTTGGATGTTTTCAATAGTAGCAGACCTGAAAAATGTACTGCAAAATATGGTTTTGTTTCATTTTTTTAATAATTATATATGTTTGGCCTATAGTTTTAAACTAGAACTATGAGTTAATCTTAGGCATGGGATGAAAGAAAGTTTTACTGAATTAAAACGTCTTACTTTTTTCCTCCCTTCTGAAATCTTTGTAATTCATGGGATCCACTGGTTTGCAACACTTGATTACAGTGGACCAATGATTATTTATTTGTCTGTACGCTTTCCAACTTTTCTTCTTGAATTCTAGGATTGTTTCCTAGATAGATAATCAGGAACAGTTGTAACTGAGTAATAAGTCAGGTATTTGACCCCACCCCTCCATCATCAGGTTCCTGTTTTCTGTGATGGTCCACTTTTCACTATTTTTACATATTATGTCTCAGCAACAGCTCGGACAATGTTCGCACCGTCTCACTCACGCATCAGTCACCCATGCACCGGTGCACCAGCTCATATCGACTGCAGCAGGAATAAATCAGACAGCAACATGTGACACAGAGCCAGCATCCTTGGCATGCGCAGTGACAACGTGCCTTCCTCTTTGGGGAGTTCCTTGACGTCAGACACCTGCTATTGATGAGCTGTGTAGATGATGAACACGTCCATAAAGGGGCAGTTGAAGACATTTCTGATGAAGGCAGCCACATCTCGTTCCGATGGACAAAAAACAGCACTAATCATATCATTCTGGACCGTTTATCATAGTACGTGTTATACATTATACTAGCCATAGTGTGTGTAATTAATATAGGTATATAACACGTATCAAAGTGCGTGTATATCATATAGTAGTTACAGCAAGTGCATGTAATATATAGTCATAATGTGTGTATGCAATATGTCAGTCATAGTACATGCCTGTAATATATGTGTGTGTATGTAATGTATTCAAGAAGTCTTTTTCGGCAAAATCGCGTTATGTTCTGACACTATTTCTTTAATCACGTATACCAAAGTCCTTACAATTACTTCTCTCATGTACATTAGTTACCTTCTATCTAGCATCACATGTTCAAAGCTTAACAGAAGATAACCCAGTATTTGTCTCTAAAAATGTCCTTGGCCTACAAGTACCTAGATATTTCTCATCTCAGTTGGTAAAGGTTATTAGGGTAATGCGACCAGACAAAAATCGTCCATGTTTTTGTCTCTGCATTTATTTAGAATTTCCTCTTTTTTATGAAGAACTACTTTCTGGATTGGCTTCTCACTGCAGTTGACGGTACTTCGATAACGTCGAAGACTTGAGGATGTTGATAACCATGGCAGCAAGACCCTGTCGCCCTGGTACTTCCAGTGCTGGTGAAAAAAGATCTTCATGGATTTTCCAGTCCACAGATTAAGGAAGACGTCATAGAGCAGTATTTTCAGTTGTGCACATTAAAAGATTATATCAAAAATGGCTTTCGACCTCATCTAAGTTCTCAAACAGGAATATGATAATCACTATTTTCGGCGAAAATATAAATAATAGTAAGCAAAGTTTACAGCAATGATTGATCTCTAAAGAATTTTACAAATTAGCACACACTTTTTTTTATCAACATTCCAATCGTGTCTCTCTGTCTGTTTGTCTATCTGTCCTCATCTTCGCTTAATCTGAAAACAAATGTTAAATTATGTTAGAGGAGGAAGGTTGGAGTTACTTAATATTACATAATGATCATAGCTGCTAACATTTTCAGCGAATGTAACAGCAAAAGAAGCTTTCGGAGACAGTTACCATGAATAATAAGTCGCTAATGGAACCCCGCCAACGAAACGAACGGGACTGATTATAGGTGATGAGGGAGCAGCACGTGCTCAAGTTTCCGAAAGGCACGCCGGGATGTCTGTCACCTATTGCCTGTCATTCGTCGTCAGGGGCAAAGGAAACTGGTTATCAGACGACTGCGCCAAGATCCACATCTTGCCTGCCCTCTTTCCAGCAAAGAAACCTGAGATGTTGACCAAGTTAGCCAACTCACAGTGGAGGAAAAAAGTAAAAGAGCGAATATTATATAGCCAGTCAAAGATGCACTAATTTCTGAATTATTATTGAGTACATCGAAGGATTCTGAATTATTATTAAATATATCCAAAGTTTCTGAATTGTTCTTCAACGGTTTCAGAGTCATTTTTGAATGGCTTTAAATACATAACAGGTTCCTAAATAATTAATACAGAGAATTTTTCTAAATTATTATTAAATATATAAAAGGTTTTCGAGTTATTATTTCGAAACCCATTTAGGAATAAAGCAGGCATCTTTTGATAAAGGAAAGACATGAGTCACTATTCAATAAACATGATAGTCAATGTAGCGTGCATGCTGCAGTTTGTTCCTTTCGCCTGCGCGTGCATGTCTGTCATTCTTGTGTTATCGCTATCTTTATTATTCTTTGTGTTGTGTCAAGTTCCATTTTTGTTCGTGTCTGCAATACTATTGGCCTTAGGCGGTCTTCCGTTGTTAGGACAATCGAATTCCGCTGGATGGGATGTAGACTTAAATAAATACACGCCTGCCCCCTTCCCATCTCTCTGCCTGGTTTTTTCCCCCCTTCTTCATCCTTTTTCCCTATTTATTGACGCTTTCATCAAATAAATTTCTACCGGACTGCAAAAGCAAGGAAAGAAATCCGCCGGATCCACCATCAGCGTGCCAAGAGGAGGCGAGTCTTTTCTCATTTTGTCCGGCATCATCCCACACACCCCGCGTGATTCGTCATCCTGCTCAGCTTGTCGTAAAAGCGTTTGTTCCTCTTTTTTTCCTCCCCAGAAGGCTTAGGACTGGTCGTCGTGGGCGTAGGTTGCATGTGATGATGGTCTCCAGCAACACGAACGGCCGCAAAACACAGAGCAGGCTTCCGGTGCCGTGTTCACTCTTATGAAAATGATTCTAAGGAGGATGGGGTTTCCCCTTACTCCATCATGCGATTCCGAAATCGTCAGCTTGTTGCTGATGGAGGTGCCGAAAATGGTATACGAGGAACAAGAATATCTCCAGAAACTTCTTTCAGCCGTGTTCGTGTCATGAATAATTAATTTCTTCTGCCACGCCAACTCACTCGTGAGGTCAAGCAATCCTGGAAATCGTCTTTCTTAACAATTTTTATCTGACATGGCGGTACTAGGGTATTTTTCTTGTGTACGGGAACTTCCGAGAATTAGCGAGAATTTTTGTAAAATGTTAGGTTTTAAGTTCTTCGTAAGTCGAAACCCTAGTGGTACGAAATGACACTTTTCGTGGATGTGAATTTTCCTAACAAGAGGGAAACGGAGTGTACTGAAAGTAAGGAAAAATTATGTGAAACAAGTATTAAATTAAATGCTTCAGCTTCACTTTAAAATGTGTCAATCAGCAAATGATTCTGTCGTTTTCCTCCGCTGAATAGAATTTGCACCCGGCCTCCACCCCCGAGATCTCTGATGCGTAGCTTTTTATTTACATCGCTTGTGTAGCGATAAAAGCCTGGTGAAGGGTTTCTCAGGCCTCCCGCAACAATCTTCAATACTTTTTTCTTCTTCCAAAAAATTTCAATAATAGCATCACTTTTCAATTTGTAGTGCTTTTCCTCGCGCAAATCACGCAGCAAGGATATAAAAAAAAATCAAAGGTTAAAGGTCACACAAGCCTGGCCTGTGATTTGTCATCATTTCTTTCCCGACTGTACTTGGGAATTTCTTTTTCTATTCCATCCTTTGTTTTTTTCATTTTTGTATCCCCTTTCCATTGGAGTTCACAGTATGTGGCGTCCCACGCAAGTCTTCATATTTCTTGCCAAGCCTCATGTCCGTGACAGCCTTAACATGATTGTGACAACTTTACGCGGCATCTTAGGGACGCCTTCCCCCATCATAAATCAATTTTTAATATTATCTCTCCACCCCCTTCGACTACCATGTCCGCCAGAGCCTCGCAATGAGCGCTAGGCCTTCACCCCGGACAGCCGTAATGACGTCATCTCATTACGCAGAAAGAAAAACGCATCACATGCGTCTTGCGTCACTGTGTAGTTTAAAAAAAAAAACACTCCCGCCTTCCCCCCCCCCCCACTTCTCCCTCAACAACGACGGTAGCCTCCCTTCCTACGCGGTCGTCGATCACCAAGGTGACAAGTAACAGAAAAGCGGAGGAATGATTAGAAAATAATGTAGAAGATGTGCGGGGAGGTGGGGTAACGAGATCAAAGGAAGCGAAGGATCAGGAAAAAAGAATTAATGAGTTAAAAGGAAACGGGCAGGGCTGTTTCTACCAGATGGATGAACTGGATGTGTAGAGAAACGTGCACACCTGTGCAACACCATTGTACCCGCACATGCAATAAGTACACATGAAAGTTGAGCAAGCAGCCCTCTTCAATGTTGAATTTTCCCATCAAATGCTACAGCCTACCCCTCCACCCTCACCTTCCGTACCAGACTTTTTTTTTGTGTGAAAAATTCAATGAAATTATGGAAGAGTTTCCGCTCATATTGCAGGTGTAGCAGTTCCTCAGCAATGGTGCTGTGGCCATTTTGGATTACTTTCAGGATGACTTTGGTGGCTGATTAGCTCTGTGGTTCTGTAATGTTGGAACTTTGGAAGGATCGGCGGGGTCAAGGCTAGTGATCGCATCCCTTCTTTGATTCATGTTTTGTGTCCCCACATTCTCAGACAGAGTAGTGAAGACCTCTGTTGATTCTTCTCCAATATTGTTTGAGAAGCTTGTTTGGGACTTTTATCAAAGCCAGGTGCCCTCCCACATTCAACTTCATATACTTCATATAAAGCTCTCTCGACATCTTCCGACTGGTAGATTTGCAGGTGCGTTTATTTTAGTCAGGTTGCTTTGAAGGACGTTGCCGTCTGTCTTTAGCAAGAAGTTGTCCAGGTTTTCAAATACAGAAATATTCTGCCCATTTCTGACTTCGATAATTGAAGCTTTGTGCTAATCTGTCTTGGTGAGAGTCTTCGGAGGATGAATAATTTTGTTCTACTGTCACTGTCCTCCTCGGTGCTACAGCATTTCCACCTCCCTTTCTCCTTAGCTTTCTTCGTCTACTTCTCTGTCATTGTTCACTGTTTTGTACTTCGATGCTGCTTCAGTTTGGAAAGTTCCCAGCTAACAACACCATATCGTCTTTCATTGAGTCCTGATAGAACTTCATTAATAATCTAATCTTCAGTACTACACACTTCCGCCCTCATTTATTCATGCACTCCAGTCTCTTACAGACTCTCAGCACAGTGACTAACATCCCTTTCTCCTTCATTCACCCTCTGTCCTTCCAAGAAACCGAGGTCGCTGCCTCCAATATTCACTCTAATAGGTAAACGATAGGTAAGGGTCACTCCCTCCATCTGTTCCAGGTATTATTTGATGTCTACTTTCTCTTCTTTCACCGTTTCACTCGTAGGGCACTCCTTCCATCCTGCTAGAAAGGCGACATCAAGCCATGTACACTCCTACCCTCTCCTCTCCCAGGAAGCAACACGATCAAAGGGACAATCCTCCCTCTACCCACCTATTTGTTGCAGGCTTATTAATGCTTCCTATCACATATCTTGTGATCGCTATCTTGGGTTAATAAAACTGGTGACAGGTGTTAGTCTGTGCTCGCCCACGCCCCGTGCACGAAGAAAAACCCAACTGTGGTTTACTCTACAAATAGTAACTTGGGTTATTGGTTCTATCGCCTGCTTCTTAGAAAGATGTCTATATGTTTATGTACGGCATAAATTCTGTGTTTATACATATCTTTAATTAATGATGAAGACTGGGGGTGACAAGGAGGATGCTTGAGAGCTTTGCCTAGTGTAGTACCCACCCCGTCTCCCGATGGCCTTAAATATCGTGAAATCAGAGATCGTCAATATTATACCAGAAGAATGAGGACTAAACACATTAAGCCATCGACAAAATTAGAAAACCTTTCTTAAGAAAGGTGGTATGCTTAGATCAAAGTGTTCGGTACTTTGAAAATAGACATGGCTCCGACGCGAAAACTATAGAAGAAAAGCGAAGAAAACAGCGATAAAAACCACTAATGAACAGAACAGCAACGACTGTCAAGTTGCAAGAGATACGATGAAAAAAAAAAATTTTTTTAAACTTTATTATAAAGGTGTTATTTATACAGCCCACCATAACGCCCACGAAGGAGCATGCTTTCAGTGCTTGAGACAAGTAGGAGACATGGACAGAAGGAGAAACAATCATGCAGACAAATAATAAAATATAAACTTAGAAGACACAAAGAAGAATCAGGGAACAAAAAATAAGGATGAAGAGTGTCATAAATCTGCAATGATAGAGGATACGTGATACAATCGCGGCGATGTCATTCTGTCACGATATCTTCACAATCTCATCCACTCCTTCGTTCCGTGTGTCTGTCCATCTTATCGTAAGTTCGATCCAGTCATTCGTCCTTTCTTTCCGATTTTCCATGTTGGGGGAAGGGTCCACCCAGTCGTGGATGTGTATTACTCATTTTCGATATTTTCTGACAATGATTCATTGTTTCCCCATCAGTAAATTCACAGCAGCTGGCAATCTTTTCATCTGCCAACAGTTTCTTCTGTTATCATTTCATTATTTTCCACATTTATGCAATCACCCAAAGGCAAAAAATAAGATAAAATAAAATAAATAAAATAAAAACCACATTCCCTTCAGTCTTTACAATCCAATTAGTGTGAGTTAAATTTCAATCGCTGAGTGCACGAGTGCCTTTTACTTTAAACTGAATCAAAATGGATCGCAATCCCGTTAAAGAGGATACTCAATATTTAAGTTTCTTCAGTGTTTAATAACCAACCAATAAAACCTTATCAGCAGCACGAAAATATAATATTCAAACTGTCGTGTAGGATGTATGGTCAGAGTGACTACACCAGCAACATAACATGGAGCAAGAAGAGACATTTTCCCTTCATTAGCTTAAAAATACTTTATTCTTTAATATCACAGATAATTTAGACATAACAAATAGCTCTGGTTATCCTTTTGGTTTTTCATATTTCTTGAAAAATCTACAAGCTTAAACATCACTTAGACGTGAAAGGCTAAACGTCACTGAGATGTCAGAGGGTCAAAGGTTACTGAGAACTGAGAGAGAGAGAGAGATCCCTGAGAAATGAGGGAAAAACCGTCACTAAGACCTACGACAGAGAGAGCGTTTCTTCCTCGTTATCTTTCCTTCTCTTCCTGTTTCTTTTTCACCCTCCTTTTTTATTCCTCCTCTTTCTATTTCTTCTTTCTCTTCTTCCTTCTTTTTCCCTTCTTCCTTTTCTTTTTTCTGTATTTTTTTTTCTTCGTGTTGTTTTTTTTCTCTTCTTGTTTGTGCTTACTTAAAAAAAAATGACAGGATGCGGGACAAATTGGTAAAACGCGACGTTTGCATGACAGTAAATACATGACAGAAGTACAATTTGCTCAACAAGGAGCTCGGCTTTTGCCGCCATTGTGGTAACCGGAAAGTGGGCCTCCATTGTCACAGAACTCCTTGCTAACGTCCTCCCCAACGGAGTCATTTCCATCAGTGGATCCAGCCACAACACGCTAAGTTTCACCTAGCGATAGCTAGTGAAAATGTTTACAAAACTCGCTGTTTGTTGTTGTTGTTGTTGTTTTATTTATTTTATTTTTTTTTGTTTGTTTGTTTTTTTTTTTGTTTTTTTCTTTTCTTGTTTTTCTTTTGGACTGTTTGAAATAATAAGAAAAAGACTTAAAGAATTATTAAGGAAAATGAAGGAAAAGTATATTTATTAGATGTCAGGATAAGTATTTCAAATCGAATGTTCTATCTGTTGCTCTCGGTTCCGGGCTTAGATGTTGGTTTTCATTGTCTTACTTTGATAATTGTACGAATATTTATCGGCAGATAATTGACTACATCCTGGCTATCCTTTGTGTCAAACGTGTCAGTAAATCAAATACTTGGCATAGCTGTTCGTAGTATGCGCATGTGCATTAGTCATCCTACCGTACTTTGATCGATTTATACAACTAAAAAACAAAACAAAAATACACCCCCGCAACAAAATATTTAAAAAATTATTTTTCAAAATGTGTCTCTACTTCTAAACGTTGACCAGACGCGCCTACGCTGGACCCTCCTAAAACCACGTGACCAGACTCATCCATCAGATTTGTCAGGATGCGCGGGCGATAACCGAAAGGAGAGATGGCGCTGCAAGTCGTCTGCCATCTTTGCGACTTCGCTGATAGCGTTTTGTCGCCAAGTCGCACACCGCGGCAGTGCGTGGGTGAGGCCATTACACTCCAACGCAGATCCCCTTCTAGGCCTTTCATTTGTGTAAGGGGTTGAGTGTACAGCGTCGTTAATTCTTATCACAGCCCTGCGCCCGGCGATCGATACCCGGGTCCTCAACTCTCCAGTATCGCTGCCGGAAGTCGCTTGCCCAGGCCGCGCAGGCGTAGTGCTGCATTATGGGCGCGGAAGTGGCGACGGTAGGTCAGTTATGGCCGTGATGTGCGCGCGTCTTTGTGCTCGGTTCTCGCCTGTCCAAAACAGCTCGTCGGGGGCGGTAGGTTAGGTGGTGATGGGGTGGGGGAGGAGGAGGAGGGAGAGGTAGGGAGGGTGGAGAGAGGCGGGGGAGGAGGAGTTTGAGTTTTCATAGCGATGTGAAGGCGATTCAGAGTTTGAAAAGGAGAGATGCTGAGATGAGGGGGCAAATGACATTGGTTGATACAGGTGGGATGCCAATCTGGCTGAGGCAGCTCTGGGGTGACAGAAAATTGGTTTATATACAACAGATGGAGGAGATCTAAACTACGGTTCATGCTCTTTTTTCTTTCCTCTTTGGTTTCCTTTAGGTGGTGATGATGATGATGATGATGATGATGATGATGCATTTCTCCATCTTAATTTGCTTTTTACCGTCTTCATGTGATCCTTTTTCTCTAACTTTCCTTCTCTTCCCGTTCCGTTTTGTCATTCTCTTTGCTCCACCATCCCGTCATCACAGCATTAAGGCTTTACTGACTTTTCCTCTGTATTTTGTGAAGAAATTCTGTATGGTTTGTTTGTTTGTTTGTTGTTGTTGGTTTTCTTTTTTTTTTTTCGTCCTCGCTCTGATCTCCTCCATTATTCCCCCTCTTCCTCCCGATCCTCTGGGTTTGACCTTTGACACTGGTCCTAAGTAAGGTAAAGGCGTTTTTCTTGGTATTGTGCGTTCTTTTCTCCGTTACAAATGCAAACACGAAACAACACTTCCGTATCTGTCATAAACTTGGTACGTGTCTAAACAAACCTTTAGCAACAGGAAACTGTGAGCTGGCATTGAAGATGGCAGGGTATGTGTTCTTGACTTTGTCTCTCAAGCTGTACTGTGTGTTTGTTCTCACCTCTTGGGTGTCTTTCATGTGCTGTCATGCTTTGAATCGTACATTATATATCTCCCAGAATCACCTAACGAGCTCGGGGTAAGATGTGGGAAAAGTGTCTGGAAACAACGACAGCGGGTATTATACATCAGACATCTATACCTCACCTCTTACTGTAATCTTGTAACTTGCTACCGTCGTCGATGTGCTGGCGGACATCTGTATCAAACCACCCCGGGTTCTGAACTTGTGGAAACATAGGTAGATATAAGATTACAACTCAGACGATGTCTTGAATGCCAGCACCAGTTAATCGAGATATTAAAGTCATATTAAGGGTGTTATGACCATGCGGATCGCCGAATGGTTACGGTACTGACGTTCGAACCAAAGATACTCTGATTCGACTCCCATGCAACGCAGCAGGCTTTCCCTAGTCGAAGTTGCATTGGCATTGGTACCTGACTCCATTGAGGGCTGGGGAAAGGTAAAGAAGAGAGAAGATTTGGGCACCAACCCCACAATAAAAGCTGGCCTCCAGAAATGGGAGATCCTTAACACCTCATTTCCCAGACGACCTAAAAAATTATATAAAAAAAAGTTAGGGGACTACCTTTAGATTCTTTACCAGCCAAGATGAAGTAAAACTTCCATGTCAGAAAATTAATTCAAACACTTCACATGAATGACTTTCTTCCGTACTTGTTCCTTCCTCACCGTAACAAATCATTTTCTTCGTGGTATGTTACCCTATTATTTTTTTTTTAATTCATTGTGAATAATTAGCAAGAAAATTGTGAAGGTGAATAAAAAGAATAAATAGTTCTACGCCTGATGTAATTTTAGAGACAGGATTGACCCCAAAATAAAAAAAGGGCAAAGCAAAGCATTTTTCTTTCACACATTATTGTTTCATATGGTGTCATCATTGCACATCGGAAGCGTCCTACGCCTCGTCTCACGTGCTGTTGCCAAAAATAACCTGCAGACAGACAGTATTTACGGCGATTCCAAGCGTACATCCAGGCTATATTGGTACCTCAGTCCTCAGTCATACGACAGTTTACGCAAGACCGGTCTGTACCCGGGCTGGCGGCAGTTAAACACAGTAAGCGTGGTGCGCTGTTTAAACACGACTAAGCGAGGTGCATTGTTTAACTAAACAATCCGTCTTGCCGCCGTGCAGGCGTTGACGTCCTCGCTCGTGGGTTGGGCTTTGTGTCCCATGTCAAACAACGCCTACCACACGTAGCCCAGCGCCATCCTCTTGTCTTCCTTTCTTCGTATTTCCACGCAGCGACGAGCACGCTGAAAGATGCATGATACTGTTGGTGACAAAAATGAATCTTGTAGGTGGATGGCCAAGAGGGGATGGCTGTCTCCCTTTAGTTGGTGGTCAGCCATGCGGGATAATTAATTGCGGTTTTGTTTTTGTTTTACTTGCAGCTAAATCCGTCTGGGATTCACGTGAAATTAATTGAAAATAAACAGACTGAATTTGATTGCTCATACGAGTAATATATGTATTTGCAGGGGCAAAAACGTGTTAGTAGGCATCAAATGCGTTGTACAAATTCATTGATTGTCATTCAAATTATAACTACTCACTCCGTCTCTGTCACACACAGACACACAGATGGAGATAGTGGCGGAAACCTGAGTACCCGAGCAATAACTAATATCCCTGGACTGTTGGCAGACGATTTTTTCCAGTTAACTGCTGAAACGAGGCATTAGACGACATAGCTTCCGGTTTAGTCACATTTTTTTGTTACGGCTTGCCGAGACTAACAGCGGAGAGCTTCGCAAGAGGTTAAGAGTGAGTCTCGGCATACAGATAACAGTCCATCAATACACTTCCATGACCCGAGGAAATCCACCGATAGTCAGTCCTGTAAATAAGTGTCACATTGAGAGAGAGGTATGTCACAGCCGAGATACGAACACACGACATTCGATTCTCGCTGTATTGTTGACATAAGGCGCTCACTTGAGTGACTTCCAAACGGAATCTTCTACAACCATAAGCTGTCTCAGATACAGAACCACGGACATTTCCCAAAGATCAGTTAATTTAGACAGGTACACGTCATCCGTACATGCCATACATGCCGTACATTTACTCATTCGCTCACCCACTCATTCGCTCGTTGGTTGGCGGAGGAAGCGGCTACTTTGTGTAATGACCATTGAATCCATCAGTAGACTGTCGCTGTATCAATAACAATACCCAGGCGGCTGTAGCTTTCTAGCACCAGACAAGCCCACGCACAGCTTGTTGCGTGTAGGGTGTGTGGGAGGATCCCTGCGGTTCTCAAGACGGTCTGTCCCCATCTCTTGTCTGTCTTTTGCTTGCCTCTCTCTCTCGCGCGCGCACGTGTGAGAGAGAGAGAAAGAAAGAACTGCGCGGTAGAATAAGGAGACAGCGCTTGCCACCAAAAACAGAAAGTGTCCATTACTGGTGTTTCTCGTCAAGACTGCAGCTAGAAACAATCCACGCGCGAACATTTATCAGACATTAGTGTCCGTGAAGGTAGGCGTGTGATATTTGCATACGATTATTCACAAATTTCCCTCGGCACTCTCGTGAAATGGAAACGTAAAAAAACCGACAAGGGAACATTTTTCAGCTGTATCGTCGTCGTCGTCGTCGTCGTCGTCCTCCTCCTCCTCCTCATCATCATCATCATCATCATCATCATCATCGGCGTCGTCCCCATCATCATGGCCGTCACAGCCACCTTCAAGCAGTTTTTTTCTTCTGAAACTTCAATTATGTTTGTTAGAAAAAGAAAAAAAAAATAGGTATTTTCCCTGAAACTGTTGTACATTTTAGTTTTGGTTGATCAGATCACAATCCGAGGTTTTATTGTAAAATTTCAAGCAATTTTAATTCACCGAAACAACGGTTTTCCTTTAGACTTTTTAATATTTTCCTGCATTTAGTTGGTGCTGCATGTTACTGTCACGCTGGCTGCTTTAACATGTCCTGTCGAAGTCAGTGGAAATTTAGGAGCTGAGAACTGCATCTCTGCTAAGTGACTGAGAGGTGGGCAGCAGATAAGCTCTGATGTATGCAGGATGCAGCGATCTGGCCGGAAGAGATGAGCGTGGTCGTGAGTCTTATCACCACATCCGAAAACTTTGCTGTCTGACATTTGCAGGCTAAAATTATTATTCCCTGCAAGCCCACACTCGTTAGACCATGATGAAATTGATTCCTTGAGCTTAATTAGCACTAAAAATAATTACATCACAATTTTTCTGAGAAAAGGAATTGTTAAAATCGACAAGCGATAAAGTCAAACGTAGATACTCATGAAAAAAATAACATAAGTATATAATGAGTATATAATGAATAACGAACAAAAATAGCTAGCAATATGTCCTGCAAAGTTGTCACAGCCACGAGGCTTACTTGACTGATGAAGTGACACAGAAAGGTAGTGTGGAAGTCTTCGTTATTTTTTTGTGTTTATTTTACTTGATTTTGTTTGTTTTTGTTGCTAATTGTTGTTGCGCTTTTTGATGATTTTTTTTTCTCTGTTCGCAGATATATCAGTTGTGTTGCTGGGTCAGCTTCGCTTCCTCAAGAGAGTTGACTGAGTTAAAACACTCACGTGGCTGTTATTAGTTTTCCAGTACAGTACTGCACCCACAGATCATGGAAGTCTGTGACTGCACCTTCATGTGACTCTAAGGGAAACACCTCACAAGAATTTAAACTGGTTCCGGGTCTGCGCATCACCCGAGCCCTTCCACCTGCGACTGTTTACTTCGTCGACTTGTTAAAAGATACTTGATGGGTAGCTGTGAGACCAAAGACACCCGACACTCTTGGGTGAGACTAGAGACCAACTGGCTGCTGTTCCCTTCCCACCCGACCACCGCCACCTGCGAAAAAACACACACACATACACACTTGACCATTTTAATGCCGCTCTTTTCACGTTCGGGTGCAGATGATTGGGAAATTCCTCCACTCCTCGTCGCCGGCGACGTTTGCTTGAGGAAGTGAGGCATCGATGCCGGCGGCTATTTTTAGCTGCTACCCGCTTATCAGTGGCGAGGCTCATTGAGAGCGGAAGCGCTTCCGCTCCGGCCTCCGACACTTGGCTCGCAGCATGAGTTGCTGATTACTTTCCCACACACCCACATCCCAGACGTTTTACAGACCTTTTCTTCCCCAGCAAACACGAGAGGCCTTCAGATGTGGGTTTCTATGTCGTTATTGAGTCTTCCCCTCGTACGTGAGCTTCCTCCTCGTGATGGCTTAGCTCGTTCCATTTATTTGAAACATTTAGTCTTCTGCAGTTATCTTTTAAAAAAAACTTTTTCTAAAAGAAAGGAGGGATGGCTGAACGGGGGGTAATCATGCTGCTGTCTGCAAAGATGAACAAGAATGGCAGCGTTATCTAGACCGGATGTATCGCTTTCTTCTGAGATAGTCAGGAGACGACGGCAACACCGTGAGGACAGGATGAGAAAATTACGCCCACGTGTCTTGGTGTTCTCTCCCTTTCCTTTCCAAGAGTACTTGGTTAATTGGTTGTTTATTGTTGTCTGAGTCATATCTCTTTCTCCCCTTCCCTTCGTCGACTAGAGTTATCCTACCACCTTGTGGGACTCCGATAGTGCAACTACCTCTGAGGTCTCTTGCAAGTCTCAAAGAGGGCTACCTCTGGACTTTCTTTACTAGGTTCAATAAAAAATACGAAAAGTGTCTCTCCAACTTGATAACCCAAGCCTGGAAGGTTCATTGAAAGACCTGACCTGTTCGTCAAGACTGAAATACTCAGGTATCGTCCTTACTTCCCGGTCATCGTTCTCACCTGTTATTTCTGTAGTAGGCTCGCAGTTTTGTAATCTCTTCCTTTTTCAGGACTAGACCTTAACAAACATGTTCTGCTTTTCCTGCCTCGAAAAAAAATGTATTGCCATTGTTATTGTCTCTCTACAGAAGATCTATCTAGCACGCGGGCCATATATCACTGACGACTCATCGTCTCCTGATAAGCCGACACCATTCCTGCCCCTAGCAATCCTCCACCCGCCATCCACCCCGTCCCCTCTTCTGTGGCCTGACCTTCACTATCAGCCCATTTCTCACTGGTGTTGTTTTATTTCTATTTCCATCTGTTTAATAACTGGAAGATTAAAAGTGCGAGTAGTCTGTTGTTTATGTATTAAGTTTCTTTCTACGTGTTGGACTTTTTTTTAAACTGCCTCGCCTAACCTGAGATTCAGTACAGATGTCGACAGATGTTCAAAGTGGTTTTTTATGGGGCACCAAGACAGGAATTTTCTCTAATTTTCTCTTTATAGCCATGTAATGCATTTTATACTTATAGAAGCCAATAGTTGTACAACGTATATAATGAGAAAATTAGAAAAAATCCCTCCTTGGTGCTCTATACTTTTTGACATATGTTGGTTCTCTGTGCCACGTGGCTCTAACCCTTGTTCGATCGAGGGCTTTGCTGAAACAGTAGAGGAAATGCGAAACTAATTGGAAAGTCATGGGAGTGAGGGATTTATTCCATTGTCACAATTCCATCTGCTTCCGAACTGAGGGAGGGGACACAAATTAAAAATAAAAACTCAGCCTGGCAACGACCTCTTCTCCTATATTTCCGCCCACACGTCTGTCCACCCTCATCCAACTCCTTCAACCTCTTTAGTTCTGTGTAATGGACGTCTCGCGGTGTGACCCACTCGGACCACAAGATTAGCATCATTGCTCACATGTCCAGAGATGTTTGGTGGTGTGACTCACTCAGACAGCAAGACCAAACTCCACTGCTCACACTGTACATGTAGGTGACAAGGTGATGAGCACTTACCTGAACAAACCACCTTCCCTATCCATGTCTCCAACATGTCTCTTATTTGGGAAATATTTATTATCAAAGACAATAAATGTATCAACAGACTGATTTTATTTTGTTGGAGGCAAGGAATGGGATTCGGGGAAACCATTATTCCTAATGTCTTGGTGTGAGAAGTGTCCTGTGATATTTATTTTAGCTCTACATGTTGAGTTTGCACCTGACTTATTGTCACAAGAAAATTGTAGCGAATGTGAGTAACTATGTATTCCTTGCGCTAGAGAGTACAACAAAGATAAAAAAACCATTAAAGAGTCTGGAGACTTCCCGAAAATTCCCTCTCCTCTTGTCGGTCTATCGATGAGAGGCACAAAATCCCACAACAGGGATTTCAGACCGGGGTAGCTATGATGATGACAGTTCCACTAACGCACTTGGGGACGAAAGCATGTACACACGGACCCACGCACAGCTACAAGCAAGTTTTCGCTGTGTGTGTGTGAGTGTGTTGCGCGACCACCCACGACGCACTTCTGTAGTCAGCTTTGCTGCTGATCGTAATTTAAGCCGCAGCTTTGGCGGGCGAGGTGGTCTGCTCTTGGCTTCTGTTTCCTCGGGAAGTAGGCGACCTCTGGTGAGGCACGATTTACACCACTCGCCATGAGAGCTGTCCTCGTGCTCCCACGGCAACAACTGTTGGCTACAGCACGTCATCTTGCACACACACACATACACACTCTCACGGTCACCTCCCTCGTCCCAGCTGTGGTCTGGCAGTGCAGATGAACCCTTAAACCCTCGTCTATCCTTCCTTGGACGCAGAGACTTACACACAGGGTAGAGTGCAGAAAACTGGTGGACAGTTGGAGCACGAACTTGTATTACTGGACTGCTGGCAGACGATTTTTTTTCCAGTTAACTACTAAAACGAGGCATGAGACTACAAAGCTTCCGGTTTAGTCACATTCATTGTTTAGGCTCGCCGAGACTAACAGCGGAGAGCTTCACAAGAGGCTAAGCGTTGGTCTTGGCAGACAGACAGCAGTCCACCTGTACATGTCCATGGTTGGAGTGATACCTTCCCGATGTAGCGGGCATGGTAGGGAGTTGGTTTATACTCTTATGTATGGGGAGAAATATTTTCTCTAGAACACTCAACTGACAATACATTTCCCAGTTTATCAAAAAAAAAAACAACTTAGCAATTTTCTGTGGGTATTACACCAACTATCCACACCTGGTGCTAGAGTAATCTCTAATCACACTTTTAACGAATTTAACGGTGTTTTTCTCACAAACACGGAGATATAGACTTCTGATAATGAAACTTTCTCGTGTCCTGTTCCGCCACGTCAGCAACAGGAACTACAACACTAATCGCACATAGGAACTTGGTTAGAACTGGCATTAAAGTTTCTTCCACATCATACACACAATTCCCATTCAGCCGGGACATGGTGAGATGAAGTGGGTGGTCGTGGTGACCCAAAAGCAGAAGCGGAAGTGTCAGAGTTACTTCTTTTCCTTCCATAGTTGTCAAGCTGCTTAGAAGAAGAAGTGATGTTTCTGTTGTTTCCATCCCACATGTACTTGTGTGCTTCTCAAGAGATAACTTATATATAGTGCATCTGAACTTCCACTCCCACTCCCACCACAAGAAGCATTAGCGGAGATCACTGATGGCAGACAATTAGGTTTTTATCCATCATCGTTGTTATCAGAGCAAACACAGCTTTCTCATCTGGTCAAAGCTTGGCAAAATTGTTTCCGTGACAAGAACAGCTCGACACAGCGACCACAGTCCCAAATATGTCCTCAAAGTGTCACCAGTCTGTCAGCATCAATGCGACCAAGGGGTAACTTCACAGCAAACAACTTGAGGCAGTACAGCCACTTTTTTCGGACGAAAAGTCTTTAAAACTTTTAGAACTGTTTCTGTAAACAAAGCTAAAAACTGTAAAGCACTTAAGGATGGAAATATTTGCATTACACACTATTGTGAAATAAAATTAATTGAAAATAACATTACCATCTGCTGACCAATGATTTTCAACCTTTACTCTACATTTATCGTGAACTATCATAAGACTAAACTGAATTACATTGAACAAAAGCGTTATCTTAGAAGATGAACTAAAATTTCTAAAGTTGTCAAACATAGCCTTTGATATCCTTGTGCCAAGTTATTCCTTTATTGTAATTTTTCTTTGTAAATGAAATATTAGCTCTTGCTTCGAATTGAATTCAGTACGCCTCTGTGAACATAAGATGTCGATCTCTCTAATTTCACGTCCGCAATGGCAACATAAGGCGATGCTCTCTGTTCTCACTAGCACGTGACCCTCACATCCTTTGTTTGCCGAGGCAGGAATGTTTCGGGTGTAGGCTGAAGTTGGATTTGTCATGATGAGGGCGTATGAGAAGTGGAAGGTTTCATATGGTTTTTCTGATCATATTCAAGGCCAATGAGCATCACATGTCATCATGAGTAGATGAGGGGAAAGAAAAAAAGCATTTATCATGTGAAGTTGCGGAACAACCAAACAGGACATCGAGGTTAATGCCCTGTTGAGCGTCGACTGAGGGGGCAGGTCACGCTTCTCGTTCACTCGCTGGTTAAAATCTCTAAAACGAACAAATATCTCATCTCAGTTCTCAACGCCCATACATAACTGAAAAGATCTGCAACGTGTAGTCGACGAGGGTAGCAACGAGCGATAGAAGATAACAATGGCGGTATCTGGCACCTCGTTGTCGCGCTCAGTGGCGTTGGAAGATTCTGGTCGAGATGATATGTAGCTACCCCAACCACCACACTACAAAAATAACGTTTTATGAAAGACTGATCATAGAGACCGCAGAATGACTGGTTGATGTGATTGTGAGAAAGGGAGTACAGAGTGAGTGATTGCAGGAATGATGCAGATAAGGACGATTCCACTCACATTAATGACAAATATTTTGTACTAATGATTATAAGTTGCTCGAGAAACGTGAAACTCTGGAACCTTCCGTTCGCTCCACACAACGCAAGACTATTAAACAAAAAAGAGTAAATTTTCAATATAAAATATTTTATTTGTTCCACTCCCCTTCCACTCTCTCATAAATTATTATCTTGTATATATATACACACACATTACTTATACACAATTCATGAATGAAACTGAACAAACCAACATAGAAGTGGGAAGGGTATACTAGAGTACTGATGTCATAACTATCAGATATAAATCGAACACAAACTTATTAAAAAAAAATTCTACTGAAAGGGAGGAAACCAAAACTAAAGCGGCACAACTGGTGCTGTCTCTGAGATTATAGTTTACGTTTTATTGGTAAATAATGCACAAGATCCCAGGATAACTTTCTGTGCAAATATTTCGGAGCCGCCACGGGCTGAGTCGAACAGAAACTCGTTTCCGTCATCTCGACAGATCGTCGCTGTCTACGTGAGTTCGACCATCGCTCCTTCGTCACACATCTTCTGTTTGCAAAGCCACAAGCGTGTGAGAAGAACGACTTCATTCTTTTTTTGGTGCACACGCTATTCTCAGTCATAGTAGAGACCGTTATGCACCTTTTCCCTTTGCAGCTGCAATGACGTCATATCCGCTGACGCCCACGAGCTCGAGAGAGAGGCGCTGCTTGTTTCGGCTCGTGAATAAGGCCACTGATGGGTGTTTCTTAGCTAAAACCCTAGAGCTGATGTAGGAATGTTTTCGATGTTTACTAGCTGGCAGTTGACAGGAGCTGCTTGTCCGCCTTAGTGGCCGTGGACCGACGAGTTGATCTCTCCGCCATGCTGCTTCCTTTCGTGCCGTCATTAGCCACGGCTAAATCTCGCATGCACGAAAATGCGTGGGCGGGTGGACTGGGGTGGAGAGTGTGGGGGTGGGTTTGCTTCACAGTAAGCCGGGGACGAGAAGGGAGCTGCAGAAGAGGGGTGAGAAAATAAGAAAAGATTCTTTGTTCAGGGAATATGGAGAAGAAGATGAAGAAGAAAAAAAAAACCAGGCCGCGAATAGGAAGCGAGGTAAACAGTCTCGTATTCAGAGTTTCCTCAGACCAGCGACTGCTTAGCTCGGTTTGTTAGCGCATGCATGCACACACACACACTGTTGTCTCGCCAACACGCGCGTGTATTCATTCTTCCTGAAGGTGCGGTGGCACTTGACAACAGAACGCTCAAGCTATATCTCAGAGCTCTGCCTGCTCTCTCTCTCCCACACCTGTGTGAATGCCCGAGCTGGCTGGCCAGCTTCCACCCGCATCAAGCACCCAGGTGAGGGGTGTGTGTGTAGCAGCCAGCTGTAACGGGATGAAACTTCCTAGCAGGACTAAACTTCTCAGTATAGTCTGCGCATGCGCATGAAGCGAAAGTTCACTTCGTTATCACTACATAGCCATTTTTTTTCTTTTCTTCGCCGAGTTAATAAGTAAAATAGTAAAAGTAAAAATGTTATAGTAAATCGGCGAAGAAAAGAAAAGAAAAAAATGGCTACGCAACGATAACGAAGTGAACTTTCGCTTCATGCGCATGCGCAGACTATACTGAGAAGTTTAGTCCTGCTAGGAAGTTTCATCCCGTTACACTGGCACCTAGCGCCTACTCACAAACATACACAAGCGGGTTGTGAGGGAAGGACCGACATTGAAGATGACTGCGGGCCGAGCAAAGCGGTCTTGATCATTGCAAAACGTTTGATGGAAACTTTGAGCCGAGCGTCGCTAACCTATCCTCGGCAACTAAGCCTTCATTCCTAAAATACCGGCTTTCCTGTGCTTAGTAGCCATTCCTTAAAGATTTGTTTGCGCTGGTGGATCCTCACCCTCCCCTCCCAGCCACTTAGCACCTCACCCACCCTTCTCGTCCTCTTCATGACTTGCTAAAACTTTGTGTTACCCTCCCTAGCGAATGTGAAACATTTTTTTTTTAAATCTCTAATGCTTATTCCGTTACTAGTGATCATCAAGAGCTTCGAACATATTGTGATGTGTCCTCTCGTCTGCAATAAACTGCTCAAACTCTCTCTCTCTCTACATTGCCGGCGCCAGATTTCCGCTTCCGGACATCTGGCTTACTTCCCCCTTCCCTTTAAAGGCATTAAATATTTAATTCTAATTTGTGAAAATAGCCATTTTATGTGTAAATCTAACACAGGAAGTGTTGTTAAATTTTTTACTTTTTGCCCAGCATTAAACGGAATTACTGAGGCGATACAAAGTTTGATTTTTTTAAAAAATGCACAGAATTCTAACAGACATGCAAATAAAATTGTGCCTAAAATACACTCAACACAGCAGCGTTTGTGTTCAGTAAACTAAGACAAGGAAGGTAACAAGTCGTTCAATGACACTATCAACAACCCCAGCAGTTTGTCACAGGTGGTTATGTTCCTGTTATTTGTTAAAGGTGTACAAATGTACGAGGGCAATAGTACAGGCTTCAGTCAATGTACGAACACGGTATTCACTTCTTTCACAAGCAGCAGTGTTCATTCAAGTTAATGCTGTGGTCATCATGGAGGACGCATGTCTTGAATGCAGTCATCTGGACATTAAGGCATGATGATGGAGACCAGAAGTGGACAGAGAGACTGCATGAAGAAAGAGGCATGATACACAGAGACTGATAGGTTGGACGATTGGACAGACAGACAATTAAATACAGATTCGCTGGTCAGAATTGATCGGATTAGACAGAAAAACAAGATGAAGACAATCTTATTTAATAAGGGTAAACTCTCGAGATTGACCCCCACAAGGAGATAAATATTCCAGTAACGGCACTTAGAAGTAAACAGTCTCGTGCTGCGGTGCACGCTTGTTATTATGGCATTGGCAGTAGTTCAGGTTCAAACCTCACGCTAGGGCTGACGACCAGCCCAGAATCACATGTTACTAAATCGTGTACCCGAAAAACACTTACACATTTAAACAGATACTTCAAAAAAAAAAAAAATAGACATTTTCATGTAGTTCACAGTATACTAGAAAGGAATGAAATCGTTCGTTCATGCGTCTTCTCAACAATAACAACAAAAAATATATTGCTTCAGCAGAAACCTGAGCTTCGGTTGGAATAACTCTAAAACATGTGTCTCCCTTTTTCCTTTAACAAAAATTATTCAATTATTTCAGGAACTCCAAGAGTCATGCAGCCTCGCAGTGTTTTGCAGAAGCATGCGACCCCGACACAACTTGAGTTGATGGTTAGTCTGTCAGACAGCTTAGTCCTCGTCGTCAGCATTCGTGCACTCGAGAAAATGTTCGCCAAGCACTCATCCATGGAGAACGTACTCCATAGAACGAGGTACGCAGGCACAATCGCAATGGTCCACCCACACACACACCTACACAACCTCCATCGAGATCCAGGTCGTAGGACTAAGCGTCTTTGGTCAAGCATCCGGCAGAAACAACGGCCTCGTCATGTCTCCAGAATCTCCCTCCAGCTGCACTAACTAGGCAAGGGAAGTGGGGTCAAGGCCAGAGATCTTGGAATCATGAAGTCCGGATTGGAGAAGGAAAAAAAACAGGGCATGTCGGACGGGGTGGCTGCGGACGAAGGCGGAGGCGGAAGCTCTGCGCTGGACGTGTACGGGGGGAGTTCGAGATCGTCGGAGGAGTCTGTCGTTAGAAGAAGAGTCGGAAGATCCGAGCTGCCCTCCCCCAGGGACAGAGGACAGGGCGTCTGAGGGGACGAGCGGGACCTGGAGGCGCAGGGTGTCAAGGGGACTGCGGTGGGCGTGCGGGGCACCTCGCCGCGATCTATGCGGTGCCCGTAGTCCTGCAGCTGCTGCATGAAGTTGAGGTTGGGGTCGATGACCTCGCGTCGCGTGCGCACGTGCTCATAGGCAGCGTCGAGAGACAGGTGACAGGTGCGCATCAGGTAAGCCAGGCACACGGTGGCAGACCTACTCCGCCCGGCATGGCAATGCACCAGCACTTTCCCGCCGTTCTGCTTTATGGAATCTGCACAAAACATAGCAGGACGTTTAGACCTTTTATTAGGTTTGAAAAAAAACTACACTAGCAATCAGATAAACTCACAGGATAAGAATCAACAATAACAGCCGCAATAAACGAGGGGAAAAAAGAACCCCAGGCGATGTTTTCCCAGGTTGTCATAAGTATATTCGAGATCCACAAGTTAGAGAGGAAATTGTTTAAAAAGACAGGCCGTGACATAAATTATTTATGCCACCATGTCGTCCAGCAGTGTTGGGGGAGGCGCTTACCGATGAAGTCGTTAGCCGTGGAGAACCAGGTGGCCAGATCCTCCGAGGCGCTGTCGTTGACGGGGATGGTGAGGTACTGGAAGAGGCTCGGGAAGTGGTTGGCACAGCTGGTGGAGACGTTCAGCAGGGCTGTGACCCCCAGGCGCTGCAATAGCTGCCGGCAAGAGGAGTGGTGCACGTTACCGAGGTAAAGGTAGGGTAGGATTTCCACAGGCTCGTCCTGGTCAAAGTAAACACATCCTTTAAGTATACACAAAAAGAAAGGAACAGAAACAATTGTATATGCATATGTCTTTGAATGTGCATGTGTTTTCGCGCACGTTACCCATCTAGAATGCTAAGTGTGTACGTCTTAACATGAAGGTCTACACCTTCAAGCTCAAAAGATGGCCGTCACAATGACAGCAGAACTCATTTAACGAACAGACCAATAATAATGAATAATGAATAAGCAGCTTTAATAAACAAGTAAAAAAAAATAATAATAAGCAGCTTTAATAAGCATAACAAAACTGAGACTTGTCCTTATATTTAATTTTTCACCAAAAATATTCAAACTCTGATGCCAATACTGACTTTCTCCATCTGAGACTAACACAATCGACTGGACAAAAACGCTTGGCTGTTTGCACAAATGTTACAACGCACCACACACTTAACATCGGGTGGCAGCACACAAAGCTGGCCTACATACAGGCAATCAATGACAACACACTTACATCATCCGAGTGAGACTGATCCTCCAGCGACCTTGTCCCAGACAAGGGAGAGAACTGCTGCGTGGCGCACAGCAAGGGGCATTCATCACACAGGGCGTCGTAGCCACCTACACAAATAGAAAGGAGACACTGAATGTCACCCGCTCTGTAAATAAGTACCCGGGGTGGGTTGTTTTTTTCAGATTATTCCACTTGGCTCCCCAACGATTTTGTAACTGGCTGAATAATGCATCTTCCCACTTTCTCAGAGTTCATCTAGAACCTTCGCGGAGATCTTTTCGTGATAAATCCAAACAGACCGACAATGATTGCTTATTTTATTATTTTTAAGCCACCTTGAGCTCATTTTCAAATCAGTATTTTAACAAACAAATAGTAACAAAATTCCTTTGTATAATGACAACATCCCATGTCGCTTTTAACTTTTCTTCCACTGGTTCAACGTTGCCAAGGCGACTAGAGTGAACTGTCACCATAAATCACATTTTATGAGAAACAGAATCCCTGTAATTACTCCTACGCAAAGGTAGGCTTTTTTTTTTTTTTTTTTGATAATCATAATTTCTAGCAAAGTCTGCTTAGAACGCAATTTTGTTAATGATTTTTTTTTTTTTTAATTTGCTAAATGTCTGTGTGTCTGGAACATCATGATCAGACTTTCTTTTACATTTGCAGAATAGGGACTTTCTAGAAACAACTCCGTTCCAATAGGTCGAGTATACAGGTTACATGACTACCCAAGGAAGACCCCGGGAAGACTGAGGACAGTTAAACGTGCTGGGTGCGCCTGACGACTTGAAACACTTGTCATGTCCGAAGTGTGTTCGAATCCACAATGACACAATTATTATGTGAAGCGCGTGTGACAGTGCAAAAATTCCTATCGTCAAATCTACATCATTGTACAATGATGACTATCAATAAGTAAAAATAATAAATTCTCTTTGCCCAGCAGAAAGAAAAATGGGAACAGCTTGTATGATGTTTGATGTGAAGGCCAGTCGGTAAGAGATACAACCATAAAGTGGATCATTAGCAGGCTTAATGGGAGTGTCACTCCAGTTATTTTTAAAAGTTGACGCCCACGCCAGGATAGTGTGACTTAGCGCCTGCGACAGTGTGACTATCCCATAGTGCCTGGTGTGTCGCCAACAGAAAGTAGAAATAAATGGTGAGTGGGAAGAAAACTATAGATGTCTGTGCTAAAGGAAAACTCAAAACCCACAATTCTTACCATCACTGGCAATGGGTGTGCTAAACTGACTCGACCACAGCCGACCAGGGACGAGTTGGTAGGTTTATTACGGTCGGTGAGCACAGGAGTACAAAGGGAGTAGCTTTGAAATGGTGTGGGAAGATGCTCGGCTTTCTAGGGGGCAATCAGTATTTTTATGAGGGAGCGGCCGCTCCCCCCCCCCCTGGCCCTCCTGGTTTCTACGCCATTGTGTTGGGTAGGGTGTGAGGTACTAGGTACTATTATCTTTATATAAATTTCTCTCGCTCGTCAACAGAGGATATTTGTCATCGTAAAATGCTCAAAACGTCAAAGAAATGTATCGCATCTCATTCCGAACACGAGGCTGACTGGTGCACATGCTGAGTATGTCTGCAAGTGTAAGATTTTACGAGATTCCCCACTGATATTCCACATCAAAACAAAAAACAGATGAAGGAGACAATGTAGCCCCCCCCCCAAAAAAAAAAAAAACAACAACAAATAAAACCCCCACAAACAACAACAACCAAGGCGTATTTACAGATTATGAAAGAAGCAGTCTGCAGTTAATTTTAACCACACCGACATCTGCATTTCCTTTGTTTTTTTCAGTCCACAGCCTCGACATTATTTTCAGCGTTGCCTCCCTCTTCCCCTCAGCTCACACCTACATCCCCTCACCTAGATCCCAGCATAAACACAGTCGTCACAAAAAAAACAAAAAACAACAACAAGCCAAAAGGTCAGTGATCCCCCAGCCACCACACCTGTTTTACCGTCACCCTCCCGTTCCATTTATATCGTCAGCTTTAATCCCCCGTCTCCCGCACAGAAAGTAGGAGCAGGCAGGCTCCACGGTTGACACCAGAGACAGACGAGCCTGTGTTTACGCCTCGTGCGCGCAGCGGTCTCGTCGCCACAAGTCATCACAAAATGTAATTTACGTCTACCATGACCCTGGCCAACCGAGTCTGCCCGGAGGTGGGGAGCTGGGGGATGGATGGAGGAGAAAATTAAAAAAAAAAAAGTAAACCACGAAAACAAAACGGAACCATTCCTCCTCCTCCCGTCCCTCCCCCTGTTGTGGGGGCTCGGTTGGCGGTTGTTTTGTTGTCGCGGCCTGTACAATACCCACTCTTGTTTTCCTCCCATGGCGAGGTATTCCATGAATTATTGTTACTGCTCCGCTCTTCGGTGCGTGGATCGCGTCCTGAGGGAATGATGGTCGGGTGATTGGTCGTCGACAGGAAATAACAGACATTAAAGTGTTGGCTTCAATCCTCCAACATCCCTTTTACGCTCCGCCAGCAAGCGAGGGATGCTGTTTGGTCGGCGGGTGATCAAACCTACAGGGCTTCCTGCTGACCCTCTTCCTTGAAAATTCTTCACAATACACAATTTCTGGTGTCTGTAACGTCTTTAATAACTGAATTTTCACCGCAGGGAACTCTTTGGAAAAGAAATAGTAGGCAAAAGAACAGAGTTCACCTACAGGTGTGTTCACAACGAGACAGCTGCTTCAGCTTATGAACTCTTGTTGCCTGACAGCCGAAAGGAGGGAAGGCCAAAGGGATTAACCGCGAAGCCAAGGAAGAAAGAAGAGACTACCTCACGAAGCAACAATCTGTGCTCATTGCAGACGGAACACACCTGCACGACCCACACCTGTACAGCTCTTACCGACAAAAAAAACAAAACAACAACAACCTCCATATGGGACTCATCTTGGATAAACAGACGTCTGGAGTCTCCCTACCTCCAATCTACAAAAGTCAAAAAAGAATATTAAAACAAAATTTAAATGAGAACAGTCTTCCAGTACTCTCTGCCGACGTGATGTCATAAAAAAGAGGGGAAAACCGAGGGTGTGCATGCGTGAGAACAGCTTTCTTTACAAACTCTCATCTTGAGAGGGCGCGGCCTCCTTCCCCTCGCGCCACGTCCCAAGAGGGAGGAGGGTTGGCGGGCTGGAGGTTCGAGTTCTGCACAAACATCTACACTAGCGGCGACCACGACGCTGTGGCTGCGTGCGTGCGTGCGTTTTGACAGCAATGAACGCAAGTTTTCAAACTGCCAACAGTACTCTGTTCCGCCCATGAGTTTTTTTTTCTTTCTCAGCAACCTTGGCATGACCTTAAAAGGAGGTGGTAGGGTACAAACGCACAAAAGGTATGAAGCGACAGGTGGGTTACTGCGTGCCTCACGTCCACCTCGCGACACCTGTGACAGGTATGAAGCCAGTCATCGCTGCCGACCCCCTTCCCAAGCCAACAAAGAGCAGGCACCTGCACTCGATCGTCCAAATGGAGTGCGTGGTATGCACTTGGTGCACCACGAAAGTCCGTTGGGTTTCTTGCTGGCGGCGTGTGTGTTGATAGAGAGATGTGTGTTAAAGTGTAAGTGAGCACTGTGTCTGTGTGAGAGTGATTTTACTGTCCTGAAAGTTGTAAAACTGAGCGATGGTCGAGCCAGGTATTGTCACACGAAAGGCTAGACCGTGACAAGCAGGTTTCTCGTCTCAAATTTTTACGGGAGCACAGACGGCTATTTCCATGTATGTCTACTCCCACCAAAAAGAAAAAAACAAAATTGGATATCGTAAACAACATAATAAACCTCAACAAACAAAACAAATTTCCATGGCCTAGCATACAAAGAAAGAAGATGTCTCAGTTCAGAAGACTTGTCGATGTAAAGCCCACTCAGGAGTCGCTTCTGAAAGGATGCAATTGCCGAAGACAAGCTTATTGTGCTAAGGCTAACAAAGTTTCTTGTGTACCTCCAACTATATTTATCCCAACTTCTACAGATTATCTTCCACACTTTCAAACCTTCACAGCCTTTTACTATGCCTTCATTTATTTTTACATTCAGTGGGCGTGAGAAATCAGAAATAGAGTGAATGGTGGCTACAGATGTCGGCGTGTATGTAGGGAAACTGGAGCTGCTGATGTTGTAGGCAACATCCCAGGTATCCAACATCAAGCCTGCTGCAGCACTGTCTTATAGTTGGATGTTGTGACTGAAACTTGATACCGCCATCACGTCTACAAGTCTACAGCAGCCTCCCTCTTTAACTCCACAGGCGACATTCCAGTTATTTGTTTGGTATTTTTTTTTTTCGCAACTATTAACCTTTTAGAATAGGTATCATAAATAAAACCAGTAAAAAATAGTACAGACTGACTTTCGTATAATTCTGATTAACCTGCGGGAGACTTGCTGTTCTTTTTTAACCAGAGGATCAACATGATCCTCTTTTCGTCATCTGCACATGCGGTGAGTGAAGGAAAGAATTGGTTTGAGATGTCACGGAATGGCCAATTGTCATTCTACCCGCTCCGCCAAAAAAGTACTAAAAAGTATCCGCGAAATGTACCTAGGAAGGTGAAGAAGACAAGTTATTTCTTATTTTTAAAGAGGAGTTTAATTTCGCCGCCTCTGCAACGTTTACTAACGACCCAGTAATGATTTTCTCCACTAGAAATTATCGGCTTTGTTTTACTGCTGGAGTAAACAGGATTCTATTCCTGTCCTCCCCTAATCACCACACATCGCCAGATGTAATTGAAGGGGGGTACGGAGAAGAAGAAAAGAAGACTGAAAAATGTTGAGAGCAGGAAGTGAAATAGAAAACAAACTCATGCAATATCTGGTAGTTAAATGCCTCAAAATAGCAAAGGGAGAGAACGACTAGACAGGAAAGATGCGCTGATACCGTGAGGTGCTCCGGATCCTGGCTACACGGCCCTTTGCCACGTTGGTGAGCAGAGAGGCGGAGGATGCTTTTTCCTGCCTTCCGGCTACAGAGATGGCGCCACGACTCTCCCTAACTTTTTAATGTGTGGGCTGGCCGGATGTAGCTGTCACTCACTAATCAGGTTTAGCTACGACCTTGCCGGCCCAGTGCGAGGCCGCGTCCTGACCCCACCAGGGCATTCCGAGGCCCCTTTTCCCTGCGATAACAGGGCTATCGCCTGCCACGAACTCATGCACCAGCAGCACCCAAGTATTTCCGCTCAGGTCCGTGGCTTTTCTCCAAGTCTCTCCGTAAATAACACCCTGGTCCTTTTAATTCGTTGGATTACAACGACTGTCGCAACTTAATTGTTGTCATGGACACTTAAAACCGTTTTAAATCCCTGCGACTTACGGTATCTGCGCAGTATCTCGCTCTTCGTCTATTCATGTCCACATTTAAATACACATTTGTTAACATTATTCATAAGATTTGTTTTTAAATTTGAATCAAGTATTTTTTATGATTATTTCTATTAATGATGGCAGCGATGGGGACGACGTAGTATACCGAAATAACCTAAATCGGTTCAACGCTCATTCCTGGGGTTAAATTTTTAAACATCTCTGTCTCTCTCGCTCACACAATTAACTGGTTGTGCAGAAGGCATGAATGAAGTCGTCTTGAATGAGTGCGTGAGTGGGGCTGGCGGGGTGAGGTGGGTGAATGAGCAGGGCGAAACAAGGGCGTGATGACGCAGGTCTCCGGGCGCAGAGCTACGCATGGTGTAATTAGTGACAGGGTGCTCGGTGATGCGGAGAGCTATTTGCACGGCTACGCTAAGCATCGATCGTTAACTTCCACTTCCACAGACGAGGCCACTGTCACTAGCAGTCGCCATTGCACGTCCCACACCCCATTCACACGTGCCTCAAAGTCTGGCAATCGCCCTGTCCACACAGATTTTTATCTTAACCCAAGATACAGTGGTGAGTTGGGGTGGGGAGGGGAGTTAAAGGTAGGTCGGTAAGAGAGAAAGTATCACCTGCATGAAATATTCTTGTCTAAACCCTAACCCTGACTTAATGATTATTTGAAATAATAATGAGTTTTTAATTTAACAACGAATATTTAGTGGTTTAAATTTTTTTCTCGAGATACCTGTGGGTCGGAAGCTGTATGGCAGGACCTATAGAGGCATCCATCTTGGGGGAGGTAGGTAGTAATCGAGAAATTATTATAATGTTTACTATAAGGCTACTGGACATTACTCCCTGCAATCTCTTTCAAGATCTGTGCTTTAATATCTCAATATATGAGATATTACACAACTGCTTATTCTTAAGGGTTTTCTTCCATAAATTGCAAAAGACACTTGAGGCGATAAAATAAATCAAAATCCACACAACTCCCTTACCCAGGCACCATGCGATGTTCTAGAACAATGGTTGTCGAAGTGTGGGCCGCGGACCACATGGTGGGCCGCACACATGTCAGGTGGTCCGCGGCTGACAGTCATCAGAGATGTTTAAATGGCCAGATACACTAATTAGTCCGGTATTGATTTCACACCAGATTCAATTTCATAGATGGCCGTCTGCTCGTCGGCATCAGTCGCTGGCTTACCCAGTCTTGACGTCACAGCGCGAGCATTACGTCATTTAACCGCGTCATCCGTTACCCTTAGTAACGCGTGCACTTCCTTATTTTTAATTTTCGTGTACGATCTGAGTACAACGGACTTGCTGACATCGCTGTAAAGCATCTACTGCTATTTACAATAACTTACTGTAGCCAGACTGGATTTTCAACATTTGTGGGACTGAGAACAAGTAAGAGAAGCCGGAATGTGACATGAGATTGAAACTCTCCAATGATCCAGATATTACCACCTTAATATGTCATCAACAATTACTACATTCATCGCATTAACTTCATAATTAATAATGAACTTTAAGTATGTAATTTAATGTAAACTTACTGCTGTCACAAAAGTACATTTAGTTTTGAATTGTAATAAAACAAATACGGTAATTTAAATATGAAATTCCAGAATGATTTTAGGCTTTGATGGTCCGCAGTATTTTTTACTTTAGTAAAGTGGTCCGTGGTCCGAAATACTATGACAACCACTGTTCTAGAAAGAAAAGAAAGTCTACGAGCAGAAGAAGTCAAGTGTCAGGACCGGTGTTTAAGTGAGGTGTTGAAAATAAGTCACAAGCTATATGAAGCAGAGAGCTTAGATATCTATTCTCTCTGTATGAAGTACACGCTGGCTTCGCTAAGTCCGGTATGGACAGATGACTTGTCACGGGGAACTTTGAGATTCAGTTTCAACACCTCCCATGCTCATGCCAACGGCGAGTTTTGAAATTAAACCACAAATCTTGCACATGCACATCAGCTCACCACATGTTTAGGGAATGTTGCAGAGCTCACCCCATGGACTAGTGTCATCGGGTGGCATATCACAGAAAGTGAGAAAATAGAAAAGACTAAAGTAGGAGCGAAATATGTAATGTGAGGTTGACGTTACAGTATCTAAACATGTGTAAGTTCAATTTTTAAACACATTCATACCACAATAGAAATTAATTGTCTCCACGGATAGTTACACACAGAAGTGTGAAATGGATGAAAATATTTTAAAACCAAGATATACTGACACCCTTCCCTGCAAAATATCACTTGACATTTAACCGTGAAACACGCTTGATGCTGATGACAGTCATGATAAATTGTACAAGTAGGTAAAAAAATCATGACCTGTTATTAATTAACCATACCTTTTGTGCTAAGAGAAAGTTTCAGTAAAGTTGCTTGCCTCTGTAGTGATGTGTATGTGTGTGTGTACGCACGCGCGTGCTGTAAGAGTCTCTAGAATAAAACAAAACACAAAAAAACTTACCAACAACATAAAACACGTGTTCTATATCCACTTGCTGCAAAAGACTTTTCACCACTGAGTACAAGATGGAATCCGTGGCAGCGAACGCCAGCTCACTGGTGCACTGGTCATAGGCCACCACCCGCGCGTACTGTCCACTCACAAGTTTCTCCCGCTTCTCCGCACACGGTACGATGTTCTCCAAGGCAACGAAGCCGCCTGAACGCCTCTTGAGTATGGGTGGACAGTGAACGTTGATGGCTCCCACTATGTGTCCCTTGTTGAAGGCCATGAACGGTCGACAGTCCAGAATCAAGGTGTGACTGTCGGAGCAAGACAACATTTTCACCAACAAATCCGGCGCGATGCCCACAGCTCCCTCCATTGCCGCGCCGTGTCGAGCAGAGCACTCTCTCGTCGTGGAACTGATTTCACAAGGCACAAGGTAGAGTCGGCATTCAATGAACGCTGTTTATTGCGGCGCTCTCTCTCTCCTGCAGGCGTCGATCGTTTTGCTACAACTGCGCGAGCACTCCACGTGCTACGCTACTTATACTCCGCAAGTTGTGAATGAAACGCCGCTCACATCACCGGATGTCCCTTCCCTACGCCGATTGGATTAGCGGTAAGTAGATCTCTTCATTTACATGTCTACTACCGCAATAAAAAATAGTCCACAGCTACCGATCATTATTTTTGATACTTTAAGAAAGATTTTATACTTTTAATAGATCCTAAAGCTTGCTTCTCTGGAAATTGTTTATCAGCATTAAAATTTTATTCTTGAGAATTTTAGAGTCAATAATTTTCCCACATCCCACGGAAATAACGTAACCTTTTAAGGAAAGGTTAAGTCACATGAGCAGCTAAGCCCCGCCTATCTTTCATCTTATTTGGTCATTGAGAGCGTGGAGCGACAACGAGGCCAGCACGCCCCGCGGAGTGAGCTGGCCGGACAGGAACACGGCCGCGTGTCATGTCAACCTGTCTTGGCGATAAATGCCGCAGATGACACCGCTCGTGCGCCAGCTTTTTGAGAAACCTGCTTTCGATACACACAATGACTTGTCCGGATGACTGGCTGCCATCGCTGGCTGTCAGGAAGGAGTGGTACGAGCTGGGATTGTAAATGAGGAAATGGAATGCGCGTGGAGCTGATGAAAGTTGACAGCTGTGGGGACACGCACACGTACACACACTCACTCTCTCAATGGCACACCGACGACTCATCAGTCTTGTAGGTCAGCTTACCGAGGACTCCACCTGTTGAAACAAGAGTTCAAAGTACTACACACTCTAGAGTGAAAGACTAGACAGCTGTATATACATACAGGCTGGTTATCTGACCCTCGACATAGGACTAGTGTACTGGGGTGGAGGAGGTTGAGGGCGGGATGGTTGTGGGCGTTGAAATAATTACTGTTTAAAACTGGATTTGAAGATTACTTTGTAATTTGTGACAGTGAGCAAAAGATGTTGTAGAGTGTAGAGCTTTAGCTATTCCCTATAACGGTAAATCTTCTTAAAGGCTTATGAACCCATGTAATCAGTTTGAATGTGATTACACTCCATGGCATCTGCACATAAGTCATTACAGTGTTATACATAGAGTTTGGAAAATGACAAACAAAAGTATTGTATATAGAGCTACGTACAGGATATGGTGAGTGGTCGGCAAAAGCATTGTATAGAGAGCTATAGGAAATGGTGAGTGGGAAGCAACACTATTGTATAGAGAGCTATAGGGAGTGACGAGTTATAGCAGCAGTAGGACATGAAGTAGTGATTGAAGTATTGAAAAGACATTTCGAGAGAGTAAAGAGTTGGAGGAAATAGTAATTTATAAAGAACTACACGAAACAGAGAGTGGATAAGCTATAGTATTTTATAAAAATAAACTACAGGAAGCAGAGACATCAGTAATACTAGTTTATGAAGAGGCATTGATGTGAGCTGGTCATCGAGCAAAAGGACGTGTAGAGGGAGACAGGTATTAGTTGACAACTTTCAGATGATCAGAGATGTTTGGCGAAGACACACAGTGTATGAGCGCAGAGTTCAAAGGTTACGGTCTGGGAGGAACAAGAGAGGGGCCTTCGGTAGAGTAAATCACCACCACTATCAACAACAACAAAGTTACACGTACTCGACTAAGACTTGAACATCCGGTTACTGACTAATCCAGTTTGGTTGGGATGGTAATACAAACATGACGTCATTTATTCTCTAGTATTTCAATGTTTCACTCAGGGTCACTTGTTTGTCAGAAGTAGGTGTCAGGCGGTTTGGGGGTAATAAATAACAAGAATACTGTCACGGTGATTCAAAAAATGATGCAAGACTTGCAACATTCCTTCCACGCTTCTTGCTCCACGATCATGCACGCTACTCCCATAAATAAAATGTACCTGTAAACACACACACACAGACAACAACACACACACATTTACACTCAGTTTATTTCAGAGCCCTGCTTATATTTATTTGAAGTGCGTTATTTATAGTTTCCGCCATTCCCTCAGCAGAACACAAGGCGTCTTCTGTGTCTTCAGCAAGTAATAAAAAGGTCCACACATGCCCAGTACCTCTGTTTTGTAACAAACAACAACAAAACGGGCTCAACTCCACGTCGACAAGAGCCTAATTCTTTCTGAGGGTGAAACGGTTCTTTCTTTGAAGGAACAATAACTGAACCCCACTCCTCTGATTCCCTTGTGTGTCTGTCTTAAATGATGTTTGGGATTTATGAAGTGATTTGCCGCCTTTTAGATGTCAGCAGATAAAAGCTTGAACAGAATTTCTGCCACCTTTACACACAGTCCACAGAAGCTTTCTGTCGATGGGTGGTGCAGGTGTACAATGTGCGTATAGTCGCTGATCAGAATTTCAGAACTCCTTATCCAGTCGTCAGTCGGGTTCGGATGTACTGAGACTGGTTCAAAGGTCACTGGCCACATCAGTCAGCGATCCCGTAAGGAGCGTGTTTGAGCGACTTCAGGATCCATCAGTACAATTAGCATAATTACAGTCCGGGAAGGGCCAGTCGTGTGGCGGTTAAAACACTCGCTTGTCACCACTGCAGTCAGCGGCTCAGGGTTCAGATCTCGCCTCAGGGCACTGTCTTTATGTGACACCTGTCGGCAGGGCTTGGCATTAGGATTTTTCTCCGGGTACTCCGATTTCCTCTCCCCATCTCTCTCCCTCCATAGTGCGAAATAACCTCAAGGTAAACGCACTTTTCTACTAAATAAACTAACCAACCTCACAGTCCATCACTCAAACTCATTGTGACTTCTTGACCTGTAAGCGCTGTTACGTTGATGAAGCAAAAAAAAGAAATTTTTTTTTCAGAAATAAAATGTAAGGGGAGGGGAAAATTGTTGATGTGAACACTGTATACGCACGCACATACCGTCACTACATTCGCAAAGCTCCATCCATCATAAGTTTGCTTTCTGTGCCTCTTTTTTTTTTTTTTTTAAGTGCTGGTGTATGGTGTTTACAATTGTTTTGAACGCTGTAAGTATTGACATGGCACAGAGCAAACAGGAGGAATGGCCGCCGAGAACAGAGAGTGAGAAGAACTCTTCAAGCTGTCATTACCAACAAAGCCTCGACGATCTGTCATTCAGACCTCAGAAGTTTTGTCTTGCACGAGTGAAAGGAGTTGACCTGCTGCAGTAGGTCATTGACCTGGGCCCAGCCTGCCGATCAATGCAGCTTTCAAGCTGTTAAATATTGTCAATGTTCTCTTTTTTTTATTTTTCTCAGTCATGGTAATCCACAGCCCTTCAAAAAAAAAATAATAATAATAACAGCAACCCCAAAGACACGGCTAATCACCAATGCATGCACACAGACAGACTGGGGGAAGGGAAGCGGAGGTACATAGACGGTCAGGTGCAAGGTGTGTATGTGTGTGTACATAGCAAATGTCACAGCACCGAGACGACATGGCCACAAGTTTAACCACTGTGCATAATTGTGCCATTATCTAACATTACTACAAGGATGTAACACTAGATATTAGCAGCTACCAGACACCAGTCTGGAAGCACTGACTAATTTTATTCTTCCAGTCTTGGAGGAGCAGAGAGAAACATAAACTGCACAGGGGACAATCACAACTGGCATTAAAGCCTCTCTGGTGTCACAACAGCACTTGCTGTTCAATGCTGCTACTCATAATTGTAACAAAGGCCACAAACAAAATACCTTTTGTTATTTGATGACAACTATACTACAAGATTTGAGACAAGTCAAAGGGTTAAAGCCGACATTTGAGTTCACTGTACCAGCATGACCTTTCATGCACCAGTTTCTGCAGTTGTGTAAGCTCTATTCTTTTTCCAGAAACGGAGCTTGATTGCATCAAATCTACAATAATGCATGAAAAAGAAAAAAGAAAGAAAAGATAATGACAGACAATTATATAAGGCGTTGTTTATTTTGTTTATTTGCGCCGTTCGTTTCTCCTGCAGGTTGCACACTAGCTCAGCCTTGCTTGATGTTTGAAAGAAGATAGTTTTGCAGACCAAGGTGCACACCTGCATGCTTGAGTCATGGTGTCGGGGGCGATCTCATGTTTTCCCCAGGTACCAAGTGGTTTTCCCAAGCTGTGTGTGCATTCAACTACATCTGCCTTCACGCAGTGCACCCACATGGAGGAATGTCTCTACCGTCTCTTGGCCCTCCCATTCCCATAACAAAACACCATCATCCTCCCTCCCCCCTGCCTCAGCCTCTACTCCCCCCTCACACACACAAAACTAAGCGCAAAACTTGAACACTAGCTGACATTCCAGATTATGTATGTAAGTCTCCCCCTCCACACACACACCACCACCCTCACGTTCTCGAGGCGCCCATGGCCTCCCTCTACTTGTTTGACAAGTTGACGAGTTCGTTGTAATTGCAGATCCTGCCTAGCACAAGCTCTCCAGTTTATTTGAAAAGCTGCCACAAATGTGAAAAGAACGGGTGTGTCTCCAACGTCTAAGCTCTCTACCCAGAGGTGCAACAGTAAAACGCGTTTTCAAATCCAAAGGGGAGAGAATTTCGCATGACGTCCTCCTCCTTCTCTTCCTCCTCCTTATCCTCCACTTTAAAAAAAAAAAGTGTTTTTTGGACTCCTTGTATGAAAAATTCGCGCGGGTTGCAAAACTAGCTGAAGCCAGCTGGATGTCCCTCCACTGTCGCCGCCAGGTCGCATTCCTATGAAGGGTTTCAAAACTACAGCCCAGGATTTGCTGCGTGTGATAAATGGGTGCAAATGTACGGGTATCCAGGTTGGTTTGGAGAAAGACAGTCCTGGTAGGGTAGGTGGTTGGGTGGGGAGAAAGAGAAGTGAAAAGGGTCTGCAGTCTCGAACCGGAGCTTGGCGGCCTTTGCCCTGTCACCTCGTTCCCTCTGAAACCTTTCGCGCTGGATAAGAGGAAAAGTATTTATCTCGTGAAAAATCTCCAAACACGCCATTACATAAAATGAAATGTGGCATTTACACACACCAAAGCTTAGTTTATGAATAATAAACACTTTACTCTTTAAATGCACGAACTTTCAGTCGTTGTCAACCGAGGTGATGAAATAATCCATGGATGCTCTTCAATTGTTCTTCGACGAAACAGGTTTTATTTATTTGTTTGATATTTCAAGAGAAGGAAAGAAAAGGAGGGAATGAGGCTGTCCTTGTTTTACGACACATTTTATTTACAATCGCTTGAATTTTTAAAGATGTTAATGGCCGTTTAGCCGTAAGACATGCTAACAGCTGCAGAAGCAATCAAGAGAGCAAACAAGTGAGGATCGGATGGCCAAGGTGATTGAGTTGCATTACACAGCGACTAGCCAGCCTCCCTAATCTTCGGTCGTGCTTGATTACTTGGCAGATTTCTACTGAAATCAAATCTTCCCTTATATATGAATTTTTCATCATAAATGTTTTTCTGACTTTTTGTCCTTTAATGGTAATGGGTCTTGTTCTCGACATTCCGGCCTTGGCCTTCGTCTTGGCTGCAATCATCACCGGAGGCGTGTGGTCCATCATCTGAGCTTTCCATTATGTTTTATCTTAGCCTCGTTTTATTCATGGATTTTCTCTTCTGTCCAAGGCTTCTAGCCTTTTATATTAAGATTTCAGTCTTGTTCTTCTGCTGTGCTGTTGTCCTTTCTGTGAGATTCCGCCTTCCTGAGTCTTGAGGACCATTTTTGTGTGAGCCTTGTCTTCACTGTGAGCCTAATCATTTATCTTAGCTTTCTCTTCAGCCAATACTTTATCTGAGCCTTGTCTTTCTCTAAGCTTTGTCTTCTGTTTTCTTTTTCGAAAATTCCCTTTTTTTGTCAACTGTTTTAACCTGTTCTTAGCTGACTTCTTTTGGTCCTTTCACCCTCTGACTGGTCTTTTTGTAACCTTATTATTTGCATGAGCCTCCTTCTTTTCTCTGAGCCTCCTACAATCCATTTCACCTTGTCCTTCGTTTATACGTCACCTGTCCTTTACCTGCTTCTCCAGTTTGTCGACATATGTACTTGCTGTTGAACATCACTTGCGAGTGTAAGTTCAAAGACAAACTCCTGCACATGTAGGGGAAGGGAGGACAATGCCCTGGACGGCGAAGGAATGAGAGACAGGGAGAAACGAACTGCTCGTGTTTACCGTCTGTTTGCTTTCAATCCTTTGACAAACAACTGTGATTAGTTATCTGCCGAAAATATCCGCCGCCTGCAAGATCGAAAGACCCGCGCATGCGTGAGAGTGTGTGTGAGAGTGTGAGAGAGTGTGTGTGAGAGTGTGAGTGTGTGTGAGAGAGTGTGAGTGTGTGTGAGAGTGTGTGAGAGTGTGTGAGAGTGTGCGTGAGAGAGTGTGAGAGAGAGAACTGTAATGCAAGGGCAGTGAAGATCTCGAGATCTACCGTTTGACTCGGAAAGGAGCGTGACTTCCGCAGAGGGCGCTGCTAGCGGGACAAAGATGACGTCTCGACGCAGGGGTGTAGGAACCAGGGGGGCCGAGGGAGACAGCCGCCCCTCGAAAAAGATACTGAGGGGACAAGAATGTGAACATCGTTCACTGTCAGCATGAAGTCTTTGCCCCCTGCCCTCTGCCCCCTGCCCCCTGCCCCACACAAGGCCAAACATCTTCCTACGCCACTCCACACCACTAGAGCCACTTCACTTCCTGTGTGGAATAGGCACATGGACAATAAGGACAAAGTTGAGCTGGGTGTGTGTATTAGTGTTGTGTATGCGCGTGCGTCTGTGTGTGAAATGCGCGCGAGCGTATGTGTGTTCGTAAGTATGTGTGTGAAAGTGCGTGGCCCTAGACAGATGCCTCGTCTGCCTGCCCCTAAGCACGGCCCTGCATCAGATGACCACATCCCTGCTCAAGATTTTCCTGTGGCAGTTCTGCTACTTCTCTGCGCATTCACATTCACACGATCGCCGATAGATCACGTGACCCAGCAAGGCCCGGCGCTGGCGCCACCACCGGCACCTTCGGTGTCATCTGTGCACAAACGAAAGCTGATCCTGGCAGCGTCGATCGAATTCTAAGAAGTAAATACACTCCTTTTTCTTTGAACAGACATCATTTTCGACGAAAATTCTGCGGAAAAGGAACTTTTTCACCTGTAAGCAGGTGTTTACAATGATTGTTACGTGGCGCCGGGTACTGGAGTTTCGTGGAATTGTCGGACCTACCCGTAACTACTCCTAGTACACTTTGATGCGAAAAGGGGCAGGGTGGGAGGAGAAATCACCGTCTGTTGTTTCAGTCAGTTGGGAAGTCCATGACAAGTACAGTCATAGTCACCGGTGAGCAGAAAGGAGTGGTCACGTGAGCCAACACTGGTCCTCGAGCACGACCGTGGGTGGCAGAGTGCTACAGGATGGCTGTAAAGGACAGTCAGAGATTTATGTTATATTAAAGTGATATAGAGTGGTAATTGAGTGCTGTATGAAAATATATATATATACTAGTGTAGCGTGTGATAATACGACTGTAGAGAGCTTCAGTCATGTCTAGACGGACGACACGCCCTGCTTTGTCAAGGAAAGCAAGCATAAGCCTAGATTATCTGTCTCTATAAATAATTCGTTCACTTGAAATATATATATATGGCAACTCATAAACATTGCACAGTATGACAATGTATCGACCTTATTTATATCCAGCCTTACTTTTATTTCTCATACCCCTTGCACAGAAAGACACACACTAGGCTCTTCCCCTGAGATGTTTTTAATATTACCAGCAACGTTATTTTAATCACAATATATTTGTGTCTGTCTCCTCGAGATCCATTTCTTTGATGTAATTAATAAGTAATTAATAAGTAGACTTTAGCTGGATCAGCTCTAGAGTACGCATACTTAATATTTGAGATAACGAGTGCCCATCGCCAGTCCAGGTGGGGCAGGAGAGTGGAGCGACTGAAAGTATGCCGCTGAAAAAAAAAAACCAATTACCGATGAGAAAAGTTTAACTAAGTTTATCTCTTCACTTGGAACTGTAGTATAAGTAGAGCAGACAGCTAGAGGGTATACCTGTAAACGCCCCAACTAACCCTTAGTCCGCCTCAAGACTCGCAACATTTCACATTTGCAAAAGAAGAGAAAAGTATGTCTCGCCATGACACTGCAGATTCCCTCGCCTAGACACGACAGTGTATCGGCACTGTGTATGTGTTGTATCGCCGCCTTTTGTTGTCTCCATACAAAGAACTCCGCCGAGATCGGCTGACGTCTCACCTGCATGCCAGCGACAGCCCGATACACCCACCCTATCCCCCCACACACCCACAATCCCCCCGTGCACCTTTAACCCTCCCCCCACACACACACACATACACAACCCCCATGCACCTTTTACCCCACCCACCCCCCACCAATGCGACGCTTAGCTCGGTACACGTGCACTGCAATCGGGGTGGGCTTCGGGGTGGAATTGGTGTTCTATGCCGATCCACCCCCAGCAAGACATAGTAACGACAGCTGACGGTGTGCACAGATCCTGCTGCATCTCCAGCAGAAACACGATACCAGCACTTCTGAGACATCGAGACAGCCCGGCATTCCTCGAGAGGTCGACAGACACCTGAGTGACCTGACACGTGGTGTTCACGCCAGGGTCGAGACGGCCGCACGTGCGTGCAATGTGTCCTTGTTTTTATGTGTCCCTTTCTGACCGCTTGAGTTAATGTCATCAGCACCAACATTAGAGAAACAATCTACAAAAACAAGCTTTGATTTTGGCATACAGGTGTATTGTTTCCCTATATTATTATTATATCGATATGTATTTTTAAAATGTTTATATGTATATACCTTCAATGGGTCAAGAAATCTTTGAAATGATAGACGGTTGTAGATAAGATTGGTCAGTTCGACAAGAGTCTACTGTACTCTGTACTGTAAGTAATCTGGCAAAAACACTCAGGAATAATGGATTGCCTGGAATGTGTGGTGTGGTGGTGCAGCGATACAGTAAAATATTCCTTTCAAACACAAGACCATCGTAGGCAGACGATACGAGTTCTACAAATCTGGATGAATATCTCCTTTCCGTTTTCGAAATGCACACTACAACCATCAGCATGCACAGAAAGATGTCAACAACACAGACATGAAGAAGGTGCATCGACATGTTTACTCAAGTAGTGAGAAAGCTGGGAAAGTCTATTAATTAGGAGTATCGCGAGGTCACGAGTTGGGCTTCTTTGTAGAGGAAGAATTCAAGGCATAAAATAAATTGTCGAAGGAAGTATAAATAAACATGACAAAACTAAAAAAACACAACAAATTGTATAAAGCCGGGGACATTCAGTAACAAAGTGGGGTAATGGACCTTAATTCAAACAAGTGCCATCTTGAAAGCTGAAACCAGAACGAGGTCTCATGTGTCGGGGTAGTGGCAACCGAAACATATGAGTACTGTGTTAAAAGATCCGTAATACTGAGTCTGGAATTAACTCCACCCTCCCACATTCCAATTAACGAAGAACAAAGAAAAGAAAAAAATCACAAGACTGATACTGAAATATTGCTTTGTTAAGGTGACATATGGTATTGCAGGGTATTATAAACATTCCAAGGGTGAAAACATCACGCCAACAGGTGGAACAATGAAAAAAAAAACATTTTTACCAAACGGAGCAAAACCCAGCAGGTGGCAACAAAAGAGAGTTTTATTGTTGGATATAATATTGCAGAAGAGATTATGACATTCGCGGACAGAAAGTTCCTCAACAAATGCATGCTTCGTGTGGTCAAAATCTTGTGTCCAAAAACAGAAAGGATTTTGAGAATATAAACTTATATAGGAAAACAACGACGCACGGAATAGAAGACATGGGATGCGATTTGATGTATGTGTGTGAACTTTGACCGCTAGTCTCTCGCGCTGAACTATAGTAACTGATGCTTCACGGCTGTTTATTTTTATCCCTGTAGTTAACTACGACTTCATTATAATCCACATGAGCTTTCCTGAGGAAAATGAGATTTGCCACGACTGATTGCTCTCCAACTTTAACCAGTCAGGAATGTTGGTCTTCATAAAAACTATCGGGGTCGCCAAGTCACCCTTCTTTCTTGCCTTATACATCAGGCAGGGCTGTGACGACATGTATTATGAACCATGGTGTGAAAATCGTGAACTTTATTAGAAAAAGAAAGCTGAATTATTGCCTCGTTGATGGAGGATGTCAAAGCCAAGCACAGATATTTCCTACAACACAAATGTGTGGTGTATAAGTTGTTCATCGAGTTTGGGAACATCCAGAAGAAAAAGACATTTTTGATCATGAAGTAGAGCAAGAGTGAAATCCCATATCGAGCGAATTCAAACAGTTTTACTTTTCACATTGAATTCGGTAAGTAAACACCTTATCTACACATTTTTTCATTCCATTCCTACTATGTTTATTGTGTAGTCACCTGGCGTGGGTTTCATGGATGTTGCCCGCCCACCACACACAAAAATTAACTTTGCCCACCCCTTCTGTACTTAGATGATTTCAGACAAATGGTACATGAAACCTGACAATTACAACAGTTAGGTTTGTTGTTTACTCTCAGAAAGCCTACCATCAGTTGTAAATAAATGTTAACAAAGTCTGACACACCTAGGCCTACATTAGCATGTGTCACATGCAAACTATTATTGAATAACTTTTAACCTTATCTCAACTAAAATGTTTGTAGAGTTGGTCCTGAATACTTACTTACATCTATTATTATTTTTTTGAAGCTGACTTAAAGTGTGACAGTTTTCAAAAGCAGGACAGGCCTGCCATACTTTGTCTCTCCCAGTATTCTATAGACAGTGGTCCCCGTGTCACCGTGTCCTGGACACAAGTCTTGGAGTCTCGTGATAACGCTGTAGTCTCGCGTGACATTCTGTGCTGTGCCCTACAACCTTTGTACATCGTTCTCTGTAATCTGAACAGTCTTGTCTTATGTTCTTTCTATCGTTTGTTCGTTGATTATTCGTGGGATTTTTTTCCCCTATCTTTCGTATTTTTTAAAAAATTATTCCTTTTTTCTTTGTCTCTTTCCGCATGCTTGTGGAGCTGTGTATGTCCGCATGGACGAATTCATTTAAAAGCCAAAGGTAAGAAGTGCAAGTGGAGTGTTCTCTCTCTCTCTTTTTTTTTTTCTTTTTCTTTTTATTGAGGGAAGGGTGTTGGGGTCATGAATCTTCCTTGTTTATATTCGCAGACAATCCGATCAACACCACCTACTTTTCTGTAAAAGACAGATCAGAGTGTGTGGGAAGAATCAATGGCAGCAGCAGTTGTGTCTGTAGTCCTCTGTGTGTCTCTGAAAACATAGACACACTCAATCACGCGCAGTCTCACAGACAAGCGCGCCCACACACACACACAAACACCATCGGCACACAGAGATGTAGAAGACTTTTTCTCTCTATCTCTGATAGCACATATAGTGTTGACCACGACAGTGAAAGTCGGTTAGTGAGATGACCAAGTGCATCATCGGGCATTGACTTCTCACATCTCGCAGGCTATCAATTCTTGACAGTTCGTACTCTCGCGAGAAGATGAACAAGTGCCGAGATGTCTCGTCTGCCTCTCTGCGACTGGCGTGCGACTAACCCAGTTACCTATTCAGTGAAGCCGCCATGGTTTCTCGGTCTCCGTTATCCGCGTCTTATCCGCGGTTTATGCACGACGCCATGACGCCCACTTCCTGCAGGCGGTGACATACAGAGTGACATAAACATCTTCTGTCTGTAGAGCATCGTATGTCCTGTGTGGGTGAAGATGGGTGAACTCCCAGGCGCCCATCTTCCAAGTCGCCTTCCGACGTCACACGCCTGTTCTGTGTGTGTCCCTCGACGTCACCCCCACGACCTTACGTCACGTGTCACTTCTTTGATTTTCACCCCTTGCCACGAGGTGTAGTCACAGCAGCTGTCACCGTCCTCACTGGTTTCTATCTCTCTCTGTGTTAAGGGCCCCGACAGCCGCTGTGCCTCATCCCACCCACGCCTGACTCCCCCGCGTGGGATGGCGGGGGCTGGAGGATGACCACGTCACGCGCGGCGGGGCTGCTGGTCCTCACGACGCCGACACATGGCGGGGCGGCAAGTGTAGGCAGCGGGTCGCATCAAGAGGTTCACCTGCAGGTCGAAGCTTTGTGAAGACAAAGCCAGCAAGTCACGTGGCTGCGAGTCATTCACGCTTTTAATGAGACATTTCTTCTTAGCACAGCGCGCCGCAAATTAAATTTTAGGCAAGGGAGACATTCTCTCCCACTTCATAGCGCGCAATTTTTGCAAATGATCAAAGGGTTGAAATATAATTTTCGGAATATTTTGTTTATTCTTTGTTTTATTCCCTTTTTAATGTTCCATTGTATTTCTTTCGCTTCTATTTACAGCTCTGTGTGTGCGTGTCGTCCATGTCTCGTGTGTGTGTGGGAGGGTATGTGGGTGTTAATCTAATTGATTTCAATATGGACAATGACCCTTTCTCAATCTGTTAACCGGAACAAACTGATAAATACACTTATCCTGTGTTCATTTTCCCCTCCAGTTTACTTTCTGAACAGCTATTCACTCTGCTATTCACACAGTCCCACTGTAATTTTTACAAGACATTTCACACCTTGTCCTCTCACTCTTTCCAGCTGCAGCCCTCACCCACGTCCCACTGTACGTGTCTGTGGCTTTAATGAGCCACTTCCTTCTACTACCCTGTCGAGATCCTGTCATCTGACATGCGATGGAGCATTAACATTAAGGTTTGGCTCATCTTCTTGCTCGAGGAAGTGTGAGGTGACCTGCGTCTGTCTTTCTGGACAGCTTGCTTCAATTTACGATTCGTATTAAAAGCGTTCAGCAATAATTAGCGCCTAATTAAAGCAGTGAGAGTGCATGCAGCAGGTGGGTGTGATGACAGACACGTATGCAATGACTTTCATTTTGCAGAAGGCACGTGCCGTCGATAGCTGATAGGTCAAGTTTGCAAACGTTTGTAGTCCGGATGACACTCGCCAACCCACTCCTGCACTCGATCGCCCTACCCAGCCTGCACCGCGGTTTCTCTATTACATTTATTATTTCACGCCTTCTTGGAAGACACCACTCTTGATGTTATGGAGAGCAGCTGGGTCCGCTGTTTTCTCGCTACAACTCGTCGTCTTCATCGATTGTGATAACGTCACCATTGCCGACGACGACACACCTTGACAAGATCACCGGAAGTCCTCTCTTCTCCTCACTGCTGTTGCGCGAATAATTCTAGTGATCACGAAAAGTGATTCATACAACAATGGCGCATGCTGTGAGATCAGCTAATGTCCACACCGACCGTGCATGCGCGCGCCTGCCTGCGCGTGGGAGCGCGTGTGCGTGCACGGAGCGAACGTTGGAGAAGCGTGGGCCGAGGTGAAAAGTCCAGTTTTTGGGGAGGGTGTAGGTGGTAGACAGCAGCCTGGCAGCTGCTTCCATCAACTTTTAACAACCATCGTGTTGACGACGACGATAGGAGCAGCCAGACCTTGGCTTTCTCACATCCGGGCAACTTGGGAAACCTGCGTTCCTCAACTCTCGTGCATCACGCGCAGTTTGGAAGCTGAAAGTTTTCGAAGTGATTCGCCCACACAGGAGTTTTATTTTCAAAGAAGATGTTCGGGGGATGCTTCCGGGAAGCTTTGAACAAAAAATATTTGAGCACTTAACTGCTAGAAAAGTAAATGTAGGCAACTTGATTGGTTAACACGAGACGGTCCGATATTTTTAGTGATTCAGACTTTGAGGTTAATTTGATGGAGGGTAGGAAGTGGTAACATATGATGTATGATGTATGTAAGCATGCTCGCTATTAGACTGCCATCCTTGCATGTATAATATTCATGATATAAATACAAACATGCATCAAACTATTGCAATCATGCATATGCATAAATACACTTATGTGTATCAAATCAATTATTTATTAATAGTAACTGAAAAAAGAAAGAAAGAAAACAAGAACACTTGACTACAGTCATATCCTCCTTTTTATCGAGGGTTGACGATGTCTTTCTGTTTAGGTTTCATCTTGTTTGGTTGATCTGGTGTTATTTGGTTATATTTTTATGTTTGACAATGGTGGTGGAGAGTGTTGTTGTTCATTGTTTTATTTTAAAAGAAGAATTTTACGTAAAACTCTTACACCTACCTCGGTCGTGCACACACACACATACACATGTATGAACTCACACATGCTTGTTCTCTCTTTCTCTCTCTCTCTCACACACACACTCTCATACGAACTCACAAATGCTTTCTCTCTCTCACGCTCGTATGCACTCAAATCCTCGCGCGCACACACACATACACATTCATCAACTCTTTCTTCCATCGACTTGCGATGGGATTTTTTTAAATCCTATTTTTATCTTTTTCCTATTTTTTCTTTGTCACTTTTAAAATCCAAATCATATACGTAGTCCTGCGATTGCTACATACTAACAACACATTATTAAATCACCAAGCCCTTCACGTGACTCGCCGAGAGATTAACTAATGTCTATAAATGGCGACCGTTGTCCATGACGTCATCCCGCCCCATGTCACCCTGCGATATCAGACAGCGAGCGCGAAGCAGCGACGGAGAAAGAAAAGTTGGATTGACCCTGGTTCTCGTTGCTGCTCCTTCTATTAAAGGTAATATCGTGCTGACTCAAATCTGACCTGACGGCCGGCCGGGAGGACGTCCACCCACGCGTCGCCAGGGCGTCTTCGCGGGGAAGCAAACGGTCTTTGGACACGAGCGTCTCTCTCCCTCTATCTCTCCTCTACCCACCTGTTTTTGTTTTTGTCTCGGAACTCTTCTTAGTGTCTGAGTCAGTGTGTGTTTTGCAACTGGTGCGCACCTTTGCTGTTATTCCGTCAAATACTTGAGTCAGCTCGGGTTATGAAAGCCGACGTGTCGAGAAGCCATTGAAATATTTGCCCTCGTCAGCCGCGACAAAGTGAATGGAAATTGCTGAACAGATCAGGCTTTGAGGAAGAAGAGACGTTTGTCGTTTGGAATGTGGTTGTCCATGGCAACGATCTTTGACTTGTAAGGTCCTTAACGTCTGAGTATAAACAAGTTGCCAGTCCCCTGGTTAGTTTTGTCATTGAAACTTTCCTTTGGGGTAAAGGAGAAGTGAAAGACGGACTTTGTATAGATATGTTCAATAAAAAAAACTGAAGTTGTGTGATTTTCACTGACAGGGTTCATCGTCCGGTGAGACGATAATTAAGCGAACTCCTGACCGACGACAGTATTATGACGAAGATATCTGGTGTTTGAAAGATGAAAGTGAGAAAGGACAAATATATATGAGAACATCAAATACCCACCCCACCCAAATCGTCAGCAATGTCTATAATTTTGTTACCCCTTTCATCATCTTAATTCTATTTATAAACACGACCTGGACCACAGTAGGGTACGAACACACCGGGTGGCGACACACACGTGACGATGACCTATTTCGACTGGAGTGTGGTACACAGGAACAACCCGTTGGATCCACAATGTATCGTTTATGACCTTTGACATCTCAATTCTGCGACCAACACCACGGGATACATGCGCACTATAGCATGGTGTCGAAACCTGTGCGACAACGACGTGTTCGACCAAGGGACAGAAGCGCACAACAAATGGACAGCACGATATTGAGCTGCTTTATTTTCCCTCCCTCTATCCCTCCCTCCCAACAGTCACGTCCTCACCCTGGCTTTCCTCTCCTCTCTCTCTAACGATTGGGATAAACCGAAGGACTCTTCTCAAGTTTCGCTGACTGTCGATGATGATGTTAACGTTGCGGTGCCGGCGTGCAGCAGGTGAAAGGGCAGCGCTGCCTCCCGTGACGTCACCGATACACCGAGAACGTGCCGAGCGTGACCCAACGTTTCACCTTGACCTCTCCCTGGCTCCCACCTTTGCTCGATGGCGGTGCTGACTGCAGCTGCGACAACAACTTGGTTGACGATTGACTTGTGCATCTTGATCTGTGGCTTGAACCCTCGCGGCGCATCTCAAGCTGTGGCTTGCTCCTTGTCCTCCGTAACTCGATGCAAGTGCATGTCGGGTGATACATCTACCTGTATGTATACAGGTGTGTAGTTAAGGGGGAAAATAGTAATGCCAGTTGTTATAGCTTGGGGCGTGCAGAAGGGGAAGGGGAGGGAATAAGTGCTTTACGCCGAGCCAGCAAGGGGCGTGAAGAAACCGTGTGCACTTTGTCGGTTCGATACCCGTGTACCGCAACGTGTTTTTACAACTTGTCCCACGTGTCCAGTGGGTACTATATTGGTGGGTGCATGGTTAGATGGATGCTTGCTTTATGTCAGTTACTGATGACCGATACTGAATACTGATAATGAATGCTGATAACCCGATTGATGACGTGGTAGTTGGGTGGAGCGTGTGCTTCATTTAGCGAATCAAACAAAGACTTTTTCCAACTCGGTCAGTCGTCAAGAACATCTTGCGAAGTTACCCACAAAATATCGAATGATTGTTTTTCAGTGAGACTGAAGTCCTTTTCACACTGCTGACGTCGTGTGATATTTTCACATCACAATAGGTGAAAGGATTAAAAAGAAAAACGAGACACCGACCAGGAAAAGGAATGAAGTCAGAGGAGATGCAAGGAGAGTTCACTAAGTTCATTACAGTCTCGACTTGCACTGGTTGACCCGAGCTGGTTGACCTACTATGGCCGTCGGTGGGAGGGGGGAGGACTGAATGGATGGTGAGCGGCGGGGCATGAGGCCTGTCTACTCCTCTATTCACCGGCCAGTTCTTCCTCCATCAGCCTCGTCCTTAACCTCCATTACGGATGTTCTGACGGATGGTCTCAGTGCCTGGTCACGTGACTCCGCTGTACTGTTGCCAGAAGGGGTTTAAAGGGGTTCACCACATTTTTATGTTCCATGACAACCAGAACCTGTCAAAACAGCAGGGGTCAATCAGTGCAGGTCAGCTGACTGTACTGAACTGAACTAAATTTCCTAACTATTCTTTAGGCATTAGTCACTGATGTCTGAATTCTCTTTGTTTTGTGAGGAATGACAGTAAAAGCAGAGTTCACGTGTCGTCTGCCTACCGCAGGATGCGAACCGCGAGGAACTTTTCCAGTCCGTGCTTGACAGCAGATCTGATAATGGTGGTGTCACATTCTGTTCATGACGACTGCTACTTTCTCTCCTTCAGTCCTCGTGTGCCAGTTGCATTCTTTAGACAGGGTGGTTTCCCTGGTACTTGAAGCCGTTAACCTGTTTTCTGTTTGTGTTGATGATCTTTGCTTTGCTGTCATCGTTGATGCTGACCATGGCTTTGCTATTGCAAGACCTGGTCGCCATCCCACATATAATTTGCTCTGTCTTCCAGTCCTGTTGCATGTTTAAAGATTTATGTCGGTGCATGTAGGTCTTCCACTGATGAAGAGGAACAAGTGGCGGTAGTGGAGTAGTTATCATGTTTGAAATAAAATAAAAAAGATATATACATTAGTTAAAGTTAACCAATATACATATTTATCTTTTTGTCTATCTTCCTGTCTTTCTGTTCATGCATGATGCCAGCCTGTCCATTTGTCTGTAGGTCTAGAGAGAAAGAAGGAAGTACTGTAGACTATAGTGTGGTGTTGTGGAGTGAAGTACTGTAGCAGGACACACAGTGGCAAGGTTCTCATGAATGGCATTCCCATTTTCCTCGAGTCGACTGGTGAGTGGTACAGGATGTGACTATCTTCCGGTTGGTGAGGACTTCTTCACCCCAATGTAATGCAGTATTGTCACTTGGGTTCATGTTGTTGTCAGGGTTACTCATTACTCACTCTCGCACTTGTTCTCTCCTTTCCGCCCATCTCTCTTTCTCCACCACATTGTGTTTCTTGTGTTTTTTCAGTAAGAACAGAAAGAACGATTTCACAGGAAAGTAAGCTTTTATGAACCTTTTACTTTCATCCAGTCGCCCAACTTCTTCCTGCTCTTGTAGTCAATAAACAACATCTCGTGCCCTGCACTTTCAAACCTACCAGACGCCTGTTGACAAGACCATCAATAGTTGAAGACGATGCCACCGACTGTAACCGTGCAGTTTTCATACCAGCAAATGATCTTTTACCTGTCAGCTCAAGAAGAAAGCTTTAAGAGGGAAAGATAATTAATATGATGGCATTTCCCTATGTCGGGGAAGATCACCCAATAAAATAACAGTCTTTGTCCTTCGTATTGTCCTCTCCACCACACCTACAACTCTTCAGCGCCACCTCAGTTACAGTCGTCCCTGTCGGTGATGGTGGCAGTGACAAAAGAAGACCTTTGTGTGTGATGTCCCTTCACCAAGATGGTGGAGGGGACTGGTCTCTGTCTTTTGTTTCATCCCTGGGTCTACATCGACTGGTGTTTTGTGTCGCTCTGTGTTTTTGTTTCGCTATGTATCTCTGTTCTCGATTGTTCTATGTCCACTTGAGGTCGTTTCCCCTTGTAGACCACTTCTTCCACTAACGGTCTCTGCAGCCTGCTGGTCATCATCCTATAAATATTACGCTTGATGGTATTGTCTTCATTTGTCTACAAGTATATATTTTGTTGAGACCATGCAATCTTCACTTTTCCTGAACCATGTACTTTCTCATACATTTCATAGTGATTATATTTTTTTATCTATGTCAACGGCGGGGACTGAACTCCCGATGAAATGTGTGTTTCCTGCCATACTGCTGTTCAGTTCACTCAAGCTTCGATCCCCAGTGCCAGGAATTGACAGCCACGTGCCCCACAAAGTTCATTCTAAACACAGCCTCAGACCAAGTGATCAAACTAATTTTTCTGTGTCATGCCTTGACTGCTACAGTTTTCTCTTTAGTGTGATACTGTGTTGTTTGTATATTTATTTTTGTGTTGTGGCTCTGTCTGCATATTATGGTTATTTTAAATCTGTGTTTGAATATTTTTATGTTTTAAAGGAAGCTGACAGTTCAGTCATTTCTTGTCCCCCAGAGTTGGGTGTATTGGTCCACTTTCCACGAACTGTTTCAAAAGGCCTTCTATGTTGTTTTTTTTTCTATATGTAGGTTTTCAACTTCACTAAAGATTTGATCCCAATGACCACCTGATGATCTAGAGTGCTTTCAAATAGTATACCATGTAGGTTGTCCAGTTTATAGAATTCTCCATGCTTGGCCAGTGCCTGCACGCAGGTGTACTTCTACTAAGATCTGAAGTCGTTGCTGGGGAAGCCATCATAAATATATACTCTTTAAAAATGAGTAATGGGAGTGCTCTCAGACACATTCTAAAAACAATTGTAAGGCAATGAAAAACAAAGCAAACCCAACATAAAATATTCATTTGCTGAAATTGCACTTTAGCAACTGTCATGAGCTCGGGAAATCTGAGCTCCCAAAACACATCGAACATACGATGTTCGATGTCCAAGGACGCCCACCCACTTCTTCGAGCCTTGAGAAAGACGATCTCATCTTAAGCTCGAAAATATTTGCTCCACCCGACAGGTCTGGTGTTTGTGTTCACGTGTGGAAGGCAACAGCAAGGATGATGGTCACGGAGGGTTTAGACCTTGTTTGTGACATCCAGCGCCGTGCAAACACAGGTAATTGTTTCCGACAAACACTTCTCACCAAAAACACTTTCTTACAAACACATCACCTGTTTGTTTTTTCGTTTGCGTCATCTCCGGCGCTTCCCACGGACAGCAGGTGCTTGCTCGATGACCGTAACCATTTTAAAAATCCAGATCCATAATCTCTGTTTTCGTTCGTATGGAAATGGTCTTTGGCAAGCATACCCCACCCTCGCCCCCACCTGTCTTCCCAGAAGTACCTGCGCGCCGAGCAGTTCTCTCACCTGGGACAGGGCTCGTGCGTGAGTGCACGCCATCGAAAGCAAATTCCGTTCTGACGTAGGTGAGATGTTTTCATCTTAAGAACTTCGATCTTTTCCTTTCTTTATCTTGATCGAAGTTTCTTTTTTAAGCCGCAGCTGTGCGGCAATTGCTCGTGCTGCAGTGCCAGACACTTTGCCAGACATCGATGCCAGTCGATGGTGGCTCGGGCCTTCAGGATGGTGACGTCGCCGGGAGCTTTGCCCGCGCGCAGCCATCTGCAGCACTTCCGTTGTGGCGCTCTTGATGGTCCGACTGTTGGAGAACATCACCAGCCTATCTTCTGGTTTGTAGGTGGAGTGGACTCTTGTCATCTGCTGTTTACTTTCTCCCGTCCACCCAACCCCCACCTACATCACAGTTTACTTTGTCATTCTTGTCCTTTTCCTTTTCATTTGTGTGTGTGAGAGAGAGAGAGAGAGAGAGAGAGAGAGAGAGAGAGAGAGAGAGAGAGAGAGAGAGAGAGAGAGAGAGAGAG